>CM061544.1:69018568-69386068 GCA_030864215.1 Capsicum pubescens | reverse complement strand
ATACATACTAGTTTAAATAAAATATACTACAATATATATACACTACCATATATACACACACTATATATATAGTTATATACTAATTTATTAAACATACACACATGTATACGTTAAATATATACTACTTTAGAAGATATATACACATATATATGTACCATTCAATATATGTACTACTTTAAATATAATATACTACAATATTTATACACTACATACACACACACTATATATAGTTATATACTAATTTATAAAACATATACGCATGTATACGTTAAATATATACGTCTATAGAAGATATATACACATATATACGTACCATTCAATATATATGTACTACTTTAAATAAAATATACTACAATATATATACACTACAATTTATACACACATTATATATATAGTTATATACTAATTTATAAAACATATACACATGTATACGTTAAGTATATACTACTTTAGAAGATATATACACACATATATGTACCATTCAATATTTGTACAACTTTAAATAAAATATACTACAATATATACACACACTATATATATAGTTATATACTAATTTATAAAACATATACACATGTATACGTTAAATATATACGTCTATAGAAGATATATACACATACATACGTACCATTCAATATATATGTAGTACTTTTAATAAAACATATACTACAATATATATACTACAATATATAATTATATATATAGTTATATATTAATTTATAAAACATATACACATGTATACGTTAAATATATACGTCTATAGAAGATATATATACACATATATAAATTGATAATACATGATAGTAAATTAATAATATATTAAAAATAAGTTTTAATTAAATCCAATTTAAAAAAAAAAACTTAACCGGGCTGGTTAACCGGCGGGCTTGGATCAGTTTTTGTTCTGGCAGAGTTAACCGGGCCCAAAACAAAAAATAACCTAGCTCGGTACTCGGTACCCTACAGCCCGTGGGCTGGCCGGACCGGGTCATACCGGGCCGGGTTTGTTTGACCCGGCCCCTTTGACAGGCTTAATTTGAGCTAAATTCTAATTCATTACAACTGTACCTTTAACACACCCACAGACTTGTAAAAGATACTTCTTTTGTCTATTTTTTATCTTAAATTATAGATAGCCAAAATGGCTCGATGGACTCTTGTACTATGTCCGTTTTGTAATGTGGATACTCCTACTTATATGTTTGTCATCTAGACCCTTGAACCCACTAAAAAGCAATATTTTAAACCCTTTTTCGGTGTGTGTAACACACTTTCTTCCACATCAGCTTCCACGTATATTCCACATCATTTTTAATTAAAGATAGAAAATAATTTCTTTTTTAAAAAAAAAAAAAAACTCCCCCTCCCCCCGCCCCACCCATCAATTTTTGTTTTTCTGTTCTTTTCTTGATCTTTTCTTAATTATTGGATCATGGAGGATTTGTTTGTGTTTTCTTTCTTGTAGAAATTGGATTTGTTGATTTGAGATAAAAACTAAATAAGCAATTTTTGGTTGATTTTAAAATTTTTAAGGATTTGGGAAAATGGTGGAAAGTGAGTAGTGTCAGTATGGAGGAGGAAACATGGAAGTTGATGGCCATGGCTATTGCTGAGTGGTTTAAAATATTGGTGGCCATGGCTATTGTTGAGGGGGACTGTTGGGGGTGGGGGGCGTTAATGGTGGTGCTGCTGGGGGGCTGCGGGGCGTTAATGATGGTGGTGTTGCGTTAATGGTGGTGGTGTTGCAATGGCCATGGCCGGTGAGGTCAGGGACTGGTGGACGGCGATGGAGATAGGCGGGGACTAGTGGACGATGGTGGAGGTGGGGTGGGGGGTGCTAGACGGGGGGAGGGGGCTTTTTTATTTTTTTAAAAAAATTATGGTTTTTTAATTTTTAAAAATATATTTAAATTTAAAAAGTTGGGGGACTTTTTTTTAAAAAAATTGTTTTAATATAAAATTGATCAAAAATTAACCCTCACTCGCCCTCAAGGCGCGTGCCTGCACGCGTTTCGTTCTACTCAGCCATTTTAATGCACATAGGTCTGGTCAACGGTCAAGTGGTTTAAAATACTGCTTTTTAGCGGGCTCAAGGGTCCAGATGACAAACATGTAACTAGGAGTATCCACATTACAAATCAGACATAGTATAGGAGTCCACCAGCCATTTTGTCTTATAGATAAGAGGAAGTTGCTTGGATGGTAAGCTCCTCTTGCTTTCAATATGAAGGTTATGAATTCGAGTCACCAAATATTAAAAGGGAGAGAGCTAATAGGGAGGGACAAAAAAAAATTGTTCACTATTGACTTGATGCACACCTTAAAATACAATAAATATTGTGGTAACTTTACTATATAACCCCTTGAATATAATAAATTTAATGTTTTTAGAAATATATTGAGTTATGAATAGTATTTAATTGAAATGATAAAATGGATATAAGTTGGTAAAATATCCATTAATCTTTAAATTGGATAAAGATTGCTATACATCTACTTTTAATATATTAGACACCGTGGCGGAGCCAGAATTTTCACTGAGGGGGTTCAGAAGTAAATATACAGACTAGTCAAAGGGGGTTCAACATCTAATATATATATATAAAAATATTTTTGATCATGTAAAAATAGTATAATTTTTCGACAAGGGGGTTCGTCCCCTGAATAGTATGTAGATCCGCCACTGATTAGACATGTAACGATGGATGGATAGGGTAGTGTACAACTTCCATTTCTTGCCTAGAGTTTTTGGAGTCACCCGTCCTTTATTTTTGGAGAAAAATAACGTAAGTTTTTTCCTTTTCTTTCTTTGTTTTTTTTTTGTTCTCCACATGTCACTTTTCATTCACCAAAAGCAAGAAAAAATAGGCAATTATTCTTCATGATGATAGAGGCAGAGTCACGATCTAAGTCTTTATGATAGTTAATGTTTTATTATAAATGGTGAATGGTTAAATATAAATTATAGAGTTTGAATTAAAATTATTGATTAGACTGAACTCGTATATTTGTTTCTAGCTTCACCCTTTTTTTTGGTTTTTAGTTTCCCAAGATATCCCCCAGCCCGACAGGCCAAGGACTGATCCTCCGCGGATCTGAGCTCCATTTAAGGGTTTGCCGCTGGCCAATTGGTTGTAGTATGCACAAGGCGGGAATCGAATCCCCGACACTTGTTTAAGCGACCTAGTGAGCTAACCACTAGGCCAACCAAGCTTGGTTTTCTAGCTTCACCCTTACTAACAAGGAAGTGAAAATGAAGCATTAGGTACTTGATGTACAAATTTTTTCAATTTTATGTTATATTTTTACTTAATAGTATCACAACACGTGAGTTGCACGTGGTTCTTGAGATATAGAAATAAAATGAGTGTATATCACTTGGCATTGTAGTGTACCATTTCTCAAAAATAATATCAATTTGAATAAGTTATTAAATTGGCTTTAAAATTAAACATGAATGAATATAGTAAACAATCCGTAGGCATCAGTCACAGTATCAGATAGATAGCAGGGGCTTTGGGCCACAGGTGACAAAAGAGATTTAAAATAATGTGTAGGTGACACAAGTTTTAATAATTGAGTAGAGGTGACAATTACTTAATTATGGATTAAGAAAGTTTGGGAAATTTCAAAATAATCCATAAGTTTTAAAATTTACACTTTGATCTAAATGTTATTTAATATAACGGGAAACGATGGGAAAAAAGGCACATTTTTCTCTCTCCTCATCCGTTTTTATTTTCACTCTCTTCGCGATATTTGTTGTTCATTGTTATTGCTGCTTTATTCAGCATCTTCTGATTCATTATCATCATCTTATACTTCATTATCATCTTCATATTCTTCTTGTTGACCATTGTTGTGTTGTTGTTGTTGTTGTTGTTGTTACCCCAACTGCTGCTCTTTGACTAAATTCTTATGACAAATTTTATTTCATAAATCACTTTCAACTTCGACATTTACTTGAGAGGAGACTTTGGTAAGTCAAATTATACTTTTTAGTTGAATTTGTCATCTGGGTAACTGCTAGTGTGTTGTTTTTTCAACAATAGCTAGCACGCAAACATGAATACAACATAAGAGTAATCTGTTTAAACAGATCTATTATCTGCGGCACCAGATAAATTTTCTGTTGTAATAGTAGACTTATGTTGGATTCATGTTTATGGTTCTAGGTGCCCGTAATATGAATCGAATAGATCGGTATTCTGCTGCACCAGATTAGTAATCGGTTTCAACAGATAAATAATATGTTTCAACAGATAAATAATCTGTTTCACCAGATTACTAATCTATTTTGAACAATAAAATACAGCTCCTGTCACAAACCCAACAGATAACTCAACTCATATGTTGATCTCTTGCTATTGATACTGGAATCAAATTATTCCTTAATTGTAGACATGTCATTCGTTGAGAAAAAAAAACAGACAGCACAAAAATTAAATAAGAAATAAAAAGTCAAATGCATCAAACATAAATTTTTATAGAACAAACAAAAAAAATACATAGGTAAAAGAAAAAAAAAAGCTTAATTATTATTATCATCATTATTA
Source organism: Capsicum pubescens (assembly GCA_030864215.1). NCBI lineage: Eukaryota > Viridiplantae > Streptophyta > Magnoliopsida > Solanales > Solanaceae > Capsicum > Capsicum pubescens. The sequence continues at coordinate 69,381,515 of CM061544.1, read as the reverse complement.
TTTGTATGACTAGCCGGCCAATCTTCAACCGGCAGCAGCAGTGCCTTCCTCAGCCTACGGATCTCCTGCAGCATCCTTACTCTGATGGCAGCCAACTCTCAATGCAGGTCATGAACCTCCATCTGCAGTTCCCGCATGACGTCTCGTAAAATAGCGACATCCCACACTGAATCAGCCATATCTAGAAAACGCATAAGTTGACAAAATACACACGTAAAAATAAAAGTAAAGAAAAGAAAAAATTCGAATGTAATACAACATATATTTATACAAAAATCAAGAAAAAAAGTTACCAAAGACAGGACAAAGCTATCAAGTCCTTGGAGAGAAAGTAGTTTAAGGTGTAACAAGAGCAAGGAATAAATAGTGTGTGTAGTAGAATGAACGATTGAGTTAGGAGGGACCTATTTATAGAGGATTGAATTTGAATGAGTTAGGCAAAAACTCGCAACTGTTCACCTCCATTTATTAATGACATTCTTGATTACTGTAAAAAGTTATGACTTAATTAAATTAAGCAATATTATGATAAGTCATGACTTTTTAGCTTTATTATTATTAATAATTAGTTCTTTCTAGGAACCGTTTTTACACTGAGTTGGACAATAGATTATATATCTGTTGCATTAGATAACTCATATGTGACAACAGATATATAATCCGTTGCAACAAATAGATAACCTGTTGAATCAGATAATATATCTGTTTCAACATATAATTTATATATCTATTTTTAGAAAAAAATATTTTCATGATCCAAATTTTCTAATTTTTTAATTATATAAATTAATAAAGCAAATTTGAAAGCGCATCTATTCATCTCAATTTATTAATGACATTCTTGATTACTGTAAAAAGTTATGACTTAATTAAATTAAGTAATATTGTGATAAGTCATGACATAAATTTTTAATTATATAAATTAATAAAACAGATTTAAAGGCGCAACTGTACACCTCCATTTATTAATGACATTCTTGATTACTGTAAAAAGTTATGACTTAATTAAATTAAGCAATATTGTGATAAGTCATGACTTTTCAGTTTTATTATTATTAAAATAATTAGTTCTTTCAAAAAACTATTTTTACACTGAGTAGGACAACAAATTCTATATTTGTTGCATCAGATAACTCATCTGTGAAAACAAATATATCATCCGTTGCAACAAATAGATAACTGATTGCATCAGATAATATATCTATTGCAACATATAATCTATATATCTTTTTTTTTAAATCATCTTCATGACACCCAAATTTTCTGACTCTTTAATTATATAAATTAATAAAGCAGATTTAAAGGCACAACTGTTCACCTCCATTTATTAATGACATTCTTGATTACTGTAAAAAGTTATGTCTTAATTAAATTAAGCAATATTGTGATAAGTCATGACTTTTCAGCATTATTATTATTAAAATAATTAGTTCTTTCCAGGAACCTTTTTTACTCTGAGTTGGACAGAAGATTATATATTTGTTGCATTAGATAACTCATATGTGACAATAGATATATCATCCGTTGCAACAAATAGATAACAGGTTGCATCATATAATATATCTGCTGCAACATATAATCTATATATCTTTTTTTAAAAAAAATTATCTTCATGACATCCAAATTTTCTGACTTTTTAATTATATAAATTAATAAAGCAGATTTAAAGGCACAATTGTTCACCTCCATTTATTAATGACATTCTTGATTTCTGTAAGAAGTTATGATTTAATTAAATTAAGCAATATTGTGATAAGTCATGACTTTTCAGCTTTATTATTATTAAAATAATTAGTTCTTTCCAGGAACCGTTTTTACACTGAGCTGGACAACAGATTATAATCTGTTGCATCAGATAACTCATTTGTGACAACAGATATATCATCCGTTGTAATAAATAGATAACCGGTTGCATCAGATAATATATTTGTTGCAACATATAATCTATATATCTCTTCTTTTTTTAAATATCTTCATGACATCCAAATTTTCTGAATTTTTAATTATATAAATTAATAAAGCAGATTTAAAGGCATAACTGTTCACCCCCATTTATTAATGATATTCTTGATGACTGTTAAAAGTTATGACTTAATTAAATTAAGCAATATTGTGATAAGTCATGAGTTTTCAGCTTGTTATTATTAATAATTAGTTCTTTCTGGGATCCGTTTTTACACTGAGTTGCGACAACAGATTAAATATATGTTGCATCAGATAACTCATCTGTGACAACAGATATATCATCCGCTGCAACAAATAGATAACATGTTGCATTAGATATATCAGATAATATATCTGTTGCAACATATAATCTATATATCTTTTTTAAAAAAAAAAAAATTATCTTCATGGTATCCAAATTTTCTCATTTTTTAATTATATAAATTAATAAAGCAGATTTAAAAATAAGAATATTTTTGGTGAGTTTTTTACGGTTTAAATTGTGTTTATCATTTATTTCCTTATTGTTTTCCGTGAAAAGAAATGACTTAATTAAATCAAGCTGGTGAGTTTTTTATTATTGTGACGAGTCATGACTTTTCATCTTATTAAATTTAAATAACCTTTTTCTCAATTTAAAAATTGAATACACCTAGCTTTCAATAACCGTTTCTTTAACAACCATTTTTTAAATTATGTTATGGCAACAGATTGTATATCTGTTGCATCAGATAACCCTGTATTTTAATAGATACACCATCTATTGCAATAAATCGACCATCTGTTTAAGGAGCTTTTTTTATTTCATCTAACTAATTCATCAGTTGCAACAAATGAGGAATTTGATGCATCAGCAGCGCTTTTTGGTTTTGTTTGTTGAATATGTTTAGACAAAAAGTCACAATCACGACCGTCCATTCACTTTTTTATTAACAATCATATCATCATATAACTAAATTAATCCAATGTTGTGACTTTTTTAAATTAAATAATCTTTCTTTTACGATTATAATATCATTTAGTTCCTTATTATTTATTAACGAATAGTTTTTAGGAGAATTTCTCATCATGAATTTTCACCACCATCTGTTGCCACAAGTGCTCAATCCCTATCTCCAACCGTCGACATGTTGAGAATAGGGAATAAATCAAATGATAATTAAATATTGAATAAGAATTAAAAATTTAAAGTCGACCAAACCAAACCAAACATATACATAGATTTTTTTGAATCCCTTATAGGTAGATCAAATATACAAAAGGAAAATACATACGCTAAAAGAAAGAAAAAATATAACCTAATTATTATTAATACTATTATTATTATTATTATTACTACTATTATTATTACTATATTATTGTCAACCGGACAATTTTCATCCGACAGCAGCAGGGCCCTCCTCAGCCTTGCTCCGAAGTTGGCCAAATCCCTCTAGAGTTCATCAAACTACCTTTGAAGTTCCTGCAAGGACTCGATATGAATCTTCTTGTACGAATCTGGATTAATCATATTAGTATTTTAAGTGTAGTAGAATGAACGAGTGAGAAGAGGCCGGAGGGACCTATTTATAAAATGATTGAATTGGAAGGGACTTGACTTAGTCAAACAAAAAGTCATAACTATTCATATCCCTTAATTAAATAAAACTGGTGACTTTTCGAATATGTAAATTAAAAAAAATGGATCTAAATAAAACATTTTATCTTTTTATTGTATTTCGGAAAGAGACAGATTGGTAATCTGTTGCAAAATATATTCCACCTGTTAGATAACTTATAACATATTGACAATCTATTGCAATAGATGGATATATCAGTTTGCTTTTCCATCAGCTTTGGCGTCTATTGCAACTTGCTAGTCATCTGTTTATTCAATTTCATTCAGAGCAATAGATTTTTCTAGACACATCTTGTCCAAACTCAATTTTTGCTCTTGGATTGCTTCTCTTTTTTTCCTTTGCATCCTTCAAGCTGGCCTCCAAATTCAATTTTTGCTCTTGTATTGCTTCTCATTTTTTCTTTGCATCCAGCAATCTAAGAGCAAAAAATGAATTTGGAGGCCATCTTGAAGGATGCAAAGAAAAAAAAAAGAACCAATCCAGGAGAAAAAACTGAGTTTGGCCAAGAAGTTTTTAGAAAAATCTATTGCTCTTGATGAAATTGAATAAATAGATGACTAGCAAGTTGCAACAGATGACACAGCTGATGGAAAAGCAATCCGATATATCCATCTATTGCAACATATTGTCAATATGTTGTAAGTTATTTAACAGGTGGAATATATTTTGCAATAGATTACCAATCTGTATCTTTCTGAAATACAATAAAAATAAATGTTGTATTTAGATCCATTTTTTTAATCTACATATTCGAAAAGTCACCAGTTTTATTCAATTAAGGGATATGAGCAGTCGTGGATTTTTGTTTGACTAAGTCAAGTCACTACTTCCAATTCAATTATTTTATCATTGTGGTCGTTGATCTCAGTATAGAGCTCTTGATATTTTGTGAGTTTGTCAATGAGGACCACTTTCTTGGCAACTTTCTTATAATACTCCTCTTGGTCCTTCTTAGCTCTACACAAGGTCAAGGAGAAGTATGGAAGGTTCTCTTTGAGTTTTTCCAAGGCAAGCTCTCTCTCGACTGATAAATCCAGTGCTGAAGCATATATGGATAGTGCAACACTCAATGCAGAATAATTTTCTGGTAGAAGTAAGTCTTGAGAAGACATAATCAGTAATCTCTCGATATCATCTTTTTCTATGTCAAGCAGTTCTATTGATATCTTGTCCTCTACCAGAGAAGATTGATCAACAAAAAAACCAAGTGATTGAGATCGTTTAATCTATTGACTAACTCGAGCAAAGACGTCTTCTGGATTATCAAACTTCATAGGGTAGTCTGGTGGTTCAATAACATAAGATGTCTTGTTTTCGGTATTAGCTAATGATGGGGAGATTCTGCCTTCCTCACCATCCTGAGAAGAAAAAACACTCAAAATTAGATGGAGTATCTCTACATAATGACACAAGATGAACTAAATCTAGCATTCAGTTTTTCCTTCCTATTCCTCTCCTTTTTATCTTCTCATCTTTTTCAGATCCAAATTTTTTCTTTTTCCGAATACTTGATAATGCCTTGGAAATTGCTTTCTTTCTCTTCTTAGACCTAATCTCTAATGGAGTGAATAAAACTAAAATCCTCTTTGATCGAATGACACTACTGTTAGATATCAATTCCTTTACATCAACAGTTAATGCATTAACAGTATTAATCACTCCATCATTTTTTGCCTTGCACTCTTCACATTTGCATGCACAAGATAAGCAAGGAGGGGAAAGATTGATCATTCTTCTCCCATATAGAGGACAACATATCCGTCATCGAAAAGTCTACACCATCGCCAGAAATACTTGCCACAGCAAAAGTCTGTAGAAGGCATGACAAATAAACATGAGCAATATCTGACATTAAATCTTAATAGGGTATCAGAACCATATTCATGGTCCCTCATCCTTATCAGTTCGGACCTACCAAACTTAACTGTAAAATTACAGATATCTTGTTTGAATGATCTATGACTAATCGGTAAAAACAGCATTCACAAAATTAGTGTACTCTATGTGTGTTTCCATGATAACATTATCAGTAATACATACCCCCCACATATGAAGTGGTTCCATCTGCATGCAGCTTATTCCTCTGAATCTATCTTTACTGCAGCCTCTTGTGATGGTCTGGAAAGCTGATCAACTTTCAGTTCCTTATATATCTACAAAGAAGAAGGAAAAAATTAATGTCACAGAAAGAACATTATCCATCTGTTGCATCAGATGTGGAGTCTGTTGCATCAGATGTGGAGTCTGTTGGAATACATCAAACCAGCCTTGCTGGTGGTTTGATTTGTTCTAACAGTTGCTCCGTCTGTTGTAACATCAACAACAACATAAACTACAAACAACAAATAAAAAACATCAACAACAAAGAAAACAACAACATTTGTTCCAACAACATCATCAACAAAAAAGAAGCATACATCCTATGTTCCAACACCATCAACAACCAGGGACGAACCCACATGGAGTCCTTCGGGTGCGCGATCACAGACTGAACTCGTATCGAACTTTATATATGTATATGGAAATTAAGAAAAAACATATAGAATCTTATCAGTGAGCACCCATAATAAGAGTTGTTTGGTTGGCCTAGTGGTTGTTTATGGATGCTTAAGGCTATTTATTTCTTTTGGTCTTGATTTCAATTCCCACTCAGTACATATTTTTTTAAATTTGGTAACTGACTCTTCTCTCCTTATTTACTTTAAACTTTCTTTTGTTTTTCTCCCTTACTCCTTGTGCTGATTGTTCGAACTCCACTATTTTTAAGCTAAGAAGCAACCACTGTCTAAAAAACCTTGATCAGCCACTGTTAACAACACCACACCACAAGTTCCAACAATGCCAACCCCACCAACAACATCAATAACAGCATCAACAAAAAAGAAACAAACAAAAGACATAAAAAATGATACTGCCAACAAGGCTTTTAAACTTCTCCCAACAAATGACTTTTTTTCACATCTTGTAATAAATATTCTCGGTTTTTTATTCAATAATTAAAAATTCCTTCAAATTTTTTAAATAAATATAATATGGGTAAATGGTAATTAAATAAAAAAAGATGTAAATAACTTGCAAAGAAGAAGCCGAGAATGAAAGAGCAATAGTAAATCATACCTTAATGTCAAAAGAGGATCAAAACAGAAATTTCAGTCGAGGAATCTAAGATATAGATTGGTTTAGATCCAAAAGGAAATTTATGTGAAAGAGGAGAGAAAAAAAGGTTGTGATAACCCTAAAGAGGATAGAAAGAAAAAAATGAGAGACGAATAAAATAAATTTAGGGCTGAAGGAGAGATGAGATAATTCTAATTTCTAGATGTACTACCCTTAATATTAAATGACTAAACAAAGTGTCTTTATTCAAATTTATATTTTCAAAGCATAATTAATAAGGCTAATTTGGTAAAATAAACCCCTAATTAATATTTTCTTAATGGGTGTGCCAAGTCAATAGGGGTCAACTAATATAATATGAAATGGAAGAAGTATTAGGGGTTTCAATATTCATTAATAATTTGAGGGGCACGAGGAAGAAAACAGGTGACATTGAAAAGACAAGACAAGACTACTCTATGAGATTTTTGAGTTATCCAAGAAACATTTTTTACCACCTTTAGTAGTACTACTTTATCTACTCGAACAGAAGCTTACTTTAAAAGTAAAAAAAATATTTTCAAACAGATATGTTGTTTGTTGCAACAGATATAAATATCTGTTTAAAAAATCGCAATAGCTCAGTCATCTGTGACAACAGATGGAAATGTCCATTTGATCACTAAATCAGAAATGTCATCTGTTAAAACAGATATCAATATCTTTTTGAAAATTTCCAACAGCTCAGTCATCCATCACAACAGATGTAAATGTCTATTTGATAATTAAATCAGATATGTCATCTGTTGCAACAAATCTTATTATTTGTTTGAAATTCTCTAATAGCTCAGTCATTTGTTGCAATAAATTTCATTGCAATTGATTTAGGTAGAACTAGGGATGAATGAATGAGCTCACAAGGTCAACAACAAATCCAATTGAGTCTTGCAATTGCATAGTGTTGGTATTGTGTTCATCCCGACCCGAGTCATCGATCGATCACTCTGAGTAGAAATGAGTCCTCATTAACTTAATGTTAAGATTAATAATAGTACCTACATCAATCTAGGTGGAATGAGGGCTAAATGAATGAGCTCACAGGGTCAATTACAAATCCAATTGAGTAATTGCATTTGCATGGTGTTAGTATTGCGTTCATCCCAACTTGAGTCGTCTATTAATCACTCTGAGTTAAAATGAGTTCTCATTAACTTAATGTTAAGATTAATAATAGTACCTACATCTATCTAGGTGGAACTAAGGATGAATGAATGAGCTCATAGGGTCAAATACAACTTCAATTGAGTCTTTTGGCAATTGCATGATGAGATGGTATTGCGTTCCTCCTGACCAGAGTCGTTGATCGATCACTCTAAGCCAAAGCGATTCTTACTACCTCATATGTTTAACGAATACCTTAATTGAATAATCTAGGACTAGGGGTGAGTTCTCATAGGTTCAAATGAGTCTTTTGGCAATTGCATGATGAGACGGTACTGCGTTCCTCCCGACCAGAGTCGTCAATCGATAACTCTGAGTCGAACCGATTCTTACTACCTTGTATGTTCAACTAATACCTTAATTGATTAATATAGGACTAGGGGTGATTTCTTATAATGTCAACTACAATAGATGACAGTGCCTATTTGATAATTTACAATAGATGGGTAATCTATTATGACATATGACTTAATCCATTCGATAATTTACAACAGATGGGTAATCTGTCGCAACAGATGACTTAATTTGTTTGATAGTTAACAGCAAATTCATGATAAGTTGCAATAAATAACGTAATCTGGTTGATCATTTATAACAGATGTGTAATATGTTGCAACAGATTACCTAATCTATTTGATTTTATCCAACAGAAAAGACATCTGTTGCAACAGTTGAACATTTGTTTATATATAATTTCAATTGAGTTCATATGTTAGACTAATACCTTAATTGAATGTGAGTTTTCATAGGGTCAACTACAACTTCAATTGAGTCTCTTGGCAATTGCATGATGAGACGGTATTGCGTTCCTCCCGACCAGAGTCGTCGATCGATCACTCTGAGCCAAACCGATTCTTACTACCTCGTATGTTAGGCTAATACCTTAATTGATTAATCTATGACTAGGGTACTAATACCTTAATTAAATAATCTAGGACTAGGGGTGAGTTCTCATAATAGGGTCAACTACAACTTTAATTGAGTTTTTTGGCAATTGCATGATGAGACGGTACTGCGTTCCTCCCGACCAGAGTCGTCAATCAATAACTCTGAGCCAAACCAATTCTTACTACCTCATATGTTCAACTAATAACTTAATTGATTAATCTAGGACAGGGTACTAATACCTTAATTGAATAATCTGGAACTAGGGGTGAGTTCTCATATGGTACACTATTGATTAATCTAGGACTAGGGGTGAGTTCTCATAGGGTCATCTACAACAGATGGCGGTGCCTATTTGATAATTTACAATATATGGGTAATCTGTTGCGACATATGATAATCCATTTGATAATTTACAACAGATAGGTAATCTGTCACAACAGATAACTTAATATGTTTGATAATGTACAACATATTTGTCATCTGTTGTTACCTAATTTGATTGATAATTTACAACAAATGTGAAATCTGATGCAACATGTTGAACATTTGTTTTTATACAATTTCAATTGAGTTCATATGTTAGACTAATAGTACCTAAATTAATTAATCTAGGACCAGGGGTGAGTTTATAGGGTCAACTAGAGTACTCGGTCAACTACAATTTCTATTATTTTTATACAATTTCAATTGAGTTCATATGTTAGACTAAATAGTACCTTTTTGGAAATTTCATGATGAGAGAGTTAAAAATTACGCATATCTTTTATAATTTTAAAAATAATTAAGATCAATTCGGACCAAATTAACATTTTAAAAACTTGTCATTTTTTTCCAAAATACAAATCAACCCATACAAAACGTTTCATCATATCAAATCTTGAGTTCTCACTCTTTCTCTCTCATTTTCACTCAACAATACAGTACAAATAACAACTACTCAAAACATTTGCTCAACCCTCCACAAAAGATCGCTTTTCTTCTCATTTTTTACCACATAGGTATTATTTTTGACTTCATTTTTACTTGTATTGGTCGTTTTCTTTGTCTTCATAGGCAACATAGTTCGAGAAGAGTTCTATATTTGTTATTTTTTTCTAAAAAATAAGGGCTTTTAAGTTAATGATGAAAAATAAAACTTTTAGTTGTATTATCTTTGAGAATGGGTTTACAATTTTGAGTTTTGATGGTAAAATCGTAGGAAGAACTTGAGAAATCCCTAGTTTCCGTCGCAGTGTTCCGTTGACTGTCGTGGTATTATTGGATGGTGTTTATGGTGGTGGTGGTGGTGGTGGTGGTGTTTGTGGTGGCTGTCGGTGTTGGCGGTATTCATGGTGTTTATTTGTGGCGTTGGTTGGTGGTGTTTGTGGTGGTGGTGTTGGTGTGTCGGTATTTGTGGTGTTTGTAATGTATTTCTTAAAATTTATGCATACATCAATTGTAATGTAATTTTTATTTTTCTGTTGTTTGTAGGTAAAACATCTCACAAAAGAAAAGAAAGTGAAAGTGGTTCAACGTCTGACCACCCCAAAAAAAGGCTACAATACAGAGGGATTCGGAGGAGCTTCCTAAACATTCTCAGTCAGGGAAAAGTAAAGCTGAGGAGAGATATGAAAAAAACGTTGAGGGAGGTGGACAAGGGTCTGTAGATGGTGATGAAGAAAATGAAAGTGAGAAAGAGGAGGAATTGAAGAGTGAGAAAGAGAAAGAGGATAATCATCAACATGACAATAATGGAACACCAATGGGGCGTGAATTAATATCGACATTCCATCATGATCCTATCAAAACTTTTAGTATTAATAGGTTTCAAATTGCGATGCCAATAAATGACCCAGAAGCAAAACAACTAACTGGTCAAATTGTACTTAAATGTTAGATGGGGAAAATTTTTGAACATTTTATGAAAATTATGAAGAACGAAAACATAGGCGGACTTTTTAAGAAGAGCTACTTTGTACGTTTTCTTGAGCTTCCTGAGGACCCCTCTTCCTGTATCTATTTTCCTATGATGATGGTATATGGTCTTCTCAAGCGCAGGATCAAGTACGTGGGGGATGATAAAGATCCAAATGAGGGGGGCAAAAAGAAGATGGATGGAATTTGGATTAATACTGTGGCATGCCTATTTGTTTTGTCTTGCAAGAGTTTGCCATAGTAAGGGGCTTGAGATGCCATCGTCCAGAAGAACCACCATCCCACAAAAGATCCAAGGCAAGAAAATGCAAGGAAAAAATAGATGGGTTGCTTGACATTGCTCAACGTGGCTACAAAGCATCCAATTTGTTGACAGATCTCGAGGATAAAACCATACCAGAGCAGTCCAGGGAGCAATTGTTCTTAGTTTGGTTTGCCCATTCGGTTATATTGGCAAGAGACGTCAACAAGGTCATAGAAGATGATTTTTTAGCGCGTGCTGAGGATTTTAATAAATTCAACAATTATCCCTGGGGATATGACACCTTCTACTTGATTATCCAATATTTACTGACAAAGTTATCCTCAGGGACGACCACATTATACGAATTTCCTTGGGTTTTCATGGTAAAATTAATCACTAATTTACTCATCCATTAATTTATATTAAATATAGTTATTATGATTTTTTTTGCTTGCTTCCTGTTTACATTTTTTAGGCTTGGAAATTTGAAGCCATTCCTTCCCTCCGGAAGCAGTTAATGGATTACTCGGATTAGGTTTCTCATCCAAGGATGTTTAGGTGGTTAGCTGTAAATAGCAATACCAATATTAAGGAGGCTAATCTCTTTAACCCTCCGGATGATGCAGTACGTCTTCTTCAAATAAAATAATTTTACTCAAAGAACGATATTGAATAGATGTTATATCTGGTGCAACAGATGTTATATCTGATGCACCAGATAAGACATCTGTTGTGACAGGTTACCCGTCTTTTGCCAATCGATACAACAGATGGATAATCTATTGCGATAGATGATTGATATCTTACATTAGATTACCCATCTATTGCTTTGGTTCTCTGAACCCGACTCCTAACAGATTAACCATCTACTGTAAATTATGCAATATATGTGTAATCTGAGAACATATTGTTCATCTGTTGTAATGTACAGATCATCTGTTGCTTAACAAATTACCCGTCTTGTGTAACTATTACAACAGATGATTGATATTTTGCATCAGATTATCCATGTGTTGCTCTATTTCTCTAAACCAGACTCAAATGTATTTTAACCATATACTGCAAACTATGAAACAGATGGGTCTTTTTTTTTAAATATAAAACAACTGTGAAAATTATTATATTATATGATTTATATGCATCTGTCTTATTTTTTCTTTTTTATAGGTTGTGAATCCATGGATCATGCCTACTGAGGAGGAGTCGGTGATGACTTCTTATATTACTCTAGGTCATGTTGATACTATAGCAAATCCAACGGTGGATTTAATAAAGAAGGAATTGGCTGGAGCAACAGCCATAAGAAGAGCAGTTAGGTAAGGTCAGCCTAATGTTGAGGCTCTTCATGACCGACCTACTAAGGCAAATCCAGGTGCTTCTTTTGGTGGAGTTGTTGGTGTTGGTGGCAGGCATACTGATGTTACTAACACTCATGATAATGAGCATGTTGATGCTCAAGAAAGAATAAATATGTTTGAAAACATCCCTTTTCACCTTTACACAGGTCCCTCTTCACCCTCGTGTTCTCATTGCGAATGCGAAGAGTGCAAGGACAAACAGGATAAAATCTTTGAAAAAGTAGAGGCTATCTCTAAATCTATCGAGGAATTAAAATCCAAGAGGTGTGTTATACAATCAAAGAAGGTGAGGGAGCCACACCTCCTACAGTATTGGTTAGGAGAAAGAAAAGAGCAATTAGAGACGTACTCTCCGGTCGAAAATCAAAAGAAATTGTAATTCCTCCCTCCCCAAAAGTTGTTAAAGTTCTGACAAGGTGGACATATACGTGGAACTTGGCACCTAAGAGAAGAGAGATTTACGACAGGCCAAGAACACTAAGACAGGTGCACCAAATTACCCCAGGCCTCTCTTTCCCCTCCAAGACTTCCAGACTATGACTGATATGCGTATACCGTACGAGGACAAGGAAAGTTTACTTTTCCTAAACTAGAAATTCTAATCTACCCTATGAAGAAGAAGCTACGCAACAGATTTCACATCTGTTGCAACAGCTGGGTATACTAGTGCAACTGGTAGTGGTTTTGTTACAACTTATTATCCATCTGTTGCATAAGTTGTGCTGGATTATTGATTCAGAGAACCCTATGCAATAGATGGACCATCCATTACATCTTTACAATTATTAACCTGTTTAAAAATTGACTTCTTATATCACAACATGTTGACATAATTCTCTGCCTCATGAGGAAACGGCAATTAACGTACCGAGAAGCTTATAATGTTGCCGATAGGATAATGGACCTCGTCTTCTGCAAGAAGATCAAGGATAGGTACGATCAACTCAATGGGGAGGCGTTATCCCTTGTCGTGGGAATTGATTTCCTAGTTCCTACATTGGTCTTGGATAAAGAAGAAATGATAAAATATGTTAGAGGAGAGAGGCCAAATCCACATGGCAAGAGCTGGATCGAGGCAAAGAGGATTCTTGCAGTCAGTAGCGTGAACGACATGCATTATTGGGATGTTGAGATACTACTCGAGGAGGGAAATATCAATGTTTATGACTCCAACATACCTCTCGTCGATGATTTCGATCTTTTTCTCCTCATAGAGCCACTAATGGTGTTGTTTCCCATCTTGTTAAGGGAGAGTAAACTGATGAATTATTTTCCAAAGGAAGTGTTGATGAAGAAATCATAGGATTTTGAAGGTCGAAATAAGGGAATGATTCTTCCAAAAGATGATGCCTCTAAAGCGAGCGGCTTGCACATGCTTGTACACATCAAATGATTGCTGATCGGCCCAGAAATGCCCAAGCCAATGACTTTTTTGTGCGACAACGCTGTGGAAAACCTGCAAGAGGTCTGGGCTTATGGGGTACTAACTGGACGCTTGAAGCCTGTGTATATAGAAGAGCCTGTGAAATAGCTATTTTTAATTTCAAGTTACCCTTCACTTTGTTACATGTACATGTAGTGGCAATAATTTATTTTTTATGAAAGTTGAGTTTTTTATAATGCAATAGATTGTCAATCTGTTGTAAAATATATTGAATCTATTCTGGCTGATAGTTTATTTGTTGCAATAGGTTGGTCATCTGTTGCATTACACCGATGTTATTCCTATGAATAATCTAATAATCTAAGTCTAATCTGTTGCAACAGTGGGAAGACCTGTTTGATAATTTCCAACAGATGACCTAAATTTTACAACATATGCCTAAATCTTTTTGATATTTTCCAAGAGTTACGCTTGAATATCCACGTGCTCGACAACACCAAACCAGTAGCAAATACACACACCACCATAAAAATTTCAGCAATTAGGCTTGAATATCCATGTGCCCAACAACACCAAACCAGTAGCAATAATGGCAACAATGTAATATTTTCTTGCTCGATTTTATTTCTCTTCAGAAGCCTTGACTTTGTTCAACAAACCCCAGATTACACGATTTACTTGTGAAGGGTGTCGTCTTCATACCAATCAAAGTAATCGCATCCATCCAATTTCTATAAAAAAAAAAAAGAGAACACAATTATTAGTCAATAATTAATCAACTAATTAAATAAAAAAAATATTACCTTTGAAATGTTACAAGTAAAAAACCTACAACCTAGATTTTTCTGAGTCCAAGAAGTCTTTAACAGAGCTTCTGATCGCACTTACAATATCAAAAATCTTTATCACAAAAAATAGTGAAAGATGCGCTCGACATTGTCAAGCTCAGTTGGAAAAAATGAAAGAAATAATTTGAAGAATTTGGATAGTTAAAAGAAGATGACGATGAAGAAGAAGATTTGGGAATTTAGGGTTAAATTTTAGGAGAAAGATGAATATCTAAGACAATGGGGGGGATAACCGTTGGGGGCCAAGTGATGGCAAGTCAGCAAAATGTGCCAAACTGACACATTTGATGCCTATTTTATTTTACGTGTTTAAAATGAACATTGTCTATTTGATGCCTATTTTATTTTAGGTGTTTGAACTGAACACCGTCGATGGATTCCTTCTTTTTTATTTCAATTCACTTTAACCTTTTTACATATAGCGGTAATTTTTTATGTCCAACGAAAGTTGAATTTTTATAATGCAACAGATTCTCCATCCATTTTTGCAATAGGTTGGTCATTTGTTGCATTATCTCTATATTTCTATTTAAGTCCATCTGTTGCAATAGTGGGAAGACCTGTTTGATAGATTTCAACAGATTACCTACCTATTGCAACATATGTCTAAATCTATTCAATTTTTCCAATAGATGTGTCGTCTATTGCAACAGATACATTATTTGTTGCAATATTTGAATCTAGTATTCCTTTTCAATTAATAAGATCAAATCTAAGGAATAAATAAAATTCATAGACAAAATAAAATAAATCAAAGCCTTCAGAAATTAGCTGAAATAAGTCAACGAATAAATGAAATGTAAAAAAATTATTATGGGTACAGATCTCAACAAATACATCAACAACAATTTAAGTATGATGCCAAGGATTACTTTGACAGGCTCAAGCTATAAAGATCTGCTCAGTATGGACAAGTTGTTCTTCATTCGGTGCTATGGAATTTGGCTTTGCTCGTCGTGGATCTTTATTGTCGCTTATGTATGGTTTCTGCGCTTTCTGTTCTTCGTATTTCCATAAAAGAGTGGCAAATTGTCAATGTTTTTCAGCAGTAGCTTCTTCTACATCCACCTGGAAAGCCAGAATTGGTCAATGCTAATCACGGATATATAACAAAATGGAAAAGGATAACTCATCTGTTCTATCAAATCAAATAGGTCTTCCTCCTATTTTAAATTATCCCAAACGGGTTATATTTCTGTTGTAACAATGAATCAACTGTTTGGATAAATTTCTACATGAGGAAGACCCTGTATGATAATTTCCAACGGATGAACCATCCGTTGCAACATATGAATCATCTGTTACAGCAGATAGGTCGTCTATTGGTACAAATAAAAGCGGTACGAAAAGATGTTTGATTTGCTAAAACAGAAGAGACATATGTCGCAACAGATACTTTATCTGGTGCAACAAGTTAGTCAACTATTGCAACAGATGTATATATCTGTTTGATAATTTTCAGCAGATATGTCATCTGTTGAAACAAATATGTGACCATTTTTTTATCAGTTGGAAGACATATATATTCACCTTTTTCATCTGATGCTGCTCTCCTTTAGACATTGTAAGTTGTTCAGTGCAACACACAGATAGAGGATTTGCAATTTTGCTTTTTTAGATGCTTGATAATGCCCTAGAAATCACTCTCTTTCTTCTTTTAGCCCTAATCTCTAATGGAGCAGATGGAAATAAAATCCACTTTGATGGAATGAGACTCCTTTTAGATGTCAATTCCTTTACAGAAGCAGTTAATCCATTAATAGCATTAATCACTACATCATGATTTGCCCTGCAGTCTTGACATTTGCATTCAGAACATTCTCTAGGAGAGGCAAAATTTGTATAACCAGTATGATCATACTCATAATGGTTTGCGTTAAATACTGTAAGAGGAGAATCATTAGTACCAACAGCAGCACCACTACCACTACCAATAGCTCCATCACCACTAAGACCATCATCAACAACAAGCCTACCTTCCAAAATTATTTTTCTTGTAATAGTTGTTGCTCCAAACAATTCCATTTTTATTTTGTCGATGACCTTATGGTCCAATAAAGTTTGCACAGACCGTAAGGTAAGAAAAAATGGCATCTTCAACTCTCAATTGGTCGGAACTAGCGACGGATGCACAATCTAACATAAATCATTACATATATTAGAATGATGATTAGATCATTCAAAAAAATCATTAATTAAAAGAAAAAATTAATTATAATTATACTTACTGCATCCTTCAGGGAGTTGAAGAGATAAAGAAATTTTGTATTTTAATCAGTTTTGGCCGACAACCATCTCAAGATTCTTGGACAGAAAACTCCTTCCTGGTAGTTCACTTGTTGTCTCAAATAAGGAATGGCTTCAAACGCCCAAGCCTATAAAATAACGCCAATAAATCAAAAGCATTATTGAGTAAAAAAATAAATGATATCATAATAGAAGAAAGAAACATTTACCATGAAATCCCATAGGAAGCTATATAAGTTGACTGTGTTTGGCGCTAACGAAATCAACAAATATTTGACAGTCATTTTGAAGCTTTCATACCCCCAAGGATAGTTGTTAAACGCCTCAAGATCCTTGGAGAGCTTTATTAAACCGAGGCTTATGTTGTTGTTAACGTCTCTCGCCCAAAGAATATTATGTACAAACCAAACCAAGCACAATGATTGTCTGTGCTTCTTTGAAAGTCCTTTACCTTTCAAGGCTTCTATCAAAATTTTGTTTTTGAAACTTGGACCAACTATGGACACCAGTTTATCATGATCACATGACTCATCTTTGCCTTTTTGGGGGTGTGCGGGGTGTTTATCTTTGTTTTCATACATAAACCTACGCTTGAGAAGTTCATATACCATTTTCATTTGGAAACGAGCATTGTTGTCCTCCGGCAAATCAAGATATTTCCCAAAGCAGCTGTCCCTGAAATAAGCATCCAATTTTAGTTCTCGAAGTATTTTTTTGAAAGCGTTGAAAGATTTTCCCATGGCTGACTTAACTAAGAAATCACCCATTAAATCTGTAGCACCATCGCACTGCATTCTCATAAGATAACGATCAATGTTGAAGGCTTTGACCAACTCTTTGGTGGAAGGGCTATTAGCATTTGTATCATCTCTTTTGAAATATTTTTCCTCCCTGTGTTAATCATATTCTGCTCCCGATTGAGATAATACTTGTAAAGCAAGCACATAGAGTAGTGGATGTAACCTAGCTGCTTCACTTGTTCCTTTACTTGGACTTGATTCGGTTTCTGTTCTTTTGGGAACCATATTATCTAAAATTAACAGGAACATTTAAAAATATATTATAGTTGATTAATGCATCATTAAAAAGGGATAATAGTAAAATAACAATTGCAACAAATCACTGATCTGTTGCACCAGGTAGTATATCTGTTGCAGCATATAACCAACCTGTTGCAGCGGATGAGTAATATGTTGCAATAATACAAAATATATCACTCATCTTTTAAGATAGATAAATAGTCTGTGCAACAGATCGCACATTGTTGCGACATATGAGTGATCCATTGGGATAGTTAAATCACCTGTTGCAACGGATGAGTAATCTGCTGTAACAATACAAAACAAATCACTCATCTATTGAGAAAAATAAATGGTCTGTGCAGCAGATCACATATCTATTACAACATCTATTGCAATATGTGAGTGATCTGTTGGAATAGTTAAATAACCTGTAGTAACGGCTGGGTAATCTGTTGCGATAATACAAAATATATCACTTATCTGTTGAGAAAGATGAATGGTCTATACAACAGATCTCACATCTGTTGTGACATTATCTATTGTAACATATGAGTGATCTATTGAAATAGGTCAATAACCTGTAGCAATGAATGAGTAATCTGTTATGACAATACAAAACATATCACTCATCTGTTGAGAAAGATGAATAGTTTGTGCAATAGATCACAGATTTATTGCAACATATAAGTGATCTATCAGAGCAGTTAACTAACCTGCAGCAACGGCTGAGTAATCCATTATAAAAATACAAAATATATCACTCATCTATTGAGAAAGATGAATGGTCTGTGCAACAGGTCACACATCTATTGCAACACATGAGTAATCTGTTGGAACAGTTATCAACGGTCAATATTGTCTAGATTTCTTCTAACATATGGTCGTCTATCGCGGCAGATGAATGATCAGCTGGAAAAATCAAGTCTTGGACATTTCCTGTTGGAGGAGTTGATAGGATTTTATCCAACAGGAGGTTCATCTGTTGCATCAGATCATTAATCTGATGGTTCTTCCATTGCATCAGATGGTTAATTAGTTGCATTAGATTTTTTATCTGATGCTTAATCTGTTGCAACATATGGTTAATTTGTTACATCAGATAGTTAATCTTTTGCATCAGATAGTTAATCTGTTGCATCAGAATTGTAATTTAATGGTTCCTCTGGTGCATCAGATAATTGATCTGTTGCATCATATGATAAATCTATTGCATCAGATGGTTAATATGTTGCACCAGATGGATAATCTGTTGGAGGAAACAAAAAATAGTAGCACGATTTTGTTTAATAAAAAAACAGCAATTTCACTATTTTTACCAAGAACAAGAACAGAACAAAGCTCCGGTGAAAATAAGGATATAGGGGAGGGTAGAAATAATCAGGTTGACAGTGATTGGTCTAATTTTACTAATTTTGAAGTGTCTAAATTTACTCAACCTATTCGTGATCAAAAAACACAAAAAGAAGGTGATGTGGCAGTGCTTAGCTAAAATAAGCTTGACTGGTTAGAAATTCTGGACGCTGAAATTTCTAAGTTCACTCAACCTGATAAGAGTGTTGCAACAACTGATGCAACTGATTTAGTATGTGATAATGTTAGAAAGGTTGATGCAACTTCTAGTGATCATGTTAAAGGGATTGAGAAAAACATGGTGGTTGCGTTTGTTATGTTGGGTGAAATACCTGCTATTGCTCGCCGATTACGTAAGCCAGTGGCAGTATGAGAATCTCCTTTTTTGACAAAATTTGATTCTGATTGTGGCAAAGTTGAAGGTCAATCATTCAATCATGTAGAGAATGCTCAGCCAAGTGACTGTGTCTTATCTATAAAGTCCTTTTGTGAAGAGTATTACGGAGCAAATTGATGATTTGAAAGTGACATTACAGTTTAACAGGTTTGTTGCGAGATCGTTGCGTGATAAACAGATGTAAGTTTCTGTTTATAGTTTCTTTTTGCTTTACTTTATTTTTTCATATATTACAATTTTTGTAACATTTTTTTACAGGTCTGTTTATTCAGATTCTGTCAATGCTCTTCCAAAACATTTTGACTATGGAGTTGATACTGCCAAAATGAAAGAGTGGTTCTTCACATTGGCATATCCAGGAGTACCCTTAACTGATTCAATAAGTAAAGAATTTGTTAGTTAAGTAGGTTATATATCTTTTATTTTTGTACTTGATAGTGATAAGCTAATTCGATTTTGTATATGATGCATGTTATATAAGTTTTATGCATTATTTATGCAGTACTTTATGTGCAGTTTACATGAAGCACTTTATATGCAGTGTATATACAGGTACTATGCAGTGGTTACACAATAGGTACACAGTTTAAATGCAATAATTGATATGCATATATATAGGTCCTACACGGTAGGTACACAGCTTGTATGCAGTAGTTGATGTGATGCATTTTATATAAGTAGTTTGTATTTATCAGATTTAAATTAGTGTTTTGTATTCATTTTTAGCATTTTAATATGGTTTTGTTCTTATTTTCAGCATATTGATGTCATCTTTTGCTAATTGCAAAAAAAGTCAAAATACGGGCCTGTTTGTGATCCAGTTAAATTTACAACCACCGATTGTTGGTTTAACTGCTTGATTTAGACTTTGTATAAGCGATTTGTGGAGAACAATAGAGATCTAACACTTATCACTCAAGAGCATCAAATCGTTGAGTACATGCTTGGATTTTTTATGAGATGCAACGTCCCGTGGAATAGTGTTGACAATGTTCTTTTCCCAATTAACCTTGTTGAGGAATTGCTGAGGACTTTCACTGGATTTAGGTGAGGCTGTCTTTTAAAGATTAGTGCATATATGTGTATGATTCAATGCATGGTGCAAGGCATGTCGTTCGAGTTCAAAAATCATTTGCAGCATATTCAGAATTAATTCCACACTTTCTTTCTTGTATTGGATTTTAAGAAAGTAGGAGTGATGAACTTCCAGTGGCTAGTTCTTTTGATATTCGTATTGTTGATGGACCGCCAACTCAAGCTAACACGTAATATATTGAATGCACATTCAATTGCTCATTTTTACATATTTTTTTGTCAATTATACTGATGATGTATTATGTTTGCTGGGATTGTGGTGTATATGTTGTAACCTTTGCTAAGTATTTACTTAATGGTATTGAAATTTTTAATCATCTAGATGATATTGATGTTATTCGTATTTGGTATGATGTGTTGTTGTGGGATTATGAAAAGAAGAAACAAAGGCAATGTACAGTTAATGGAGATGAATCTACTGGTCGATTGTTGAAGAAAAATGATGGGGTGCAGCAAATTTAGTTAGAAATGTCTTTGAAGCATAGATGTGAAACATGTTTTTAGTGTTTAAATGCTTAGGGTTGTTTTTGTTTTGTGTTGATACACTGGGAGAATCTTATGATGAAATGTTATGTTGAATACTATATGTTTTGGTAATTGATACAATTTTATACAATTGATGTTGAAATGTTAGTTTATGTTGATCACAGTTGATATGTAGTATATATGCAATATTTATTCAGTTCCTATACAGTTGTTACATAGTTTCAGCGCACTATCTCTACAATTTCATACATTTATGTCAACCAGATATAGAACTTACAAATTGTTGTAATAAAGTAGTTATATAGTTTATACAAGTAGTTGTATTCCAAATGTAGAGTGTTATGCATTCGCTAATTAATTCAAAAGATAAATACTAGTTCTTATATTTATTCAAACTGTATATAGGTATTATACATGATTGATACAGATGATATGCAGTTTTTTAGGAATTGTAGCCAAAAAATTACACTCCCCAAGCTTAGAGGAGTTCATTAGTGCACCTCACCAAAGAATGTGGCTAAATGAAACCCATAATGCACAGACTTCTATAAGTGTAGAAATGAAATTGAAATTGAAAGAAATATTCTATAAACTGAAAGTGTTGCATTTGAATTAAAATAATATTGTTGCTATTATATTGCTATGAAAAGAATAGTCCTTTTCAAGGAAAAAATGGAAAAGATAAAAGTGTTCTTGCAGAAGCATCCTATTAGATTCTTGTTGGAGCATTTCCACATGTTCTTCGATTGTGTCCTATTTTTCCACAGCGCTCACATGAAATTTGTTGCTTAAAGTAGTCCATAATACCCTTTCCTCGATTATTCTTTTTTGGTCTTCCTGGTTTTGGTTTTCAGATTGGAGGCAGTACTATATTAGCTAATATCTCTGGTGGAATGTGCCAAATTGTTTTATCAGGAAGTGGTATAACCGGAAGTTCATATGCTTTTAAGAAGTTTTCTCTTGTGTAATATGGAACACAATATCTTTGTAAGTCCATATGTGTGTTAGTTAGCACCGCCATAGCATGTGGACAAGGTATGTCATCTACTTGAAATTATAGGCAGGAGCATTTTTTTCATGCATGCAAACAATGTTCCATTTTCCAGTTTCATCAATGACTACATAAGAATAGTGAGTAGAACCCATCACCTACAATGTACAAATATATTAGTAATTAGTGTGCACATTAGAATATGTAAGTGTCTATGAAGTAGAAATAAGAAGTAATACCTTCATTTTATTTGACGAAATGAGATTTTTCCTCATTATTATATTGTATTTGTTTCCCAGTTCTGTAAATGTTTCTTCTGAATGTTGTTTATGTTCATTATTCCATCTCATGACCATATCCATCATAAATTGTAGGAATTTTTTAATTGGCGGGTCTCTTCCATCTCTATTTGCTGAATTTAGGGACTCTGCGATGTTTGAAGTCATGAACATCGACCTGTTGACATGGGAATGAGCTATGGACCATTTTTCATAGCCTATATCAAAAAGATACTCCTTCACCCTGTTATCGATTTTGTTTATGTCTTCCATAACCCGATCAAAGTCTGTCTTTATGTATGTTCTGGCCATTGCAAAGAAGATCCCCTTTAATTGTTTTTGATTCTTCTTAAACCTACCCTTGATATTGTTCCATAGATGGTAGATTCATATACAGTGAGTCACATTTGGATATACATGTGCATCAGCTTTTAATATGTTGTCATGCCTATCAGATACTATGTGCATGCCTTCTCTTTCACCAAAAGCAGTGTTAAACATACAAAAAAACCATTCCCATGAAGTGTCATTTTCAGAATCAACAACAACATATGCTAGTGGAAAAATATTTCCTGATTAAACAAGTGGAAAAGTGTCTCAGTGCATGCCAACATATATATAATTTTGTCTAAAAAAATTTCATAAAGCTTACCTGCTGCATCTAGCATACTAGCAGACAAAATTGTTCCCTTGTATGCAGATTTCAGGAAAGTTCCATCAACAACAATGGTAGGCATACAATATATCCATCCCCTAATTGATGTGCTCAACGCGGCAAAAGCATATAAAAAGTTATTGTCCTCCGTTTTGTGTAGCCTTGTGAATGATCTAGGATTTATTGTGTTTATCATGTCTAGGTAAGCTGGAAATTTAGCATAAGATTCACGCAAGGAACCTCTAACCATTTCAAGTGTTTTTTCTTTGGCTCTATATGCTTTTTTGTAGTTCATCCTAATTTCGTACAAGTTTCTCATTTCTTCCATGATCTCTGCTGGAGTGTATGTTAACTTTAGATTTAGAAAGTTGTGCTTCACCATTTTAGCGATGGTTAAAGAAGTAGCATGCCATTGTGAAAGCATTCTGTCCGCAATTGGATAGGTGTGATCATTGACAAATTTTGTCATCATGAAAATTTCTGAATTTTATTGACTTGAAGATCTAAAAGTTCAATTGCATATCTGATTGATACACTTAAGATAGTACATAGATACATTTATATAAAATAAATGTATATGCAGTACACAGTTCATATCCAATATATATGCAGGTGCTATACAGAAATTATACAATTCATATGCAGTACTTTATATACAGTATATATACAGGTCCTATATAGTAGTTACACAGTCTGTACACAGGTCATATGTAGTTTATTTACAGGTCCTATACAGTAGTTACAATATTGTATGCAGCATTTATGCAAATTTATACCTATATCCCAAAGAAATAAAAAACTTGCACATTGTTGACACAGGTCATATAGAGTAGTTATATAGTTTATTATCCAATGTATATACAGGTGCTATACAAAAATTACACAGTTCATATGCAATACTTTATATGCAGTATATATACAGGTCCTATATAGTAGTTACACAGTCTGTACACAAGTCATATGCAATTTATATACAGGTCCTATACAGTAGTTACAATATTGTATGTAGCATTTATTCAAATTTATACCTATATTCCAACCAAATAAAAAACTTACACATTGTTGACACAGGTCATATAGAGTAGTTATATAGTTTATTATTCAATATATATGCAGGTGCTATACGAAAATTACACAGTTCATATGGAGTACTTTATATGCAGTATATATACAGGTCCTATATAGTAGTTACACAGTCTGTACACAGGTCATATGCAGTTTATTTATAGGTCCTATACATTAGTTACAATATTGTATGCAACATTTATTCAAATTTACACCTATATTCCAACAAAATAAAAAACTTACACATTGTTAACACAGGTCATATGGAGTAGTTATATAGTTTATACCTTGATGATGATCTTTCACCTTAAATTGGAATCTCTCACGGATTGCATAATGTTTCATCACACTTGTTATTGTATTTTTATCCCAGTACAGCTGTCCTTCTTCAACATCTCTATGAAGTGGATCCTTTATTATCGATTCGGGTTGTTTTTCCATTCCTTCCTCAGACAAATTATCTTCCATTGTATAATCAGAAATAGGTATCGGATGAACTTGAAAAGCAATTGGAGATGTTTCGATCAAATTTTCAATTGAGAATTTTTCATTTTCAAATGTGTTTTGTAGTGTTACACCCAATGGAAATTCATTTATATCCAACAAAAATTTCTTCATCTCCCTATAAATTTTAACACTCATATCATTGTAAATAATCATAGATCCACTCTTTACAATGTATTTTATAGTCATTAAATCAGAATTTTTCTCTAGATTCAACTGCTTATACAGTTCATCAACAAAATATTCATACCTGCAATCCGAATTCAAAAGTACTTCATTGATTGTAAACTTTTCAAACTGTACTTCACTTAACCACTCTCCTCCGTATTGAAGCATAACTGGAACTAAAACTGAACTTGAATCCATAATTTTGTATCAATTATGTGTGTGTGTGTGTGTGTGTAAGCATATGTAGATGTATATGTATATGTATGTATATCTCGTGTATTGATGTAAGTCAAAAGCTAACTGAATGTATCCAAGAATATATTGAACACTTTGATTTGAAACGGTCCAAGTAATAATATATTGTTGAAGTTATAATAATGAAAGTTAAATTAACTGATAACTCGTCAAAGTATATATGAATTATTTTGCATTAGGGGTAATATACTCATGTATATGATGTATATAATAAGTATTTAGAACCTGATAGTCGATATAGTGTATGTGTGTGTGAGAGAGTGTTATAGTGTTTGTATATATATATATATATATATATATATATATATATATGTATGTATATATATATATGTATGTATATATATATATTGTAATACCCCGCATGTTTCTAAGATAGGAAGTGAATAAGTTTTCCTACGTATGAAACCTCCAATCCTATGAGTAGCATTTTAGTGCATGACTTACAATGAATATCCTAGCAATAGGATATCTTGCGATGTCTTAAGCATGCTCATATGAGTCGCTTAGAGTGATGCAAGCTAAGAGTTTTTGAATCCATCAAGTCTTAGTGTTCAATTTTGCAAGGGTCATCTTTGAACAAGAATAACGTCATTGATATGTGACATTTTGGCAGATTTAGACACACAAAATTGTAGATAATCGAATTACCTTTCCAACGATACCAATTTCATCAAAATCTGACACCCGAGCAAGGAGTTATGGCATTTCAAAGTAGAATGCATCGCCTAACTAATCGCACATGGCCACTGAAAAGCATATGCGATAGAATATGCGGCGCCTATGTAAATATAGACGATAACATATGCAGAACCTATGTAAATATAGGTGATATCATATGTGGAGCCTATGTAAATATAGGCGATATCATATGCGGCGCACATCTATGATTTCAGCCACGAAAACACTTAGTTTTTGAGTTATTTTGAGGGTAGTTAAGTCTTTTAACACTCCTTACATGTCCCTGAACTTAACCTCACGAAATTTATAGCTTCTAAACACATTACAACCCTATTAACATCTCAAATTTCATTATCCATGAGCACCATAGGATAAAAATAACTAGGGTTGCACAATCAAGCTTGAAGATCAAATTTCAAGGAAATTCCTCCGTCAATCATCAAGAACCTCCCTTCCAAGGTATGCGTAGTGTTTATCCACGGATTCCTTTCATCCGTGGAGTTCAAGATTCAATATTTAAAATACAAAATCTTGGTTGGTTGTGATGATATGATCATACCCATGTTGATGCTTGTATGTTTTGCTATATAATAGTATTGTGACTGTATATCTCATGAAAGTTATGTTGTTAGTTGAAAAACATGATCTTTAGGTGGATTGATAGAATGCAAGTATGAAATCCACCTATGCCTTAAAGAATGCATGCAAGGTGTTCGATAAAATGCCTAGTATGTTAGAACTTCATATTTACTTGATTTCATGATATCTAAATAACAAGTTCATGTTAGCCATACACTCCAATATGAATTTGCATGCAAATTATGTGTTGTTATTGTTGTGGTATAAAGCATTTATGATAATGGAGATATAAATTATGTACACAAAATATATCCATGCTTTTCCTATCTTGTTTGAAATATTGAATAAATACATGAACTATACTATCCCATGCTTATAATATTGTGAATTGTGGACTCAAATCTTGTGATCAAGTCATGTCATGTGTGTCAGTTTCCTCCTATCGAGTCCTGGGGGTATTCGTACCCAAAAACTGTAGTTGTGTGCCTAGAGCCATGTCATGTTTCATGATATCCAAACTCAAGCTATGATTCCATAGACTTCAGTCAGTCGTGTGACTCAGGAAAACCTTATGATCTCAGTCAGTTGTCAGATATCAGTAACATTCCGCCAGTCAACAGAATTCAGTAAGATTAAGTCATGTATAGTCAGTTATTCATGTCTAGTCCCTCCAGATGGGAGTAGAGTTTAGCACCGAGTGAACCTAAGGATGGGAACTCACCCGCTAGTTCAGGGTGTGATTCTTAGTATTCATCCTTGTGTTCCAGAACTACGTAGCCAGCATAGGTTGATACATCTTAACCTGTTAGATTAAGGTTGATGAGGTGGTTTAACCTATCAGTTTAGGGTTCCCACCATTCTCATTGAGTACCTGTCAGATAAAAGTCACTCACAAGTTGTCCTTACCCGTGGCATGGTAATGACACCCCTCCAGTCGGGGCAGACATTGGACCCCAGCTTAGACATAAAGACATACATGGGGTATTTCGGTTAAACACTACCTCCCACAGTTTCAGTATCAATCATAGTAAATGAACTTAGGGTGTTCTTTAGATTTCAGTATATACAAGACTGTCAGATACAGTCGTCTATGTTATCAGCTTGCAGTATCAGTCATGACAGTTATCAGTAAACCATGTATTAGCTTACAGGTCTTGCTATCACGCATTCATGGTCCCAGTTTCTATATATATATATATTTGCACTCCCACGTTCATATTAGTCAGTCAGTGTTGTTCATGCATGAAACCCTTTATGTTCAGCCTACCTTCCTCGTATACTCAGTACTTCAGTTGTACTGACGCATTTGCTCTATGGTTCTTTCTTTTCATGTTACACCATAGGTTCTGAGACACGAGCTCCAGCCCAGCAGTAGCGGTAGCATTCCAGTTGCAGAGACACAGTGAGTCCTCAGTGATTTGAGGACAATATGATTTGATATATTTATTTATTTCTTCAGTTCAGTTTTACAGAGTTAGTTGGAGACATGTTCCTTCAACTCCTTATTCAGATAGTTTAAAGGCTTTCAGATTTATGTTCAGAATTATGTTCAGACTTAGCTTTCAGATTAAGTTATTTTGGGTATTTTCACTCACATGGACGTTATGATTTTCAGATATGGTTTTATTCAGTTGAACCTTATGGCCTTATAGTTTTACGTATTCCGTATTATTATGTCATGATTTGTAGTATACTGTTACAAATATCAGTCATGGGTTAGCTTGTGGTCCCTCGGGGTCATGAGCACCATGTAGCATTTTGGTTCAGCAAAATGGGGCGTTACAAACTTGGTATCAAAGCCTAAGGTTCAATAGAGTCCTAGGAAGTCTGAAAGCCGCATCTAGTAGAGTCTTGTACATGGGTATATTGCACGCTACATTTATGTACAAGAGTCTATAAGATGTTTTAAGAACAGTCCCCTTTTTTCAGTATTCATGTCATGCTAGTGAGCATAATCACAAGTTAAACTCTCAGTCTAATCTGTTCTTCTTTTATTTCAGACCATGGCCCCAAAGAGAAGAAACCAGCCAGCTCCTCATCCCGAAGATCCTTTGGGCGAACATTTTTCCCATGCGGAGTTTAGAGCCACATTTACCATACTTGCTCAGTTCGTGGCTGCACAAAATGAATGGCCACCAGTCATTCCGGCCAATCCAGTGGCTAATCCCATAGCATCTAAGGTTCGGGACTTCACCCGGATGAACCCTCCATCTTTCCATGGGTCAAAGTCTGATGACGACCCTCAGGAGTTCATTGACCAAGTCCAGAAGGTCATTGACATCATGGGTGTTACTTCTATTGAGAGTGATGATTTAGCTGCATATCAGTTACAAGATGTGGCTCATGCTTGGTACAAACAGTGGAAGTCTGAGAGGGTAGAGGATGCAGGTCCTATTGAGTGAGAGGAATTTGTCACGGCTTTCTTAGACAGATTCTTTCCCCAAGAGCTGAGGGAAGCCAAAGTTCTTGAGTTCATCAACCTCAGGTAGGGTAATATGACAGTTAGGGAGTATTCTCTCAGATTTACTCAGCTATCCAGGTATGCTCCTCATGTGGTTGCAGACAATAGGGTTAAGATGAGCAAGTTCGTATCAGGGGTCAATGATAGCATGGTAAATGAGTGTAGGTCTGCGATGTTGATCGGTGATATGACCTTAGCCAGACTCATGACCTATTCCCACCAAGTAAAAGAGCAGAAGGTTAAGACTAGGGAGAGACAGAACAAGAGAGCAAGGTTAGGTAACTTCAACTTTGCTCACCCCATGTCAGATGGAGGAGACCGTTCACAGTTTCTCTCCAAGTCAGCCATTCCATCCCCTTCCTCTGCTAGTTCTCCAGTGTTGAAGTTCAGAGATGGCAACAAAGACAAAGAGCCAGGCTCTAAATCTTAGGACAGTGTTAGCAGTGCCCGAACGAATCCCCTTTGTCAGACTTATGGTAAGAACCACAAGGGCATTTGCAGAGCCGGTAGTGATGTCTTTTTTGGTTGTGGCAAGCCAGGCCAAAGGATTAGAGAGTGTTCGTAGTCAAGTCTTCAGGGTCAACAAAATCATTCTGCAGCTCAGTCCGGTCGCCCGAACCATCAGGGTGCCGTTTCCAGTGCTAGTAGTGGGCAACGTCCAAACAGACTCTATGTTCTTCAGTCCCGACAGGATCAGGAAAATTCTCCTGATGTCGTTACTAGTACATTACAGATTTTCCATGTTCATGTTGATGCTTTGCTAGACCCAGGTGCATCCTTGTCTTTTGTTAATCCATACATAGCAGGCGATTTCAGAATTAACCACGAAATTCTAGCAGAGCCCTTTTCAGTCTCTACCCCAGTGGGTAAAACCATCATAGCCCGACGGGTATACAGGAACTGCCCGGTTATGATATCTTAGAAATCCACGTCAGCAGATTTAGTTGAGTTAGAGATGATTGATTTTGATGTCATTCTTGGCATGGATTGGCTTCATTCCTGCTATGCCACAGTCGACTGCAGAAACAGGATAGTTCAGTTTTAGTTCCTGAATGAGCCCGTCCTAGAGTGGAAGGGTAGCATTTTAGCGTTCAGGGGTCAACTTGTTTCCTACCTTCGGGCAAGGAAAATGATTTCTAAGGGGTGTGTGTATCATTTCGTGCATGTTAAAGATTCTAGTTCTGAATCTCCCAGTCTCGAAACACTCCCAGTTGTTAATGAATACTCAGATGTCTTTCCCAAAGATCTTCCAGGCATTCCTCCCGAAAGGGAAATAGACTTCCGCATAGACCTTCTTTCGGATACTAAACCTATTTATATTCTTCCATACAGAATGGCACCAGCAGAACTCAAGGAACTGAAAGATCAGTTGAAGGATCTCTTAGATAAGGAATTCATCAGACCCAACATTTCCTCATGGGGTGCGCCAGTATTATTCGTGTGCAATAAAGATGATTCTCTCGGGATATGTATTGATTATCGTCAACTCAATAAGGTCACGGTCAAGAACAGATATCCTCTTCCCAGGATTGATGATCTATTCAACCAACTTCAGGGTGCCAGTTACTTCTCTAAGATAGAACTCAGATCAGGCTATCATCATCTCAGAGTTAGAGAATGTGATATTTCGAAGTCAGCTTTCCGTACTCGGTATGGTCACTTCGAATTTTTAGTCATGTCGTTTGGTCTTACCAATGCCCCTGTAGCTTTAATGGATTTGATAAACCGTGTGTTCAAGAAGTACTTGTATATATTTGTCATAGTCTTTATAGATGATATTCTGGTCTATTCTCGCACAGAGCGTGATCATGCAGACCATCTCAGGATTGTTCTTCAGACTCTCAGGGATCACCAGTTATTTGATAAGTTCAAAAAGTATGAATTTTGGCTATGATTAGTAGCATTCCTTATCCATATTGTTTCCGGTGATGGCATTAGAGTAGATCCTCAGAAAATCGAGGCAGTAAGAAACTGGCCCAGACCCGTATCTCCATCAGATATCAAGAGTTTCTTGGGTTTGGCTGGCTATTACAGACGGTTTGTTAAGGGATTTTCTTCTATTATATCTCCCATGTCCAGATTGACTCAGAAGAAGATTAAGTTTCAGTGGTCAGATTCAGACGAGAAGAGCTTTCAAGAGTTGAAGACTCAACTCACCTTAGCTTCAGTTCTAGCTCTTTCAGATGGTTCAGATAGTTTTATAGTCTATTGTGATACATCCAGAGTGGGTTTAGGTTGTGTCCTCATGCAGCATAGTAAGGTCATAGCCTACGCCTCCAGACAGTTAAAGCCACATGAGAAGAATTATCCTACTCATGATCTTGAGTTAGCAGCGGTAGTTTTTTCCTTGAAGATTTGGAGGTCTTATCTCTATGGAGTTCTTATAGATGTCTTTATAGACCATAAAAGCCTTCAGTATGTCTTTTCCTAGAAAGATCTCAATCTTCGTCAGAGAAGGTGGTTAGAGCTCTTGAAAGATTACGACATGAGTGTTTATTATCATCCGAGCAAGGCCAATATTATGGCCGACGCTCTCAGTAGACTCTCTATAGGTAGTATTTCTCACTTTAAGGGTAGTAAGAAAAATATGGATCAAGAGATCCATCAGCTTGCCAGACTAGGCGTTCGCTTAGTCGATTCTTCAGAGGGTGGTGTATGTGTTCACAGTAGTTTAGAGTCATCTCTAGTTTTTGAGGTGAAAGAGAAGCAATACAGGGATCCTAGCCTTGTCAAGCTCAACGAGTTAGTTCAGAATCAGAAAGTCGAAGTTTTCTCCCAAGGGGGAGATGGTGTTCTTCGTTGTCAGGGTCGTCTATGCGTTCCAGGTGTAGATTAATTGAGGTAGCAAATTCTTGCAGAAGCGCATGGTGCGCGATACTCTATTCATCCAGGGGCCACTAAGATGTACCGCGATATGTGGGAGATCTATTCGTGGAGTGAGATGAACAGAGATGTTGCAGAGTTTGTGGCTAAGTGCTCTACATATCAGCAGGTTAAGATAGAGCATCAGAAACCTAGTGGTTCCATACAAAAGCTCACCATTCCTACTTGGAAGTGGGAAAAAGTGAACATGGACTTCGTGATGGGTTTGCCTAGAACTCGTCATCAGCATGATTCAGTCTGGGTCATTATGGATAGAATGACCAAGTCAGCTTATTTCTTTCCTGTTCGTACTTCTTATTCCGCCGAGGATTATTCCAAACTCTATATCAAGGAGTTATTCAGGTTACACAATGTTCCACTATCTATCATCTCAGACAGAGGTACCCAGTTCACCTCTCACTTTTGGAAAGCATTCCAAAAGGGTCTCAATACCCAAGTCCATCTCAGCACAACGTTTCATCCTCAGACAGATGGTCAAGCAGAGAGGACCATTAAGACTCTTGAAGATATGCTAAGGGCGTGTGAAATTGACTTCAAGGGAAGTTGGGATGACCACTTGCCTTTGATTGAGTTTGCATACAATAATAGCTATCATTCTAGTATTCAGATGGCTCCATTCGAAGCTCTTTATGGTAGGAGATATAGATCTCCAATTGGTTGGTTCGAAGTTAGTGAGGCCTCAGTCATAGGTCCTGACTTAGTATTCGACACCTTAGAGAAAGTTCAGTTGATTAGAGAGAGACTCCGGGCTGCTCAAAGCCGACAGAAGTCCTATGCAGATGTTCGTAGAAAAGATCTCGAGTTCGAAGTCAATGAATATGTCTATCTTAAGATCTCTCCCATGAAGGGAGTGAAGAGGGTCGACAAGAAAGGGAAACTCAGTCCCCGATATGTCGATCCCTTCAGAATTCTCTGTCGCTTCGGCAAGGTAGCTTATGAGCTTGAGTTGCCTTCAGATCTAGCCTCAGTCCATCCAGTCTTCCATGTCTCTTTGCTCAAGAAGTGCATAGGTGACCCAATAGTTTTTGTCCATATTCAGAGCATCGACATTCAGAACAGCCTCTCTTATGAAGAGATTCCAGTCGAAATCTTAGATTATCAAACTCGTAGATTGAGGAACAAAGAAGTCCATCTAGTCAAGGTTCTTTGGCGAAATCAGTCTCATGAAGGAGCTACTTAGGAACCAGAAGAAGATATACGTACCAAGTATCCTCACCTCTTCCCCACCAATTCAGATCAAGCTCAAGGTAATAGTTCTCCTTAAGCTTATTCAGTTTCATGTTCATGTTTCCAGTATAAACTTGGTACCTATTAACCGT
Source organism: Capsicum pubescens (assembly GCA_030864215.1). Lineage (NCBI taxonomy): Eukaryota > Viridiplantae > Streptophyta > Magnoliopsida > Solanales > Solanaceae > Capsicum > Capsicum pubescens. Next base: position 69,348,566 of record CM061544.1, on the reverse strand, counting down.
TGCATACTCAATCATGCATTCATGTATCAGTTGTCCGTGCATCAGATATGCACGAGTTCAGTATATTTAGCATGTCAATCATGCGATCAAGTTTCAGTTCTTCATGTTCAGTTCAGGTTTTGTTGTCTTGTATCCCCTCTCAGTAAATTCTTATTCGAGGACGAATGTTCCCAAGGGGGAGATATTAAAATACCCTGCATGTTTCTAAGCTAGGAAGTGAATAAGTTTTCCTATGTATGAAACCTCCTATCCTGTGAGTAGAATTTTAGTGAATGACTTACAATGAATATCCTAGCGATAGGATAGCTTGCGATGTCTTAAGCATGCTCATATGAGTCGCTTAGAGTGATGCAAGCTAAAAGTTTTTGAATCCATCAAGTCTTAGTGTTTGATTTTGCAGTGGTCATCTTTGAACAAGAATAACATGATTGACATGTGACATTTTTTCAGATTTAGATCCACCAAATTGTAGATAGTCGAATTAGCTTTCCATTGATACCAATTTCATCAAAATACGACACCTGAACAAGGAGTTATGGCCTTTCAAAGTAGAATGCGTCGCCTAACCAATAGCACATGGCCACTGGAAAGCATATGCGATAGAATATGCGGTGCCTATGTAAATATAGGCGATATCATATGCGGTGCCTATGTAAATATAGGTGATATCATATGCGGCGCACATCTATGATTTCAGCCACAAAAACACTTAGTTTTTGAGTTATTTTGAGGATAGTTAAGTCTTTTAACACTCCTTACATGTCCCTAAACTTAACCTCACAAAATTTATAGCTTCTAAACACATTACAACCCTATTAACATCTCAAAGTTGATTATCTAAGAGCACCATAGGAGAAAAATAACTAGGGTTGCACAATCAAGCTTGAAGATCAAATTTCAAGGAAATTCCTCCATCAATCATCAAGAACCTCCCTTCAAAGGTATGCAGAGTGTTCATCCACGGATTTCTTTCGTCCGTGGAGTTCAATAATAAATATTTAAAATACAAAATCTTGGTTAGTTGTGGTAATATGATCATATCCATGTTGATGCTTGTTTGTTTCGCTATATAATAGTATCGTGACTATATATCTCATGAAAGTTATGTTGTTAGTTGAAAAACATGATCTTTAGGTGGATTGATAGAATGCAAGTATGAAATCCACCTATTCCTTAAAAAATGCATGCAAGGTGTTCGATAAAATGCCTAGTATGTTAGAACTTCATATTTACATGATTTCATGATATCTAAATAACAAGTTCATGTTAGCCATACACTCCAATATGAATTTCCATGCAAATTATGTGTTGTTATTGTTGTGGTATAAAGTATGTATGATAATGGAGATATAAATTATTTACACAAAACATATCCATGCTTTTCCTATCATGTTTGATATATTGAATAAATACATGAACTATACTATCCCCTGCTTATGATATTGTGAATTGTGGACTCAAATCTTGTGATCAAGTCATGTCATGTGTGTCAGTTTCCTCCTATCGAGTCCTGGGGGTATTCGTACTCTAAAACTATAGCTTTGTGCCTAGAGCCATGTCATGTTTCACGATATCCGAACTCAATCTATGATTCCATAGACTTCAGTCAGTCATGTGACTCAGGAAAACCTTATGATCTCAGTCAGTTGTCAGATATCAGTAACATTCCGCCAGTCAACAGAATTCAGTAAGATTAAGTCATGTATAGTCAGTTATTCATGTCCAGTCCCTCCAGATGGGAGTAGAGGTTAGCACCGAGTGAACCTAAGGATGGGAACTTACCCTCCAGTTCAGGGTGTGATTCTTAGTAGTCATCCTTGTGTTCCATAACTACGTAGCCAGCGTAGGTTGAGACATCTTAACCTGTCATATTAGGGTTGATGAGGTGGTTTAACCTGTCAGTTTAGGGTTGCCACCATTCTCATTGAGTACCTGCTAGATAAGGGTCACTCACAAGCTGTCCTTACCCGTGGCACGATATTGACACCCCTCCAGTCGGGGTAGAGATTGGACCCCAGCTTAGCCATAACGGCATACATAGGGCATGTCGGTTAAACACTACCTCCCACAGTTTCAGTATCAGTCTCAGTAAAAGAACTCAGGGTGTTCTTCAGATTTCAGTATATACAGGACTGTCAGATACAGTCGTCCATGTTATCAGCTTGCAGTATCAGTCATGACAGTTATCAGTAAACCATGTATTAGCTAACAGGTCTTTCTATCATGCATTCACGGTCCCAGTTTCTATATATGTATGTTTGCACTCCCACGTTCATATTAGTCAGTCAGTGTTGTTCATGCATGAAACCCTTTATGTTCAGCCTACCTTCCTCGTATACTCAGTACTCCAGTTGTACTGACGCACTTGCGCTATGGTGCTTTCTTTTCATATTACTCCATAGGTTCCGAGACACGAGCTCCAGCCCAGCAGTAGTGGTAGTATTCCAGTCGCAGAGACACAATGAGTCCTCATTGATTCAAGGACAATATGATTTGATACATTTATTTATTTCTTCAGTTTAGTTTTACGGAGTTAGTTGCAGACATGTTCCTTCAACTCCTTATTCAGATAGTTTAGAGGCTTTCAGATTTATGTTCAGATTTACGTTCAGACTTAGCTTTCATATTGAGTTGTTTTGGGTATTTTCACCCACATGGACGTTATGATTTTTAGACGTGATTTTATTCAGTTGAACCTTATGTCCTTACAGTTTTACGTATTCCGCATTATTATGTCATGATTTGCAGTATACGGGTACAAATATCAGTCATGGGTTAGCTTGTGGTCCCTCGGGGTCATGAGCACCGTGTAGCATTCCGGTTCAGCAAAACGGAGCGTTACATGTATACACACACACACACACATCTATATATATGCAGTGATGTACGTAATACGTAGTCAAAATCTAACTAAATGTATCTAATTATCTATTGAATATATTTATATCATACGATCGAGGTAATAATATATTGTTGAAGTTAAAGTAATGTAAGTTAAATTAAATGATAATTCATCAGAGTATATGTGAAATACGTTAAATTACTGGGTAATATACTAGTGTATGTAATGTATATTGTACATACTTCGAAGCTGATAGTCAATCAAATATATGTATATATACATATCTCTCGTGTAGTGATTTATGTAGTAGTCAAACGCTAGCTAACTGAATCTGTATATACAAGTACTTTGAATAATACATTGATATCATACACTCGAGGTAATAATATAGTGTTGAAGTTATAATAAGGTAAGCTAATTAACCAATAATTCATCATATTAATACGTTGTATTACAAGGTATATATAAAATATCGTATTCAAAAGGTAGTTAACCGAATTCATCCTAATATACGAAATTCATTGATATTATTATATAGTTGAGGAAATATACTACCCGTGTTAATGTAATGATAAATTAACTAATCATCCGATTTATATACATTGCATTAAACTATACAATTTGTTAAATTTATTATACGTTACATTCTAAATAATTTTTTCATTATAATTTTTTACATTATATATTGCATTACTAATTATCTGATTTACATTGCATTATAAATATTATACAATTTATTAATTGTTTTTAGGTTTTTAATAAAAAACGAACGCATGTGATCTTTTTCAATAATTAATTTTTTAAAAATAAACCGACTACTTGTGAGCAGTTTTTTCAAAACTTTTTTTAATAGCCAACCCACCTAACCCTGTCCCGACCCAGCCCATCCTAATTACCCCTTTCATTTACCCTAGCATCTCATATCATAAACAACTCTCTCTCTCACCCACTCACTCTCAAACACTATCACACATATAACAGTCGACCACTCTCTCTTTCACTCTCAAACACTGCTAGCAACAACTAATAAGGCCATTGGATAGCAACCCTATTGATGGACAACAATGCAGTAGCAGTCGACGCTATAAATAGTAACGTGCTTAGTCTCTCACCGACCCCAACAGCCGTCGATGCAGCAATGCCACGATGGGTGGACAACAACTCCGGCAATGATTGTGATAATTAATCCATTTGAGGTAATTTTTTATTTATTGATTCCCTAAAATGGATTTGAAATTCTTTGAAATTCAATCAGCAGTTAAAAGGGTTTCTTTGCCAAATCTTATCTCGATTTGCATACCCAATTGAGACATCAAATTAGTGGTAAATACTAATCAATACTAATTGTTCCTGTATGTATTTTGTTGGTTGTTCAAGTGGTGTGCTTTGCATTTGATTTTGTTTCTCATCATGAAAAAAAAAGCTGGAAAATTATTAGTTTCATAGTCAGTTATAGTATTAGCAGATGTTCCCTTTTATTCTCTAGTAAGTTAGAGTAGTGATCAAGTAATTGAGAAGTTAGAGTAGTGGCTAAGTAGTTGGGAAGTTAGAGTAGTGCCTAAGTAGTTAGGAATACACGTTTCTTTTGTTTTTGGTTGTATAAATACATGTACAGGAGGTTCAATAAAGAACACAAATAACTTTTAGCAATCTGTTTCTTTATGGTATTCGAGCAAAATATCCTTCAGATCTCTAATTTCTTTTGCAAAAGATCCTTCACATCTCTAATTTTTCTCCTAATTATCAAAAAAAAAAATTTGAAACTCTCTTGCTGTGGTTAAATCTAATCCAACCAGTGCAAGAACTGATGATGCCTCTTTAGGCAGTCAAACTATTCAAACCATATTCAACAATGAATCTGCTAATCCTTTCTTTCTTCATCCATCTGACTCACCTGGCATGATTCTTGTCAACTCTATTTTTAATGGCAAGAGTTATGGTGGATGGCGAAGAGTAGTTTTCATAGCTCTTTCTGCTAAGAATAAATTGGGGTTCATATATGGTTCAATTCCTGAACCATTAGATTCAGATCTATTGCACAAACTCTGGAATAGGTCTAATGACATAGTGATCTCCTGGCTTCTCAACTCCCTGTCGAAAGACATCGCAGAGAGTGTACTGTACTCCAAAATTACAAGAAACATTTGGAAGGAATTGGAGGACAAATTTGGTCAAAGTAATTGAGCTTTTCTGTATTAATTGCAAAACGAGCTAAGCAATTTAGTTCAAGGAAATTCTACACGAAAGTAAAGAGAATCTGGGATGAATTGGACAGCCTAGATTCCTGTAATCACTGCTTTCGCGACTGTTCTTATAGAGATAAAGACAAGGTAGTCAAATCTCAACAAGATAGTAGACTCATTCAGTTAATTATGGGACTAAATGAGTCATATTCAGGTGTGAAAAGTAACACCCTTATGCTTTCTCCACTTCCTAGTGTCAACCATGCTTATTTTCTTTTGATTCAAGATGACAAACAAAGGGAAGTACATGTTGGGCATAACTCCATAGAATCTGCCTTCATAGCCACAAGGCAATAAGATGAAAGTCAGAAACCATTCAAAGAAAAAAGAAGAAGAAATTTGAATGTAAAGAGAAACCAACTCGTTTTTTCTCATCGCAAGAAACTTGGTAATTCTTTTGACATGTGTAACAGGAGAATAGGTTTCCCTGCAGACTTCAAGTTCACAAAAAAAGGAGAATGCACACTAGTAATGCTTATGGGAATGAGGCAATCATGAAAAATAATTAAGGAAGTCAATCTGGTCCTATTTCGGAGAAAGGCATCACTCAGGAACAATACAATCATCTTTGCCAACTATTCCAACAAGTCAAATATGAGTCACAAAAGGAAATAAATTCTGAGGTCACCATAACTGCCAACTGTGCTGGTATTCCTAAATATTCTCATCTTTCAAAATCTAATTATGTTATATAGATATTAGACACAGGTGCATCAGAACATATGACCTATGATTTTAACCTTCTATTCAATGTTCATATCTAGTCAAGCCTGTTTATGTAAATCTCCCTGATTCTCAACGACTCAAAGTCACTCAGGCAGGATATGTGTTAATTTTGTCTAATTTTACTATTTTGAATGTCTTGTATCTTCCTTGTTTCAGATACAATCTGTTATCAGTACATAGATTTTGTCAAAAAGTTGATTCTATGCTCATTTTTTCTGCTTCTAGTGCAATTTCGTAGGCCCCTTCAATGAAGAGGCCCATAATTCTTGGTAGACGGAAGGAAGGGATCTATCTTCTACATTCACTCAAGCCTAGTACTAGTAATTTAAGTAGAAACAGGGACATTAGTCCATTTTCTTTCAAATGTAATACACCAAGTGATCAATCTTTACTTTTTGTTTCACGTTCAACAGTCAATTCAAATAATGTACTTATATGGAACAAACGATTAAGGCATTTTCCTGTTTCTAATATGAGAAATATTTTCAACACCCCTTATTCTTCTTCATTACTTGATAACTGTGAAACTTGTGCTAAGGCAAGACAAGTCAGATTACCTTTCCATTCTAGTTCCATTTCAACTAAATGAATTTTTGAATTAATTCATATAGATACTTGGGGGCCTTATAAACTACCTACTCATGATGGATAAAAGTATTTTTTTAACAATTGCTGATGACTTTAGTAGAGGAACTTGGACTTACCTCCTTAGCACAAAGTCAAATGCTTTCACAATTCTTAAATAGTTTCTCACTATAATAGAAAGGCAATTTGAGAAGAAGACCAAGATAATTAGGTCAAACAATGCCTTTGAACTATAGAGTAGCTTTGAAACTTCTAATTACCTTGCTTCTAAGGGTATTATCCATCAAACAACTTGTGCATACTCTCCTCAACGAAATGGGGTAGTTGAGAGAAAGCACAAGCATCTTTTGGAGACTTGTAGAGCTTTACTCTATCAATCTAAGCTTCCTACTCACTTTTGGGGAGATTGTTTGCTCACGGCTAATCTCATAAATAGATTTCCTTTGAGGGTACTCAATTTCAAAACTTTCTATCAAGTTCTGTATGGTACCCCTCCTATTTATATGAATCTTAAGGTTTTTGGTTATCTAGTCTATGCTTGTACTCATTCTCCACATAGAACCAAGTTGGAACCTAGATCTATACCTTGTGTTTTTCTAGGGTATCCAAGTTGTAAGGAAGGATACAAATTGTTGAATTTAGAAACGAAGAAGGTTTTTATTTCTATAGATGTAAAATTTCATGAAACTATTTTTCCCTTCTCATCTACCTCGCACAATCAACCTATTTTTCCCTCTATTTTTCCAAATAATCCTGCATCCATCTCTGATGATACAACTTCAAACCATTTGCCATTTTCTATCACAAAAACTTTGGATCATGTTTCATCTTCCACTCATCATGTTACTCTTTCTATTGTAGACTATGATGAATCTTCTTATTCTATTTCTTATTATCCTAACATAATAGACACTCATTTCGAAGCTGTCCTTCCACCACTACTCCACCTTTTACGATCAGAACATCTACTAAAGAGCATAAAAGATCAGAGTATTTAAAGGACTATGTCTGCAACTCTGTCTTTTTTACAGATTTAACAAATTCTTGTTTGCCTGCTCCTATCAAGCCTATTGTAGTGTCCTTTTATACTCTTTTCTCCACCAATCAATCCATGCTCAATTCTATCGCTAATATTCTAGAACCTAGCTCTTATTCACAAGAAAGACTTCATCGTGGTTGGCAGGAAGCAATGACTAAGAAATTTGAGGCTCTAGAACTCAATAATACCCGGGAGGTCGTTTGTTTACCAGATGGCAAGAGGGTTTTGCATTGCAAATGGATTTATAAAGTGAAATACAAATCAGATGAATCATTAAAAAGGTATAAAGCTCGTTTGGTTATCAGGGGAGACACTCAAAGAGAGGGTATTGATTTTACCGATACCTATTCACCAGTTGTTAAGATGACAACGATTAGGTGCATTCTTGTTGTGGCAGTCAAACAAAACTGGGATATTTTTCAACTAGATGTTAATAACACCTTCCTGCATGGAGAACTATAGGAAGAGCTCTACATGAAGTGTCCTCCGGGTATGTATGTACATCCACTCACCTAATCATGTCTGTCGTTTACGAAAATCTCTCCATGGACCCCGACAAGCCTCAAGGCAATGGTATGCAAGACTCACAACAACTTTGAGTTTTAAGGGATATTCCCACTCTTTAAATGATTATTCTTTATTTTTCAAAAAATCAGCAGACAGTCACAATCGTAGCTGTATATGTGGACGATATACTAATTACGGGAAATGATTTACTAGAGCAGAGTTATTTCAAAGCATTTCTTAATTCTGAGTTTCGCATCAAAGATCTAGGACTGGCCAATCATTTTCTCAAAATGGAAATTTTACTTGAAGCTGATGGTTTAATATTGACATAGAGGAGATTTATCTCAGAGTTGTAACTGAATATGATTGTTTTAGAATGAAGCCAGCTTCATCACCTCTTGACCCTTCTCCCAAACTCAAAGCAGACGAAGGAGACCTTGTGAATGACCTGACTTATTATAGGAGACTCTTAGGAAAATTAAATTTTCTAACTTACACCCGGCCAGATCTCTCTTTTTCAATTCAACATCTTAGCCAATATATGCAGGCGCCTCGTTAACCCCATCTTGATGCTACATTTCGTTGCTTGTGTTACCTTTTGAGTGAACCAAATTTGGGTCTTTTTATGAATTCAGACTGTGACTCTGACTGGGCTTCTTGTCCAGAATCTCATCATTCTATTAGTGGTTATTATGTGAGTTTTGTGGTTCCCCGATTTCATGGAAATCAAAGAAACAATCCTTGATTTCTCTTTCTTCTGCTGAGACAGAATATAGATCTATGACGAGAGTGGCTGCAGAGGTCACTTGGTTGATACAATTGATTGAAGACCTTTCTGTGACTCCCACTTTACTAATTGATTCGCACTCTGCCAACCAGGCAACGATATATATCGCTAAAAAACCGATCTTTCACGAAAGAACCAAACATGTAGAGCTTGATTGTCACTTTGTCCGACAACAATTTCTCACAGAATCATCTCCCTCTCCTATTTACCTTCCCAATCTCAAATTGTGGACCTTTTTACAAAGCCTTTTTCCGGGCCATCTCATCTATCTCTCGTTGGTAAGTTGGATCTCACTTCGTGCCCCTCCAACTTGAGCAGGGGTATTGGATTTGATTTTGTTTCTCATGATGAAAAAGAAGCTGAAAAATTATCATCTTCAAGTGTCGGAATAAATAAAGGACACCTGTCTTGAATCTTTTATTTTATTTTTATTTTTTATGTTAACAGATTTCTTTTATTCTCTGTATATCTCTTTTATTTCTCATAGTAAGTTATAATATTAGTAGATGTTCCCTTTATTCTCTAGTAAGTTAGAGTAGTGGTCAAGGAGTTGGGAAGTTAGAGTAGTGGCTAAGTAGTTGGGAATGCACGTTCCTTTTGTTTTTGGTTGTATAAATACATGTACTGGAGGTTCAAAAAAGAATACAGAAAACTTTCTGCAATCTGTTTCTTTAGTGTGGTCGGAGAAAGTAGCAAACTGTACCATAAAATGTAGTGTTTACTCTCGAATTGTATTGATTTCTCTGTTATGTCTTTAAATTACATAAAAATTGATTATATATTATCCGCTCTTTCAATCCAAGCTAGGTCCTTGAGGAGCTATCTTTTTATTCCTTGTGTCCTCTCAAGTATTCAATTGTTCACTGCCGTAACACTTCTATAACCATGTATTTATGATTACCTTTGTTGCTTGATTCTTTTACTTGATATTTAAACTCGAGCCCTTTTTCCTTTTTATGGAATTTCATAGTTTCAGTAGCAATTTATGTGTCTCAAGTCAGTAAAATGTTTCTAATTCTATGAATATTCACTATCATTGTCACTTATCCAACAGAAATTTTTAATATTGAATGTTATCCAGCAATGGATGTCCTCTATTTTAATGTAAATCTATTTAATGATGAATTAAGCTATGATTTATCAAAAATTCATATTAGCTACAAACTACTACAAAACAAAAGATTAGAGATGAATTATGTCAAAAGTTTAGCGATAAATTATTGTCTAATTTATATTATTTTAAAGTGAACATACACAACTAAACGAATTAGTTGTCACCAAAATGAACTAAACAGAACTAAAAAAGATAATTAATTCATTTTCATTTTCCCAAATTCATTTTTCTGTGAACGGAAAATATAAAGATTAAACATTGTTTCTATGTATGTATGTTAAATGAACATGCATACACCTAAACGAGCTACATAGAAAAATGAAGAATCTTTCATTTTTATTTTATAATGTTTAATTTGAAAAATTAAGATATGCTTTGTCAACAAGTGATTTGATGTACCAATTGGTTGTGGTGAAGTGGATGGGGCTGCTCTACCCTTAACTAGAGGTCGAGGGTTCGATCTTGTGTACGGAAAAAACTCTGTTAGGGAGCGCTTCCCCCCGAATGGGGCCCTACGCGGCACGAATCCAGATTAGTCGGGCTCCAATGTGGGTACCGGACACCGGATGGAAAATCAAAAAAAAAAAAAGTGATTTGATGTACTTTTTTTGACAAAACCCGACTTTGAAAAAAAGGTTGCTTTGCTATTTTCTGGTGATTGCTCGTCTCTTTCTCTTCAACTTAGGTCAAGCAAAGGTGGTTGATTTCTCTTTATTTTCTTATAGTGAAGTTTTTAAATATAGTGCTATGGTGAAATTATTTTCTACAGAAGGCTTTGAAAGTCATAGATTTTGTGATGATTATATGGTGTGAAAGGGACATGCGACGACTCTACTTTTTTTTAATTAAATTTTTTAAATTTTTTGGCTGATACTATCAATTAAAGTTTTCTAATTTTATTTTGAATTGTGATGTTGGTTCTGATGATTATATGGTGTAGAAATGAAAGTTCAATAATTGTATTTGGGATTGTGGTGTTGGTTGTGATATTGCAAGGTTGAAGTAAAAGTAACTTAAATGTCATGATCTGAATCATGTCCTGGCTGTTATGGGTATCTCAAGTCCACCAAGGACTGGAGACCACCCCTGTTGCCTTGCCAAACAGAACATAACACATCTAGCAACGGCTGAAATCCAAACATATAACAAGATAGAAAGACAATAACTCAAAGATATCTAAGAATGTCAACAACAATACCCAATCCACAGTAACATCCACAAAGCCTTTGCTAATCCAAAAAAAATTTAAGTGGGGACATGCCCCCGACAATGACAATGACAATGATAATGTTAATGTGAACTCTTTACTTTTGATCTATGTAAGAAAACCGACAGAATGATCAAGTCTTTCGGAGAATGGAATCTTACCACTTTACCGCAAAAAACAACGAACCGAGCTGATCCACTTAACACTATGTAGAAAAAGTAGAAGTATCTTTGGTGCCTGCATCACGTGGAGATACAACGTCCAGAGATGGTTAGTGGGTTGAGCACTAGCATGTAACTCAGGGATAGGGAATAAAATAATGTCATGATCCATATTTCAAAAATCATTCAAAGACAATGCATATAATCATATATATATATAAGCATGTCATGTTGTGATTATGTAGCTCAACCTTCATAAACAGGCACCCACGGGTTATATCGGTTCGTCTCCCCATATGGTGAAAGGGACCATTGTATGTTAGTTGAACGAACCGAAGGTATCAAGGAAGACTAGGGAATTCCCTAACCCCACGCCAATCCAAGATACAAATATATCAATAGTGTGAACCATGCACACGGCCATCAAGACCAAATCTCACGTAGGCAAATATGAGTTTCCAATATAAGTCATCCAAGACTCACACCTTCAGGGCTTAACTACATAACCCCCATTAAGCCCTTAAAATAAGTTTCACATAACCCATTTATTAACCCAAGAATTATCCGTTAAGGCACAATATGGGTGTCGTCAGACCCTTACTTGCAAGCTTATCTTTATGCCATAACAATCACATTAACTTGGGAGAATGTCTCGGCCCTCTTTGTTCATTAAACCATATTAGATGGATGCCCCGGCCTCCTTTGTTCATGTTTCAATTCAAAACATGGCCAACAAGGCCTTTAAAATCCATATTCGTTGTTTAACTAACTATGAAATGCAATAGTACAAGTGAGTAAATCAAACCAAGTGTCAATTTGATAATTCAATGCCATTTACACAAGTGGGTTGAAGGAACACAATTATTCAAAACCAATTCCAAGTTCAAAACATCAATTTGAGGGAATACGTCGACCCCCATTCCAATTCCCACACCTATGCACCCCATAAGTTCAAGACATTCAATTCCTAAGCACGAACAACTAGTATAAGCCATGGGGAAGCAATTCAAGGATCAATCATACCAAAATCCTCAACCAAAACAAAACCCACATTTAAACCCATACAATTTAAAACACATGATTTTCATAAATTGAGAATTGGGGAAGAGTAACATGCCAGAAATACCAAGATTTGTGGAGAGAAATCAACCCTTGAGCCCTTAGATGACCAGCTTTTTAGAAACCCTAAGTATCTTGACCTTGTAGAATTTAAAGAGTTTGAGAGTGTTTTGATTGTGAATAGTCTTTTAATGAAGTCCCAAAGAGAGTTTTAAGTTGTGGGGTCTAAGTGGGGAAAGAGGGAAATTACGAACATGCTCTTAATTAAAAGATCAAAAATCGATGCCCCATCGCTCTGGGTGACCTCACTACTCATAAGATAACCCTACGACTCATTTAGTCCAGTCATAGTCTGGACAGTGTCATGGTCCACTCACACTGGTCTGGTTATGAGTTGCACCATACGACTCGTATCCAGTCCTTATGATTTGTGACATGCTAGTTGTAGTCACAAGAGGAACTTATGATAGTACATTGGTTCACCTACAATTGCAACACTACGACTCGTTATGAGTCTTGACGACTCGTTAGGTAATAGTCATGATCAACTCAAAAACTCAGCCAAGCACACTGGTCTGGCTACAATTAGGGTTCTACGACCAATAATGATACCCTAAACTCGCAGGGTGAGTCGTAGTGAGAACAGTAAGCTCAAAGATTAAGAAATTTTCAGGGACCAAAATCCAAGGTGTTTCATCCCCCCACCCTCCCCAGGATCATTTGTTCTCAAATGATGAGTCAAGCATTTATTATCACGATTTGACATAGAGCGCAACCACATTTACCTTTAACAAAGATAAAAATAAATATGTCAAGAAAATCATAATTACCTTTAACAAAGTCAGAAAACAAAGATGTGAAGGAAATGCATACCCTAGGCACGATTGTCTAATCTAGGGAACAAGAATGAATATTTGAACCTTATGTCCTTTCCAGCTTCCTAAAAAGTTTCCTCCACCCCAAATAAGCTTCTAGTAACCCACACATATAACCACATTTCTACACTATGCTTTTAGCTATGAATCCAACATTCCATCATTCTGATTTCCTAATCCACCCCTGCTCACCCCCACCCCCCACCCCGGCAACATATAACTATGTGGGCCTGAGTATAACTGCATATTCCTTCATGTTAAAAACTAACTTGAAATTGAAAGTGCTAGCATAGGCTATGGGACCCCATACTTCACACTTATCCAATAATACTACCCTAATCTTTCTTACTATCACAAGGGTTTTACCACATCTTCCCTTCTGAACTATCTCACATAACGAAAGTCTGTCTTACTTTTCTATCTTCGTCTACGGCCTTAGCCTGAGTAGTCACCCTCCAAAATTTCACATCATAGAACATCCACCCACCTAACTTTAGCACTAATACACTTTCATATCTGTTACCATACTACCAAAAGAAAGGTCACTGCGGAACTACATAACAAGCCTCAAGGATGGGAGGGTTACTTCTCATTATGACCCTTATCAGTCGTACTATTCAAGGTAAGACCCGTGAAAAGAGATACAATACCATAGGCATGAAATATTTCATAGCAACCATCCAGATCATAAATAGAGGTTTGGTTCGGCGTACGCATATCATAGCATGAGTCCTTCAGACTGGGAACAATGAGGAACGCGAGTGCATATATTATAGGTCGTCTAACATAAAGCCGAGATTTGTATAAATTCAAGAAATAAGGCAAGGATTGCCACTTGAAACTATCGCTTTTTGAAACCAAGTATAATGTGAGACATGAGGTTATGGATCATGAGTGTCATAACATAGAGCTTGAACACTTAGAAGCTAGGATTTTTGAGAACCATTTTTACTTCTAATTCAGGGGTTGGAGAACAGACATACGCAACACAAAAAACGTGGACCTTAAACATAGGTACTATAGAATACGTATGACATTGGTAGGATGCCCTTTTTAACCGAGATAGGATGAAATCACTAGAGTAGGAGTAAATTTACCACGACTCTTTCGTGAAACTCACCACCAGGAGAAAAATTCAAGTTCAGGCTTAGTTCACTATCTCATTAAACCTATAAGCACAACACTCCGCTTTAAGGGGTATCACCACGTACACTTACTAGGTACACTAGGCTCTTGAACACTTAAAACCTCATCAAACAAGATATTATCTGGGGTCCAACATATTCTTATAAACCTAATGCTCTTATTTACCTAATAACTTAACCCTAATTCATCGTTTTAACTCTAAACTTCTGGTATATATCGCAATTACTCATTCCTATACTTCCTATGTTATTAACCTGATCTTTTCCACGCATCTCATAAAGCCTACCAATTTACTCCTGCAAATCTCATATCGCTACCCTCGAGCTAACATTTTTTTCACCATAATCAACATCTAAAGTTCAAAATTAGGATCTAGCAACAATCATGCACCACTAACGAAGTACCCCATATAATATTCCAGTCCACCCCATAAAGAGGTTACCCTAAATTCCTTATTCACGTGTCGATAATCTATCCATATTCGAAGGGAACCATATTTCTTACACATAAAGAGAACAAGATCACCCCATGGAGAAATACTAAGGCAGAATACCTTATAAAGAAGGCCCTTCAATGGCTTCATAAGTTCTTTCAACCCAGTTAGGGTCATTCTATAAGGAGGGATAGAGATAGAACGGGTATCCGGGGGAAGATCAATCCCAAAGACAATTTCCTTGTCTGGGAAGAATGCTGGGAAAATCATTAGGGAAAACCTCAGGAAATTCATTAACCATGGGAACGGATTGTAACGAAGAGCCCTCTGAATTAGAATCTTAAATTGGACCAAACTATAAAGACACCCCTTAGAAATTAGCTTTCAAGCTCCAAGATATGAAATAGAGCTTTCCTTAGGCACTAGGCAATGCCCTTCCTACTCAATTTCCAATTCATTTAGGAATTAAAAACTGACCTTTTAGGTCCCACAATCTAGGGAGACATAGCACAAATGAAGTCAATCCATCCCTAAAATTACATAAAAATTGACTATATCCAACTCTATCAAGTCTACTAAGGTCTCCCAACAACAGAAAGACACCACACAACCCCTATAGACTCTTCTAGTCATAACAGAATTACCCACCAGGTAGACACGGAGAAGAGATTGAAAATGCACTCAGGATCAAAACCAAAATGAATAGCCACATAAGGGGTTACAAAAGAGAGAGTAGACCCCAAATTAAGCAATTATTGTACATCATGACAGAAGATTTTTAGCATACCAGTAATGACATCAGAAGAGGCCACAAAGTCCTGATAGTTGACAAGAGTATAAAGATGACTCCAGCCAGCTTCGGTATAAGGGGTAGCACCCTTTGGTGAAAAAAATGGAAGAAGTAGCAACCAAAACCTTAATAGCTCTAATAGTGACCCTTAAAGGACAATCCCATTGTATGTGACCAAGATGACCACACCTATAGCACCGGTTTCTCCCCTCGTCACACTGGTCATGATGCAACTGTCCACAAAATCAAAAAGGGGATAAAGTAGGGCTGACTAAGCTCCACTGGCCAAAAATTAGGCTCCCCGTACCTTAAACCCACTATTGGCCTAAAAGCGACGATCATGAGGAGAACTAGGACAAGGAGCACTAATAGTCACATGAGAACTCCCCCAATTCCACTTCTTAGTCCACTGTTTTCCAAGTCTATCATTATTTTTCTGACTTTCAAGCTGCTCTGAATATATAAACTTCTTATTTTCTCTCTCTCCCATCCTTGTCTGATTTCTTCTCCCATTAACAGTACCAGACTGGCGTGACAAAGCGGCCACTATCTGGGTTAAAAGATGAATAAAATGGTGGAACTCAGTATTAGTAACGTCCCCTTGGGGCGGTGGGGCATGACTATCATCAATTCGAGAAGCCTGAGAAGGACAAATGGGACTGACAAATGGGACTTAGTGAAACTCGAGCAATCAGGTGCAGAGACCCTAGACTGAGTGTGAACTCCATAAGTAGGACAAGTTCTATCCACATTATCCTCAAGAAGGACAGACGATTTTCCACAAGAACCAGATCTTCGAGGAGGCATAATCTTAAATGGAAACAAATGGGAATTAGAAGAGATTTCAATACCCTAGACTCTACAGCTCGAACGTACATCACAAAGAAAATATTCCAATATGCCTTGCAGCCTCTCGCTTAGAAGTGTAGCACTCTATATATCCATAAAAGAGACTCTACTTGACACAACTTTGTGGACACCCAATGACTTTAAATCTAGGCTTTGTACCAACTTTGTCACAACCCGAATCAGGGTAGGATCATGATGGGTATCTCAAGTCCACCGAGGATCGGAGACCACCCTCGTTGCCTAGCCAAATAGAACATAACATATCTAGAAGTGGTTGAAATTTTAATATAACAAAATAGAAAGACAATAACTCAAAGACATCTAAGAATGTCAACAACAATACCCAATCCACAGTAATATCCACAAAGCCTCTACTAACCCCAAAAAATCTAAGACAGGATATGCCCTCGACCTTGACAATGATAATGGCAATGATAATGTTAATGTGAACTCTTTACTTCTAATCTATAAAAGAAAACTGATGGAATGATCAAGTCTTACAGAGAATGGAAGCTCACCACTTTACCGCAAACTACCAACGAACTTAGCCGATCTACCTAACACTGCACAAGAAAAATAAAAGTATTTCCAGTGCCTGCATCATGTGAGGATACAACATTCGAAGATGGTTAGCGCGTTGAGCACTAGCATGTAACTCAGGGATAGGGAATAAAATAATGCCATGATCCATATTTCAAAAATTATTCAAAGCCAATGCATATAATCATATATATATATATATATATATATATATTGAAATAGGTTACCTTGGTAAGAACGTCCAACTTGGACCCTATATATGAACACAATATATAACAACAACATTTCACAACTAAGGACAACCGATATTCAAACACAAATCCCACGACCTGATAGTATTAATACAAGAGCTTCTAAACTTGACAAGAGGAATTTATAATCTTAGAATCTAAAATGTCTTAAATAATCTCATACATTTGTCTCGAAAGCAAAAGACAAATAAGGATAGAGGGGAAAGAGGGCAACTCAATCTCCAATAGCTCACCCTGTCTCCAAATTGTCAACTCACACGAACTAGATCAATGATGATAACTAGAACTTGGGTCTGCACCAAAAAGGTACAGAAGTGTAGTATAAGTACCGAAACTCAGTAGGCATCATCGGCCGACTGAGCTCAAATATAATGTAAAGACGATATAACATAAGACAATAACCTTAAAGTCAAGGGATAGGATCAAACCTAAATCTACTTTGATTCCACTGTAACAACATCTATACTACTAAAGCAATAACATGACATACTATCTCAATATACCCCATAATCTCTATAACAACTAAGAATTATTTCGAACACGTAAAGTCATATACACAATCGCAAAGCATCTACTTGCCATAATCATCATCAACCATCTTTAGAACATAAACACAAGAACTTACCACGACGTCCCATATCGCTGAAAAGTACACAAAAGAGAGCATAACAAAGAACTTATCACAGCGTCCCATACCACCGGAGAGTACACCAAAGAATACAACCAATAATACAATAAAGCAAAACTACTCCATCAATTTACCGAAAACCGCGGGTAGCACAACCCCGTCATGGTCATTACCGAAATCCACTTCCAAATACCCATACTGTAATTCAATATAAAGATAGAAACATTGTCATATCATAGGCATGTAATCATTAATTCTATAATCTATTGATAAATACCGCGAAGTCCATACTAATTAACCTTATTTTTCCAAAAGTCAAAAGATTAAAAGTCTTAAAATCACTAGTCATCAAGTTGGGCAAAAACTACAAGCCACCCATAGTATAGGTTATTCAACTATCATACGGCCATTCTTTAACTAGCATCATCGTGACATGAGTTATCAACTAATCCATCTCAACTTCACATGTTAGGAGTTTATTTAACTAACCATCACGCAATATTAGATCCATCATCACCAAGCATGTCACAACCTTAAGGACTAGTTTCCATATTTTAATCAAGTAAAGTCCACCGACTAGTTTACTAGGTTTCTAGGTTCTAAATAATAATCATATATTTTAGAAGTAGCTAGTTATCACATAAGCCATCTTACTAGACAAGATTTCATAATATAAACTCTTATTCAAGTCAAGTATATATATTAGGTTAGCCCTTGAATTTTTATGCAAGTTTACACATAACGGTAAGTTTTAACTCAATATTAGGCATAAATTTCCTCAAGTAGCTAATTTAGCATCAACAAGGGTCACAGCTCTTATATAGTGATTTGGAATAAGAAACGAATAACAATTTACCTAGAGAGACCTTATAATTCAAGAACATAGGCGGTTGGCCCCACACGGCCTAACCTTACAAATATCAATGTATATAAGTGAATTTGCCCCACACGACATCATAATGTTCTTACCACTTCCGGATTCACCAAGAATCATCACAATATAAACATATTCCTCCGTATTCATCGGGCATCACCATAATATCACACATTTCTCCAGACTCAAACTGAGCATCATCATAATATCACGTACTCCTCTGAATTCATCGGGTATTATCATAATATCACACATTTCTTCAAACTCAAATCGGGCATCATCATAATATTATGTATTCCTATGAATTCATTGGTCATCATCATAATATCACACATTCCTCCGGACTCGAACCGGGCATCATCATAATATCAGATATTCCTCCGAATTCATCGGGCATCATCATAATATCATATATTCCTCCGGACTCGAACTGGACATTATCATGATATCACATATTTCTTCGAATACACAACATACATCCACATGCATATCCAAACCAATAAGCATACACAAAATCTCACAATATATAAAGAAGTAGAGATGTGGGATAACACTTGTCATTTTACCTTACTAATAAGCTTCACACGTAATATGATCATCAATAAGAGAATGAGTATTTACAAGGCATGCACAATATTCACTTAACAAGATTATTCAAGTCATGATCACAAGATAATTCGGCAATCGAGTTCAACCATCACAACTTCTAACACCCCAATTTTCTGAACCGGAATGCTACACTGTGTTCATAACCCCGAAGGACCATAAGCTAACCTATGACTGATATTTGTACCTATATACTGCATAATATATCATAAATAATATGGAAACATACACTGAAAGGCCATAAGGTTCAAACTGAATAAATGTCTGATAACACAATGTCTGAAAGAGGTATAACAATACCAAAACAAATCTAAAATAACTGTCTTACATGCTATAGTCTGAAAGCCTCTAAACTGTCTGAATAAGGAGTTGATGGGACATGTCCCCAACTAAATCCAACTACTGAAATAAACTGAAAACTGAAATTGTAATGTAATCATCATATCCTCAAAAGATGAGGACTCACTTCTAACTCTGACTGCTAAGACTGGAATCTACGGCTGATCTAGAGCTCGTGCCTCTGAACTTATGGCGTAAAATAAAACACCATAGCTCAAATGCGTTAGTACGTCTGAATGTACTGAGTATACGGGTGAGGTAGGCTAAATGCAAAGGGTTATATGCATGAACAATACTGACTGATATGAACGTGAGAATACATACCTACTTAAGTAACTATAACTAAACTCGTGGTGATACTGACTACTGAGTCTGAATACTGATAACATGTGTTTACTGATACTGAGATACTGAATAGATAAATGACTATTTCTGACAGTTCGAATTATGAGGAACCAGTTTGATTGACTGTGTAAAACAGTCCTAAAACTTAATACTGATAACGTAAGTTATGACAATTGATATAACTGATATAACTGTGATGATCGCCCTAACCGATGTAACTGATACTGAGTGACTGTATCTGACAATCTAAGTTTTGATAGAACTATTTAAGTTTCATTCTGTATGGAGTAACTAAATCTGAGGTCAGTCCTATCTGGCGGGTGATCTTTGAGTACACTAACAATAAAGATGACTTGAATTAATATGAGATCAGTCCTACCTAGCGGGTGATCTCTAAATCTGATGATACTGATACTGATTGACCATAATTGAGATTAGTCCTATCAAATGGGTGATCCCGAAGTCTACTGATAATGATAAGGATTGACTTATCTAACAGTACTAAATTTGTACTACTGAGCTGAGTTGACTGTGTCTGACAGTCTGATTCTATATCTTAAACTGTAGGATGTATTTATCTAACTGAAATGCCCCACGCTAAGCTAACTGGGGTCCAACCTGTAACCCCATTTGGAAGGGTGTCAATACCGTACCACCAGTAAAGACAACTGCTATAGAGTCAGTCCTAATCTAACGGGTGACCCCTGGGACCAGTCTTATACATATAAATGTGCTACCGGGTGATCCCTGAGTATGTCAGTCCTATCTAACGGGTGACATCTTGTACCAACGCTGGCTACGTAGTTCTAGAACTTAGGGACTGCTTCCAGAGATCTCAGTCCTGTCTAGCGGGTGAGTCCCCATCCCTAGGCTCACTCGATGCTGAATCTTACTCCCAACTGAAAGACACTGAACTGATTAACTAAACTGAACTGATTCTGAGTTTATTGAGTTTCGTAACTAATGGAATACTACTGATATCTGATAGCTAACTGAGTTCATGAGATTACTGATCCACGTTATATTGTTGTTCATTGGTGGCCTAAGAACCATTTTGTTGAAATTGCAGTTGTCTTGGCCAAGTATTGAAGATATTGTATTGTGAAAATTGAAAGTTGGCCGTGTGAAAATTATGGTATTTTTGGAGATTGTTGTTGGTTGTTCTTGGTGATTGTTGATGTTGTTCTTGAAGTTCTTCACAACCTTCATATCTTGTTAATATAAAGTGAACATTAGATCTATAAAGGTGAAGGAAAAAGGGGTGAAACTTTGTTAGTCTTGAAAGACTTACCATCACTCATCAAATAGTCAATCACATCTCAACCACTTTCCAACAACTTTCCATAAAATAAGGGTCCATGTTATAAGGAGAAGTACAAGAAAGTCAAAGTCTTGAAAACTTGAATTTGAAAAGGCTCCAAGACTTGTTTGAATTTCCCTCCTTAAAATAAATTCCACCAATTCCTAAATTGTAAATTGACCAAGACTTGAAATTGGACAACAAAAATTGTTAGAAACCGCAACCAATTACGTACCGCCACGTATCCTTGTTACTGTTCATGCAACAATTTTGGCTCAAATTTCAGATTTTCTTAGTTTCTTTTTATTGTTCCGTAGTTTCATTTGATTGGTCCGAATGCTAATTGACAAGCTAGTAAACTCCTACTAGATTGTAAATTAGTTTGTGTTCGTTTGTTCGTGTTTACGTTTGTTGTGTACTTTTATCTTTTTGAATTCGTTGTTAGTTCTTGACTCAAGTCCTACAAGATTTCGTTTGAGTTTCAAACAAAAATCCATTCCGGGACAAGAGTAGACTCGATACTCAATCACTCACGAAGTACAAGCCAACTTTCAACACTTGTGAAACCAAGTGTGAGGTAAAACCACGAGAGTGAGAGTGTGGTGAGGCATTTTTTATCTAACAAGTTTGTTTGTTTTCTTTGTTTGTTGTGTCTTTTTGTTAGGTACAACGGCTGCCCATAATTTCAATGCCACGTGTGATCGTATCAATGACAATATTGAAGATATGAAATGGCACATTGAAATTATACGCCAATTGCTACCCAAACTCTACCCACAAAATCCAATTGTCCAAGCACCCTACGTTGAGAGCTTTTCGGAGGAAGTTGCTGCCCAACTTGTGAGTAAAACTTGCCCACCACTTGATGATATGTGTGATGTGATTAATGAATCTCAAGTGAGTGAAGGATTTAAAGATGGTTGCCAAGGAAAAAGGAGTGAACCTAAGAGCCTATGTTGTTGTAAAGATGTTAATGTTTGTTTGGCTCATAGGGTTAATCATGTGCTTGACATATCTTTGAAACTTGATAATGATTCCTTAGAGAGTGAAAGTTCCAAATCTATCCGCGGGTTATATCATTCACTCTTTAGGCACAATGTCTTGTTTGAAGATAGTTTATTTACTCCTAATGAACCTAGTGGTGCAAATGATGTTGACAGCATGGCTTGTCTTGGAAGCTATAGCCTATATGCTAACCCACTATGGTGTGACAATATTCCTTCTCAAGATGGAAATCTCTTCTTGGAAGATGAGAGTAATCTTAAGGGTAGGGAATGTGTAGTCTTGAAAAGGAATAGTCAATCGGGTGAATATGACCATGATTTGCTTGATTACTTGGGAAACCCGAAATGTGATTGTTCTTGTAAAAATGTTTTTGTGAATGATTCCTTTGCTGCCCATGGTGATTTATATCTATGTGGGGATTATTCTCTTGAAATAAAAGGTGGTACATGCTTAGAAATTCCATCTACTCCTCCTTCATGTGTTTCCTATGTTGAGCTTGCTAATAACAATGAGCTTAAAATTAGTAAGTACTTGTATGATGACACCTTTCCCTACCCTCTTTGTGTGCATGATATTTTCTGTAGTGATATAGAGGGTATGCCTTTTTTTAGGGCGGAACCTTAGGAGAAAGTAAGTATGGCCGAAAACCATGGCCATGGCTACTTTGCCCGTTTGATTCCGGTACCATCTTAGGGTGGGAAAGGATGACTCTCGACCTACTTTCCTTTTGTAGTGATGCTTGCCTGAGCCACTTCCTTTGTAGCATTTGTACTAACATTTTCATGATTAAAACAAAGGACCCGTGGTTTTACTTTAAATTTTTTTCCGCCTCGGTATGGCATGTTGATGTGTTATTTTTGCTAACACTAACCCCTCATGTCATGAGGATGTGTTCTTGTTTGTCTTCTCTTAATTTTGCAAGGTACTAATTCGAGGTCGAATCCTTTTCAAGAAGGGGAGGATGATACGAGTGCGATCACGTAGATGGACTCTTGTGGGTGTGTATTGAATTCGTCCAAGTGTGAGTGCAAGAGAAACATAATTAAGGGCCCAAATACACACCAAAAATAGCCCACTACAAACACTAAAGGGGCATCCCACTCTTGAAGGGCCATTTTGGACATTTTACATTTTATCTTTTAATACACTATAAATAGAACCTCTTAGGGTTTTAGTCTTAGATTTTTCTGAATATGGATGTTGTATAACACTTAGAAACATTTCCTCTCTAAGGAGAGAAGACCACAAATCTGAAACTTGTAACTAGGGAAATCAACTTGAGTGTGGAATCACTCGTGTTGAATTCAAGCTTGGAAACATTGGATGCTTGAGAGATCGAGGTCACTCTTGTACCAACGTAAGAGATAGGTTTATGTTGTGTGTAGTATTAAAGGTCCAAGAGTGTAACAAGTCTTGGGTTGTTAATATTATTCCCTCATTTGGTCTATCTACCTATCTTTATCCTATTGCACTTTGTAGATTCATAGTGGACTGTTTTTGTGACTTGTTGAATCCGAATTTCGTAACCATTGTGTTCATCTTGTTCATCTTATATTGTGGCTGTTTTGGTGTTGAAAACACCTCTTTATCTTGTTATTGTGTTGTTGATAGTGAATCCGAGAGTGGTCTTTAAAAGGGTCCTCAAATCCTTAAGATTAGTGGACTGTTTTGGAGTTGTTTTGTGTTCTCTTGTTTTTCCCGTATCACACACGGAGCTGGAGTGCAGAATTTTGGCCCAAGGCTATAGCCTGGGTGTTTCCCTGCCTAGCCCGGGGGAGTAACCCGGACGTCGCCTAGCTACAGCGGTGCTGTAACCAGGGCGGCACCTTGGCTTCAGCAGTGCTGAAAGTTGGGCGTCGCGGGCTAAATGCCTTTTGCTACAGGTTTGGCACACCAAACGTGCCCTTACGCTACTCCAAAAATTCTGAAACTTACCTGAGATGTACTACGACCTTGCCCCATCGAAATGTAACTTGAAAATTAGAAAAAGAATGTCGGGAAGGTCGTCAAATAAATCCACGAAGTTCGGAGGTCTAAAATAAGACTAAGTGTTGAACACTTAGTAAAATTTTCTAAGTCTTGGAGCTTGTGAAACCTAACGAGCTGAATATTAGACTTAGGATTTTACGGGGTATTACACAACTCCTTTGTACAAATAGTTTAGACAATCACCACGTATCTAGGTCACTAAGCATTAACTTAGTCCAAGCTTAAGGTGGGTCAAGTCCCACTTCTAAATCTCGAGAATACCAAGCTTACTAACACAAGTCTATCTTCTACCCTGAATTAAGCTAGGTCATCCATACCTCACCATAAGGGCTTACCAATCCTTTCTAGGTCCATAGGGAAAGTCTCTTCAAGAATCCTTCCTATGTCAACCCAACACCAAGAACATATCCGATATAGGCATTATATAGGTCAATACACTCCTAAGGATAGAGAAGTATACCATTCATGTCTACTTAGAAAAACTATAGTGTTCTCACACTAATCATGAGACCACAATTAAGATAACTGAGGTCCTACACTAACGGTCAAATATCATACCTTACAAATCCATAACCTATAAGAATTAATAAATACCAAGTTCACCATTTAATCAACTATCGTCTAAATTCCCCACCCAATCTTTCACGATATCAATGATTACTTTACAAACAAGCTCAATCTAGACTACGGGTAAGCCTAACTTACCTTGAATCCAAGCAACTCACGAACCAATGAGTTTTTCTTTTTCTTTCCAAGAAGCTTCCTCTTCCACAAACAATGCTATCAACAATTTAATCTAAGCATTACAACAAGAATGACAATACCCATTATAGAACCATTGTGCCATGGGTTTCAAATGGACACTAAAACCCAAATTGGATTTTACCCTTGGAAAGGAGTTTCCAAGACCAACCCATAGCCTAATTATCTTTAGAGAGTTAAAACCCTCAAGTAAGTTGAGTCAATCACTCAATTTTGGGGATACAATTGACCCACAATGATTTAGGGGTTTTAAGTCAAGAAACCATGAAATCAATATCAAATTAGAGGAATTCTTACCTTAGATTTGTAGAAAAAATTTGGATTACACAAGTTGCTAAGTTTTTAATCAACCCACAAGACTTATTTTTTTTGTCAACAAGTATTTATGGCTGCTAGGGTTTTCAAAATGCTGAAGAATGTCTCAAAAATCGGCCAAAAAAACCCTTTTATAAGAGTTTAGATGGGCCAGCAAGGTCAAAACTTATTTTTGACCTCCTAGACTCATTCGAACTCCAATTTTCACAAACGAACTATGTAACCCCACTAAATTCAATATTTTGAACACATTGGTGAAGTCGTATTTTCTATCCAAGGTCATTTAGGCCACTTGTGGGATCCACACCCATATATTCTGATTTTTGACTTTTCTACTAGTGGGTCGAAATGAGCTCAAGTACTGTGGGATCCTAACTAAGAGTCTACCTATCCTAAAATCGATATTTCATAGTTGCTGGCGCAGTTGAAATTTGCATCCAAAATTATTTTACTAAATTTTTCGCTTAGCGGCCATTTGAAATTGACAAAGACTTCTAAATAGGAAATTGGTTCTAAAAACTAATGAACTATCCGGTAACCGAACTATTAGTTCCAACAAGTCATAAATGACTTTGGGAAGCTATAGAAAAACTCTAATGGTGAAAATAAGAAGGAATATGGAAAATGACCTGCAGGGTCATTACAATAAAATCATGTCATGATGGGAAAGGGAACAAGGCTTAGCATGAAGTAGAACTTTATCTTGGACTATGTAGCTCAACATTCATAAACAGGCACCCACGGGCTATATAGGTTCAGCTCCCCCTGCTGAAAAGGCCTCTGTACGTGTTAGCCGCACAAACCAGAGGTATCAAGGAAGACCAGGGAATGCCCCAACCCCATTCCAATTCAAGATACAAATATATCAATAGTGTGAACCATGTATACGGTTATCAAGACCAAACCTTACGTCAGGAAACATGAGTTTCCAATATAAGTCATTCAAGACCCACACCATCATGACTTAGCTACATAACCCACATTAAGCCCAACTTAAAACAACTTTTACATTACCTATTTATCAACCCAAGAATTATCCATTAAGGCACAACATGGGTATCGCCATACCCTTACTTGCAATCTTATCTCTATGCCATAACAATCACATTAACTTGGGGGAATACCTCGATTCCCTTCGTTCATTAAATCAAATTGGATGAATGCCTCGACCTGTAACAAACAACACACACACATCACGGGAGAAAATATGTAACATACCTGTAACAATATATGGTGAGGCCTCTGAGTCCTGGCGAGTAGATAAAGCATATAACCAATTGCGACCACCTCTAGTAGAAGAGGTAGTACCCTTAGGTGGCGGAGCTGTGAAAGTATCTTGGGACTTAGCGCCTTTAAAATTTCCTCTAGCTGAGGGGCAGTTCCTCTTGAAGTGGCTTGGCTGACCATAAGTATGGAACACGCGCTCACCATAATTTTATTTTCACGAGCAATTCTTTCTATAATTTCCACAACGTGGATATGGATTAAAGGTTTAGGCCACACTACCCTTAAATTGGGTACCTTGCATCCTCGACCCTCTGCTAGGTTGGGAATTATGAAACCGCTAATCGACTGGAGGTCTGGGCACTGGGGCGCTAGCTGATGACTGTACATTGCTCCAAAATTTCTTCTTAGACCATTACTTATCCCATTTGCCACCTTATTGCTGACTAAAATTTTAATCTTCAGACGTTTCCCTCTTAGCCTGCCTTTCTTTTTCCTCTACCTCTACCTGCCTCATCTTCTCCTTTTCTACCTACTGCATATACACAGTTAACTTAGAGATATCTATGTCCTTGTTCAGCATTACGCCCTTATATTCTAACATTAAATCATCTGAGAGACCAGATGCAAACTTCCTCATACGAGCCCTTATATTTCACACTAACTCCATAGCATAACGAGATAGCTAGGTAAATTTCAATGCATATTCCTTGGCACTCATTTTCCCTTGTTTTAGATTAACAAATTCCTTCGCCTTAGCCTCCCTTAATTACTGAGGAAAGAAGTGATCCAGGAAGGCCTATGAAAACTCCTCCCATACAACAGGTGCAGCATTCTCACCCTCAACTCTTCCCATTCCTTATACCACTAGTTAGCTACGTCCTTTAGCTGATAGGCTACAAATTCTACTCCCTCGATAACACTAGCATGCATGAATCTGAGTACTTTATCTATCTCATCTATGAACTTTTGAGGGTCCTCCTCAACTTTGGTACCCATAAAAGTGGGTGGGTTCAACCTCATGAACTGGACAACTCGAGTGATTTTAGAAGAACCAAGGACAAAACTCATATCTCTATATCGATGTGACTAAGAAGCCACAAACTGAGCAATCAATAGATGGACTGATGGAACTCACCCATTTGAGACTTCTCTCTGAGGAGACTGGGTACGGTCAACACTAGACTGAGGAGCCTGAGGTGGGCTAGTTTGGACTGAGAGAACTCCTGGAGTAGAGGTGAATTCTGAGGTATAGGCTATATGATGAGTCTGCATCCCATGAGTTGGGCGGACTTCTTTAGCATTTGTCCCAATAGAACAGAGGCACTGGATGAGGTGTTCTTCTCATTAGATCTACGTGGAGACATGATCTGAAATGTAGAAAGTCAGGAGTTTGGAATCATTCAGATGTTATAGCATGAACTAGATCATTAAGAAAAGAGAAACATTCCTTAATATCTCATAGTTTCCTCCTTATAAGTGTGGCGCGTTACACACCCATGAAAAGGACTATACTCGACACAGCTTTGTAGACACCCAGGGACCCTGAATCATGCTCTTATACCAATCTTATTAGGACTCAAGCAGAGGCCCTAGCCATGACGGGTATCCCGAACCATAACGGCCTGCGAGACCCTTTAGTATGTAATCATAATCATAATTTATATGAATTGAAAGTGCGGAAGATAAACTGAAAACATGAAAATCCCATAATCAAACTTAATACTTCATGACATAAGTCCATAAGAAACCCAAATCCAATCTAATCCAACTTACGAAGTCTCTACTGAATTGAACATACTAGTCTATCAAAACCGAGACAAGGGCCCCAACTAGACCATGATACTGAAAGAAAATAACATATGGGAAAGATTCCTTCTGAAGTAAAGGAGGCTCACCAACTCTAGATGTCTGGAAGTACTCTACTGAAACGGACCACGGGACTGAGCCTCTGAACCTATATTATAGGGGGTCGGTACTTGAAGAGTATTGATATGTAGAACTAACCCAAAATAATGTATATTAAATATAAAGTAATTGAGAGTAATGTGAAGATAGATTATCAAAATACATGTAAAAAACATATGGGCATAATATAAAAAGCTTCAATTCATGCTTGTAAAACATTGACTTAAATAATTTACTTCTGAGCTAGATAGTACACCCTATATTTCTAAAATCCCACGGAATCTGCCCTTAAGTCGGTGACCAAGCCCCCTAATCCAAGTTTACCGCAAGGATTGACGTCCTACATAATATTCTAGTATATCAATGACTTGGGTGAAAGTATACATTGGCCATTGCCAATCATGTCTCCCGAATCAGCAAAACTCGATTTCCAGCAATGAGCCCTTACACTTCAGTGTCTTCTTCGGTTAACCATCTAACACTCTTTAAGACCAGTTTTAGTTATTTAAAACCATTCTTCATGCTCAAAATATTCGTTTACTCTCATGTCAAGGGAATTTTATAATAGGTATGATCATACCTAAACTTGCAAGTCATATCATATCATATCATATCAAAACCATAGCCCTTCTCATTTAAAAACACATTAGTGACCACAAAAAAAATTATCAAATCACATGAGAATTCTTAGTTAAAAAGCATATGAAACTTATGAAAACACACTCTCTTTTCAAGACTCCAACTCATGGTGATCACTTTTTTCATTAATCATATGTAGTTTGTTCAATAGGACACAAGAGCCTTTAGCGTAAGAAATACCCCTTTTAAAAGTCCAAAACACCAATGCATAATAGTTAAGGAGGCATTTTAAACACAAGGATTATCATCATTCATAAATCAGTCCCAACATTAGTCACACATAAATCTCACGATTAAAAAGGAGATTTATTGTTCATTCTCTCAAACCCATATCACAATTCATAACATGTTAAGACCATAAATTTTATCATAGGAGAGGGAAATTCCACAATTCATGCTCATAAATAACATGTCAAAAACCATAACCTTTACACACATAAATATAATTCAAATTCATGGAGAAACCTTACGATAAATACATACTTTCGCCAAAATAGATTCATGAATGCATGCTCTTCAAACTATTCTCAAAACCCATCACATATAAATAATTATATATCTTTAAGGCTTGTTAAAATGATGAACTTACGCCCATGAAAGTTATGACAATCCCACATACCTTGATAAAGATGAAAACGTAGAGTAATTTGACCCTTGGAGCTTAAAATGCTCGACCCTTGGTAGTTTCTCTTCTCTTGCTTATAGAGAGATGATTTGGGGATTGTGACAAGTGATATATCGTGTTTTAAGACCTTAATTTTGTCCATAAAGGATTAGAAACGGTTATAGGATGATAAAAGACCTTAATGCCCTTAAATTAAATCAAAATAGAGCAATTTTTTATGTTTGGGAGAGGCCCTATGGCGCAAAACCAACGTAAACCACAGGGTTAGCAGAGCAAGGCCAAAACAAACCCATTCCAGTGGCTTTTTGTGATCCCCTCAGCGTGGATCCTTTGCGGAGGGTCCCATTTGCGACACCAACCCATATTTAATGCCTAAATGCACCCCCACACACACTATTCGAACCTAACATGATCTACCATCGATATAGGGGTCCTAGGGCTCATTATAAAAGCATTATTTGAGCGTTAATAGTATGAGGTGTTACACAAATTAAGGACAATATTCTTATAGAAATGTAGCTGGAAACTCTGATATATAAAAAATTGAAAGAATAGAAGGATCTTTTAATTATTTATTTTTTACAGAATTCTTCTGTACAAAGGAAGTGTAAACATAATAGATTAATAGGTATTTAAATCAAATATATATACTTCTATACAGATTCATTTTTCCCCATAAAATAAAACTGATAGAGTGTATTAAGTACTTTTTTCATTTTTGGTCACTTAGGCCAGTAACGTTTATTTGATTATGTTAGGTTTGAAATCAAGAGGGCGTCCTGCGGAAGCTTAAAGTTTGCAAACTATAGAAGACGATAATTCAAATGACAAAGAAAACTATAATAAAATACATATTATTAATATGATTTGGTCAAACAACCTACATATAAAAAACTAATATTAAAAATATAAAATCTCTTGGGAGAAAATCTCTCCCTAAACATAACTTTTTAGTGACTACATTGTGGATGCTATTGTGTTGTTGTATGAGAAAAGGGGTCTTTAGTTTCAAACCCTTTCTTCCAAGAAAAAGGTTAGCCAAATATGAAAAAGTTTTATATTTTTCTTTTAGAAAAAGTAAAAGTAATTATGTTTACTTTTATTTTCCTTACAAGAAAAAGTAAAACTTAATTTTTGGTAAGAAAATCAGGGAAAAACTCCTAACAAATCTCCTCTTTTTGGCTTGATTTTCGACAAAACTTGACCCATGTTCTTCATGTCATATGCATACTTTTGGTTCTTCACATAGTCTTCATCACTATTGCTTGGCAGGCTTAAAAATAAAGCTTTTGAGCTAAAAAATATATGAGCTCTTTCTGGTTAAAAATATTAGAGACATTTGTAGGTTTAAAAGTAAGTTTTATTTTTAAATATGTAACAGCAGTGTTATAGAAAATATGGTTGAAATATGTCTCCACGTGTAATTTTTGGACATATATCTTCATTATCGTCAAATTGGTTGTGAATTAATTTTGAACCGCCTTAAACTTGTCTTCAAACTCGTTTCACCAAACCATTGGATCTTTGAACTGTAGGCTCTGATACAACTTGTTGGGTTCAAAATCGAGAGGACATCATGCGGAAGCTTAAAGTATGCAAACTATAGAAGATGATAATTCAGATGACAAAGAAAACTATAATAAAACACATTGTCAAAGAAAGGGATAGATAAGCCTTTCTACAAATAGTTAGTTAAAGCAGTTAGTTGTCAAGTTAGTTATTGAATGTAACTGTTAGTTAAATACCTAACTGATTAGTATATATATATATATATATATATATATATATATATATCATTGTACAGTAAATTGATTCAATGAGAATACAATTTTTTTATTTTTTTTCTCTCACGTGCTCTCCTCTCTTTCTCTAAATTCTTCAAACCTACAAAGTATCAAGTATCAACATGGTATCAGATCCACGAGCTTCTGATTGTTAGCTCTTCTTATTCGTCAATTCTATGTTCTTCCATTTCTGATTCTTGTTATGGTTTTCTATCAAAATTGATCAACTAATCAATTCATGTTTCAAGATTATGTGAAAACTCTTAGCATTTTGTTAAAATGGCGACTACTAGTAACTAAGAAAATGGTCCAGTTAATGAATCCTATGGCTCTACACCTTCAGCTATAGAGGATTTTGGTGTAGGGGTCATAGTTGATGCTTCACACCCTCTGTATCTTGCACCTGGAGATACTAGTGGAATTTCTTTGATTTCTTTTCAACTCACTGGAACAGATAATTACTCTTTGTGGTACAGATCAATGTGAATTTCTCTCTTAGGACATAATAAGTTGGGTCTGGTGGATGGTACACGGAAGAAATAAAGGTTTCATGAAATTTTTTTGAATCAGTAGGAAAAGTGCAATGCAATCGTACTTTCTTGGTTAATGAATTTTGTCTCTTAGAATTTGGTTAGTGGCATAGCCTATGCATCATATGCATATGCTGTTTGGATGGAATTGAAAGAGAGGTTTGACAAAATTGATGGTTCACGCTCCTTTAATCTTCACAGGGAGATTGCAATTTTGGTTCAAGGTACATCTTTAAATTCAGTATATTT
The DNA here is from genome assembly GCA_030864215.1 of Capsicum pubescens. NCBI lineage: Eukaryota > Viridiplantae > Streptophyta > Magnoliopsida > Solanales > Solanaceae > Capsicum > Capsicum pubescens. The sequence continues at coordinate 69,316,290 of CM061544.1, read as the reverse complement.
TTTCAAATTAAAAGATCTGTGGAATGAGATTGAGGCATTAGTTCCATTACCTAGCTGCAATTGTGATAAGTTCAAAGATTTCTTTGATCATGTACAAAGGCAGAAATTTTATCAATTCTTGATGGGCTTGAATGATTCCTACATTCAAGCTAGGATTCAAATTCTATTAATGACTCATTTTCCCTCTATAAATCAAGCATATTCCATGCTTGTAAGTGATGAAAGTAAAAAAGGATTAGTTGTTGCATTTGGGGTTCTTGGAGCTCCTCTTGTCATGTCTAATGGAATTGGAACCTATGATTCTACAACTCTATACAGTTTTATGCCTAATAATGTACAAAAGTACAAAAAGAACTACAATGTTCAATGTGATTTATGCAAGATAATAGGGTATGTCAAGGAGAATTGCTACAAGATTATAGGCTATCCAAATAATAGGTTTAAAAAGAAGGGTAGAGGTTCTAATTCTGGTGCACATCAAGCTCATGCAAGTATTGATACTCAGTCCAAGATAGAGTCTCGAGAATGTGCAAAAGTTTAAGATAAACCATCCACTTCAACTGCTCCTCCTAACAATCAGATGCAGATGCCTGATTTTTTTTACAAAATATCAATATGATCAAATTGTATCTATTACGAACAATGTGTCTAACAACACCTCCATGGCTAATACTGCAGGTATGAATACTACTATGTCTTCCATAGTTATTAAAAAAGGTTGGATTATTGATACAGGGCTACCAATCACATGGTAGTTGATCCTGATCTTCTTACAAGTTACATTAAACTAGACTCTACTAAGTCTAAAAGAGTATTTTTGCCTACTGGTGATGTAGCTAATGTTACTCATGTTGGCAAATGTATGATTACTGCAGGATATAACATTGACAATGTTCTTCATTTGCCTAAGTTTAAGTTTAATCTACTCTTAGTCTCACAGGTAACCAAGGCATTACATTGTTTGGTTGCATTTTTTCCTGACTTTTGTATATTTTATGATGTCTACAATGGGAAGGTGACAGGGATTGGTAGACAAGAAGATGGTTTATATTTGCTGCCTTCAATCAGTACAAAATCAGTAAAAGCTACAGATTCATGCTCCTTGGCCTCTAAAGACAAACTAGTTGACATAAATCTGTGGCATATGAGACTTGGTCACAGTTCTTTTAAGTTTCTAAATAGACTGCTTACAGTACTTTTAGAGACCTGTAGCTCCACTATTAAGTCTTGTACCATTTGTCCATGTGCTAAGCAAGTTAGAGATTCATTTCCTAGAAGTAGTATTAAAAACACTGCTTGTTTAGATATATTGCATCTTGATGTATGGGGACGCTACAAAACTTCTACATATAATGGAAATAAATATTTTTTGACAATTTTTGATGATTTTTCAAGAATGACTTGGTTATTTTTACTTAAGCTAAAATCTGATGTATGTGTTGCTTTGCAACAATTCCTGGCTTATGTTATGAATCAATTTAATATAACTGTTAAGGTCATTAGAAGTGATAATGGTACTGAGTTTGTAAACTTAGTATGTGACTCTATATTCAAGACTAATGGCATTTTACATTAGACTTCATATGTATATACCCCTCAGCAAAATGGAGTTTCTGAGAGAAAGAACAGACATATTTTAGAAGTCTGTAGAGCTATAAGGTTCCAAGGTCAATACCTATAAAATTTTGGGGTCATTGTGTCCTTTCTGCAACATACTTAATCAATAGGATGCCTACCCCTATACTTCATAATAAGTCTCTATTTGAGGTTCTATATGGTAGAAAACCTTCTCTTGATCATCTTAGGGTGAAAGGCTGCCTAGTTTTTGCTAAACTATACATGAAACTGATAAACTTAAGACGAGGTATTCAAGCTATTCATATGGGATATTCTTCTACCCAAAAGGGATATATACTTTATGACTTTACTCATGATGTTTTCTTTGTGCACAGAGATGTTAATTTCAAAGAAAATGTTTTTCCCTTCCAAAACATCAACAAAAATGAACCAGCACCTTTCATGGATGTATTTTCTAACCAGTTGCTAAAATCTGATGGCCAACATCCAGTGTCTACACAATCTCAGATGCCTATCAGTTCTGTTGTTCCTAATAATGTTGAGGCTCCTACTGTCATCAACACCACCAGTCAACAACACATTGCTTCTGGTCAAAGAAGGTCATCTAGATCTAAGGTTCCACCTCTGTGGATGAAAGACTTCATCACAACCAAAAAGTCATCTGTTGCATCAGTTTATGGTCTATCAAGTTATATCTATTATGATTATTTACCCTCAAATTATCAAGCCTTTATTACAGCTACCTCTATGGAAGTAGAACCTTCCACTTATGTTGAAGCTATTACGGATCCAAGATGGGTTGAAGCCATGAAGGCTGAGATAAAAGCCTTGGAAAATAACCAAACTTGGAAGATTGTTAATCTACCAGAAGAAAAGAAACCTATAGGTTGTAAATGGGTGTTCAGAATTAAGTACAAAGATACTGGAGATATTGAAAGGTTTAAGGCAAAGTTGGTAGCTATAGGGTATAGTCAACGGAAAGGGATTGACTACAATGAGACTTTCTCACAAGTAGTTAAAATGGTGACTATCAGATCTGTGTTAGCACTAGCATCCATTAAACATTGGCATATACATCAAATGGATGTATACAATGCTTTTCTACAAGGTGATCTACCTAATGAAATATACATGGAACTACCACAAGGATTTCAAAGTTAGGGGGAGAACAGACCAGTTTGCAGACTTCTGAAATCCTTGTATGGACTTAAACACGCACCAAGAAAATGGAATTCAAAGCTATTGGTAGCTGTTGTACATCTTGGGTTTACTCAGTCTCAATATGATCATTCACTCTTCACAAGAAAGGCTAGAAATGATCTAATAATTATTCTTGTCTATGTGGATGATATATTGATTACTGGAAGTAGCTTAAAGTTGATAAAGGAAATCAAAGTTGCACTACATCAAGCTTTCAGGATGAAGGACCTTGGGGAGTTGAGATACTTCCTTAGCATAGAGTTTGACAGGTCTAAAGAAAGGATTTTAATGCACCAAAGGAAATACACACTGGAAAGAAAGGATTTTAATGCACCAAAGGAAATACACACTGGAATTAATCTTTGAATTGGGATTAGGAGAAGCAAAACCAGCAGCCACACCCCTTGAAGTAAATGTCAAGTTAACAACAAAGGAGTTTGATGATCACACAAACAATTCTAGTAAGGGGGAGAATAATCCATTAACTGATATTGGAATCTATCAAAGAATTATTGGAAAACCGTTAAACTTAACTCTTACCAGGCCTGACATAGCTTTTAGCATTCAAACACTAAGCCAGTTTCTACATCAACCTAAGAGATCACATCTAGAGGCTTCTATGAGAATTGTAAGATATGTTAAAAATCAGCTAGGACAAGGTGTATTGCTATCAAGTAACAGTCAAGAACAAGTTCTAGCCTACTGTGATGCAGAATGGGCAGCCTGCCCAAACTCAAGAAAACCAGTAACAGGTTTCTTAGTTAAACTAGGAGACTCCTTGATTTTTTGGAAATCAAAGAAACAAAGTACAGTTTCTAGAAGTTCAGCAGAGGTCGAGTACAGAAGCCTTGCTTCCACTATTGCTGATCTTGTCTGGATACTTGGTCTATTTGAAGAACTAGGACTCAAGCTGACCATGCCTATTCAATTTTATACAGACAGCAAATCAGCTATGCAGATAGCTACAAATCCAGTGTTTTATGAAAGAACAAAACATATAGAAATTGACTGTCATTTTGTGAGGGAAAATTTTCAAAAAGGTATCCAGTGTTCTATGAAAGAACAAAACATATAGAAATTGACTGTCATTTTGTGAGGGGAAATTTTCAAAAAGGTGTGATCAATACAGAGTATATCTGTACAAGAGATCAACAGGATGATTTACTAACCAAAAGGTTGTACAAAGCTCAACATGAACATTTATGCTCCAAGCTTGGATTGCTTAATGTGTTTGCACCTCCTAAGCTTGAGGGGGAGTGTCAAGGAAAGGGCTAGATCAGTCTTTGTACAGATAGTTAGTTAAAGCAGTTAGTTGTCAAGTTATTTATTGAATGTAACTGTTAGTTAAATACCTAACTGATTAGTATATATATATTTGTATCACTGTATAGTAAATTGATTCAATGAGAATAAAAATTTTTATTCTTTTTCTCTCATGTTCTCTCCTCTCTTTCTCTAAATTCTTCAAACATGAAAAGTATCAAGTCTCAACACATATTATTAATATGATTTGGTCAAACGACCTACATATGAAAAACTAATATTGAAAAATATAAAATCTATTGTGAGAAAATCCACCCCTAAACATAACTTTTAGTGACTACATTGTGGATGTTATTGTGTTGTTGTATGAGAAGGGTCTTCTATTTATAGAGTTCCAAAACCTTTCCTCCAAGAAAGAGGTTAGCCAAATATCGAAAAGTTTATATTTTTCTTTTAGCAAAAGTAAAAGTAATTATGGTTACTTTTATTTTCCTTCCAAGAAAAAGTAAAAATTAATTTTGATAAGAAAATCAGGACAAAACCCCTAATAGATTATACGCTCTATAAGCAATTCCAATTGAATGATCATACTTAACCTTTGTAAAGTTGTGCACAACGAATGATCTAACCTTCTCAGTGCAATGGTAGATTGAATGTATTGATTGACGTTGCAACCCAATAAATTTTGTACCAAGTGAACATTTTACAAATCAAGGGGAATAATCCTAATCCACGCTTCTCAATGAGCACAAACCAGTGATCCAACCTACCAATAAAAGCAAAGGTCCAAACTAGCTACAAGGCATAATACATAAATGTTCCCTTTAACTTTGCTTCAGCTTTCATACTTGCTCTGCAACTTTGGGTGTGCACAAGTAGGCACTCTAACTTGTATAAAGTTGAACAAGAGACACTTGTGTCGTACGTGGCCAAATCGTGATCACGGAATCCTACGTGGATTATGTCACATGAGACGTTTGTGTCTACTTATTCATCTTAATACAATTTTAAGTGCCTACTTATGCAAATACAATGTTGGATGTCACAGATATGAGTTGATGCCAAGTTAAAAGGACATGTTTATGTATTATGTCTAGTAAAACTACTACCACTTAATAAGCGCTTATACACTCTACCAATCTTCTATGGCGCCTAACTCTAATACATAATCCAAGATTAATCTAATGTGTTAAGTTCTCCAAGATATTGTATCTTTTCTGAAAAATCCTTTGTTCCTTTCCGACCATATGACATAAATCACAGCAACAAAGCTTGCCTTTAAGATAATAGCTCATGCATGTCTTCTTTGGAGTTAAGCAACATCCATCTCCATTCTATCTCTCAAGTGTTAATCCCCCTTGCCATTGTTGCCACATTAGTGTTTTCCCAAATTGCTCGAGTATAGGGGCGCTCAAAAAGAAAGAGATGGGCAGCAGTCCCAGGAACTACATGACAAGCACACACGTAGCAGATAATGAAACACACCATTCAGCAAGCAATAAATCTTTAATTCTAAGGCGACCTTAGGTTTGTCTCCGTTCAGCATAGTTGTGGCTGACAGGATGCTTCCATTCTACTCTAGGTACAGCTCCTCTTAATAGGTTGTAAGTTTTAGAAATTAAAAATGTGTTCTAACGTTGAGTTACATCTTCAATTGACGTCTTCTTCTAATACAAATTTTTTCCTTTCTCTCCAATGCATGGGTTTTTATGTGATTTACTGCTTTAAGAGTATGTAGGTGCCTTCGTAACCCTTTGATTCGCTTCTCCCTGAGAAGCAAATAATAGTAACAACATCTTGAACGCAAACATAAGGGTTATTATTCTTCCATTCTTCATCTATGGTGGGCAATCCAGTGAGATACGATGTAGTTTTCCCAAGTCCTGATCTCATCAAACAATGACTGCCTTCTTCTTTCTCCTCATGACTTGAAAGTATTTTTTTAAGAACTGTGTTGTTACGCATGCCATAATATTTTTTTAGAACTATCATAGTTAACACGCACAAAGCTTAGAACCAACATCTCTTTTTTCTTCTTCATGGACAAACTAAAATAATTGTTTCTATGGCTTAAGTTTACCATTGCGAGCAAAAACCGCAAGTGAATGAGCTATCAAAATGACAAGAATAATTTCAACATGCTGATGTGTGAGCAGATGCTAAAACATTTGAGGCTTTTAACTGAGAATAATTGCAAAGTCTTAAGCAACTTTTATCGTTTTTTATTATTTTCTCTTTGATATTACAGTAAAAGTCAAGATGCAAGAGAACCAGCAATAATAGAAGTAAAAGAGTTGAAATCTGAAGCAAATAGAAGAGATGTGTGGATGACAACATTCCTGATAAGTCATCAGCACTCTGATTGGTTATCAGCTTCATCGTCGGCCTTCGACAAAGAATGAGCTTCAACTGGAAGAAGTGATGACAACCTGTGATAGGCCGTCAGAGTTGTGATAAGTCGTCAGGTTCGTCGACAGGCTCGTCGTCAGGCGTGGGAAGTTCTTGAGAAATTGAAGTGAAGATGTAACGACATCCGTGATAAGTCGTCAAAGGTATGATAAGCCGTCATGAGTCATCGTCAGCCTAAGGCAGCAAACACTGAAGTGGAGGAGGAGCTGATGACATTTGTGATAAGTCGTCACACTCCTGAAAAATCATCAGAGGGTCGTTGTCAGCAGAAAAGGAAATTTTGAAATTTTAATTTCAAAAATTTTCTTAAGTTACGGATATAAATAGCAGGCTTTAGGGTTTCATAAGGGGGGGAACTTATGCCAAACGAGTACACCTCTCTTTGGGGCTCCGAATTTAGGATTTAATTTTCAACTCTTTGAATTAGTTATGGAAATTTTCTCTTGAACTTGGATGAGAATCAACTTCATACTTCATCTTTTGTAAGTTTAATTACTTTGAATGATGAATATAATTGTTGCTATCTCTTTCTTTCTCATGTGGAACTAAACCCACAACTAGGGTTGTGGGATCTATGATTATTCCTCCATGGATTTAATAGTTGGTTATGGTTCGAGTGATTGTGGGAACATCTTGATAATTCTTTTGTATAAATTATTTTCTGTTGGTTGCAAACAATAGATCTCGCCTTATGTTGATTTGCTCGAACTGAGAAATAAACTAAAGGTAGCGAATTATCAACGAGGATTTGGGAAGGTTAAGCTCTCATCTAATGATTACTGTTGTAACAAGATTGATCAACTTGAGATAAAATCAGTATGAATAGAATGATTTTCTAAGTTTGAGAGAATTAGGGAGTTCAACATCTAGGTTGGTTGAGAAACACTTAGATGGACCGTCGAAACTGATAATCTGGTATTTCCCGCAAGTCATGAGAACCCAATGCTACAGTTATTATTTAATGGGGATTAGTAATCATAGTAATAACAACCCTAGTTTTTTCTTTATCGTTGATTTGAACTATTAAAAGTTTGGCTTTGAGTTTTGAAGCAAGTTACAACCCTAACATTTGTTTGATCATTGAAAACTCTCATTTTGTCTTTTCGTGTCAGTTGTTCGAATTTAACTTATAGCTTTTGTTTCAAATTAGTTTAATCGCACTCATATTTTTCCCTGTGGATTCGACCCCGACTCCAAAGTTGGGTAAATATATTGACGACGACCGCCTTGCACTAAATTGAAGTATAAGTTGAGCGTTATCAAAAACGGTGCCGTTGTCGGAGAACAATTTGGCGTATTGAGTTGGCTTGGAATTTTAGTTTACTTGCTTGAATTCAAACTTGTAAATATTTGTTTAGTTTATTTTTTTATTTTTTTTATTTTTATTTTTCTCACACCTTTCTTTAGATGTCAGCCTGGATAAATGATTTTTTGAGTGATGACGATTCTTGTGACGATTCTTATTATTATTGTGGGGGACCATATTTTGAGGCTTGTTGTCCAGATTTACCTGGAAGTGCATGGACTGGACCTTCACAATATGATGTGGATATTTTTCTACTTACTGTAACTTGGTGTTTGGCTTGTGGTGGAAGTGCATGGACTGGACCTTCACAATATGATGTGGATATTTTTCTACTTACTGTAACTTGGTGTTTGGCTTGTGGTAAAAGAGATCATACTGAAGATATGTGTGCTGTCACGATTCAAGTGAACAAATTGATGAAATAAATTTTAGAGAATCAAGAACAGTTGTGGGTAGATCTAAAGGAGTTATCACTCCCACCATGTTTACAGTGGCTAAACAAAGAAGAATATAAGGAGGACATTAGCCAATTTGAGGAGAAAACTCAAGAATTGCAACCACTCAATTTTTATCTTGATCTTGAGACTGACATTGAGAAGGTGAATAAAAGTGAGTGTGTAGTAGATAGTGTAAATTTTGAAGTAGAATTAGTTGGGCCTCACTCGAAGCATTTTTCCAAATAATGTTTAGATGATATCTTGTCTGTAGAATCATCAAAAATAGTGGAAGAGTGTGAAGATGAGGAACAAGAATCCTATATTTTTTATTTTACACTTGATAAGAAACATAAAAACACACCTCACTTTAAGATCGAGTTGTTTACCATGCATCATCCATTACTCGGATTTTAATCTTTGTACCACCTCCTATGATCGAGGCAAGAAGATGGACTCTAAGTTGGGGGTGAAATTCATATCCTTAAGGTGGAGGAAAAAGCTAAGTTGGGTCGTTCCGCGACACTAAATTAGGCACTTCTTGGGAGGCAACCCAAGGTATTTTGTTGTTTGTATTCGTATTATCTGATTGACATCAGATCTTCGTACGCATGGTGCCACAGGTATGTTTCTAACTCTCTTGTTTTTGTTTGATGCATTGTGGACATTGCATGATTTTAAGTTGAGGGTGGGGATACTTGTGGGTGTTGATGTCCTCTTGGGGTTTTTTTTGTCGTGCCTCTTTTCTCCGGAGTCTTATTCCTAGTAGAGCCGGCATATTTAGGCATATTAAATTTTGTTTTGTGATGTGTTATGGTTAACTTGGAGAAAAATAAGTATCTATGACAGTTGACACATTTTTGTTGATTTTTGGGAATGATAAATACCTCTCCAATTGTCTATTTTGTAACTGTGTGATGTTCATCTATATATGACTACTGTGAATCTTTTTATGGCATTGCTATTAGGGACATGATAATCACTGCTAACAATTGCACGAACCGAATGGGTAGCATCTTGTGATGTATCTTTGTGCTATATGTGGGTGAGACACTACCTAGTTTTCGTTGTGTGTTAAATTCAAAACTTGCCCGGTTGGTCTTGACTTGGTTGTAGGATAGCATCTAGGAAAAGATCATAGGCCGTTGTTGATATTAGTTCACTTTTAGCCTAAATGACTTTCCATGTGTGAATAATATTCCTTGATCCAGATTTTGAGCCTGAATGCCTATTCTTTTTATTATACCTATCACCTTCCCATTTGTATCACAATGAACCTATTTTGGCCCTGGTCATTCTTGGACACTATGCACCTTGACTTAGGCAAATGACCTAAGTTGAGGGTGGCTATCATAGGAGTGCGTGATGTAAAATGAGTATGAATAAAGGTAGAATAAAAGAAAAGAATAAAAAGCTGGGTGCGGTGGAAAACAACAAAAAAAGAAAAGTTGTGAAAAAAAAGTGATTGTAGAAAAGACCTCACTCATCCTGAATATGTGTGATCAAGAAAAGAACAGAATAGAAAAAGGTTAATAAGTGAGACCCCTGAAGCTAGTGTAGTGTTAAGGAGGCTTAGTCACTTTAAATATCATCGAGTATCATACCCGCCCCTAGCCTACAGTACAAGCCAAAGAGTAGACCTATAGTGATCCTAGCTGACCTATCAGAAAATATTGGTAATGAAAATAAGGGCAAGCCTATGGTATTTAGCATACATTGATAGGAACTTCTTTCTGAGAGTGAGTGACTCTTGACCGTCCCCTCATTGACATACTTGATTTCATATATGAGTGAAGAGGGACTTCTTTGTTGTAAGGGCACATTGGTGGCATTGCTGTCTACTTACATGTTTGGGTAGTGTAACTTGTATATAGGCATGGTTATTGTTGCTAAGTTGATGCCATATCTTGATTTCCTTGTGTCACGGTATTGATCTGTATTGATATACACAGTTGGGTTTAAAATGACTGAAAATGGTGAGGGTAATGTGTTTTGAACTAAAATTAATGATCAACTTTCATAGGTATCTTATGTGTCTCTTGGTTAAGCATCGTAGTGTGGTGTCATGTAGTTGCTTGAGGACAAGCAATTGTTTTAAGTTGAGGATGTTGATGTGTGAGCAGATGCTAACACATTTGAGGCTTTTAACTGAGAATAATTGCAAAGTCTTAAGTAACTTTTGTCATTTTTTATTATTTTCTCTTTGATATTGCAGTAAAAGTCAAGATACAAAAGAACCAGCAATAATGGAAGTAAAAGAGTTGAAATCTGAAGCAAATAGAAGAGAAGTGTGGCTAACGACATTCCTGATAAGTCGTCAGCACTCTGATAGGTTATCAGCTTCATCGTCAGCCTTAGACAAAGAATGAGATTCAGCTGGCAGAAGTGACGACAACCTGTGATAGGCCGTCAGAGTTGTGATAAGCCGTCAGGCTCGTCGTCGGGCTTGGGCAGTGCTTGAGAAATTGAAGTGAAGATGTGACGACATCCATGATAAATCATCAAAGGTATGATAAGTTGTCATGAGTCATCGTCAGCCTAAGGCAGCAAACTCTGAAGTAGAGGAGGAGCTGACGACATTTGTGATAAGTCATCACACTCCTGATAAGTCGTCAGAGGGTCGTCGTCAGCTGAAAAGGAAATTTTGAAATTTTAATTTTGAAATTTTCTTAAGTTACGAATATAAATAGCAGGCTTTAGGGTTTCATAAGGGGGGGAACTTATTCCAAACGAGTACACCTCTCTTTGGGGCTCCGAATTTAGAATTCAATTTTCAACTCTTTGATTTGATTGTTGGAATTTTCTCTTGAACTTGGACGAGAATCAACTTCATACTTCATCTTTTGTAAGTTTAATTACTTTGAATGATGAATATAATTGTTGTTATCTCTTTCTTTCTCATGTGGAACTAAACCCACAACTAGGGTTGTGGGATCCATGATTATTCCTCCATGGATTTAATAGTTGGTTAGGGTTTGAGTGATTGTGGGAAAATCTTGATAATTCTTTTGTATTAATTATTTTCTGTTGGTTGCAAACAATAGATCTCGCCTTATGTTGATTTGCTCGAACTGAGAAATAAACTAAAGGTAGCGAATTTTCAACGAGGATTTGGGAAGGTTAAGCTCTCAACTAATGATTAATGTTGTAACAAGATTGATCAACTTGAGATAAAATCAGTATGAATAAAATGATTTTCTAAGTTCGAGAGAATTAGGGAGTTCAACATCTATGTAGGTTGAGAAACACTTAACTTAGATGGACCATCGAAACTGATAATTTGGTGTTTCCCGCAAGTCATGAGAAACCAATGCTACAGTTATTATTTAATGGGGATTAGTAATCATAGTAATCACAACCCTAGTTTTTTCTTTATCATTGATTTGAACTATTGAAATTTTGACTTTGAGTTCCGAAGCAAGTTACAACCCTAACATTTGTTTGATCATTGAAAACCCCCATTTTGTCTTTTCGTGTCAGTTGTTTGAATTTAACTTGAAGCTTTAATTTATTGGATAAATATATTGACGACGACCGTCTTGCATTAAATTGAAGTGTAAGTTGAGCGTTATCACATGCTAAATGGAAATTTGAATAATTATAAATCTACCACACAAGAAACAGTAATGTATAACTTAAGTTTTATGTCTGAATATTTGAATGAAGAAGTTAATCAAGTTCAGAATAATGAGTTATTCTGCCTCTTAATTACCAACTAAGAGGCAGAGTCCAATATAACTTGTTCTGTTCATTACTTTTATTCGAGGATAGAATTATCACATTGATATATTCAAGAAATTGCAGTGTGTTGTTGTTCTAACTGTAGGAATTTAACCCCACTCATTCATATCTGATTCCTTTTTATGTCCTTTGCTTTATTGATTAGAAATTTAAATTTCTTCTGTCAGATTAATTCGGAATTAATTAATTCAGAATGCAGTAAATCATTATTTACATTAATAGGTTTTTTAAGAGTAATGAGAAGGGTATTTTAGTAATTTCATTTTAAATTTGGAGTTAGTGCTTTTAATTAGTATAGATATAGATATAGATTATTTTGCAATTATTAAATTATCTCATATTAATTATCCTTATTTCGAGGAGCTTGAAAGTATATTGTGAATGATTTTACGCATCAGAAATACTTCAAGAAAACATTCAATTTTATCCTTTTATTGTTAACTATACTTTAAAACTACCCTTCTATAATTTATATTGGAGTTTTGTTATAAACATACGATTAAGAACAAATACTAGACAATTTTGCTAGAAATAATAATATAAATGATTAAAGAATAATAGAAAATAAACTTTACTACATAAAACGCAACTTTTTTGTCAAACATTTCTATGGGAACGTTTCAAACACAAAGTACATTGGAAATTTACATTCTTAAGTAGTGGTAACAATATTTTGTAGGATTGCTAAGTGGATAGGTTGTATTGCAATTGAGCAAGTTAAAAAAGGTTGACAGAACAAAAAAAGTTGGATTAAAACTAGCCCAAAAGCTACTTAGAGTATAATTAGGCTAAAATGAGTTGGGTCATAGTCCGCCCATTTGACCCAACTTTTAAAAATGGTCTACTGTGTAACCCTACCTCATGATTAACTCTGACGCGAGACCCTTACTTGGGACTCAATCCCCTTGGGACTTGTGTCGAGACTCAACCCTATCACACGACTCGAGACCTGACTTTGACATGGACTCTAGATTGATACTTGAAATTCAAGTCCCGAGTCCAATTCCATAGATAAAATTAAAGTAAATCTCAAGTAATAAATCCAAATTAAGGTAAATCTTAAATATGGGCTACAATTGAGTTAGTACAACGACATACCCAATATATTTCCACAAAATAGAATATGAGGATGGTAGAATGTATGCATACCTTACTCCTACCTCAGAGGTGTTAGCCCCACATTCACATAATATATTTTAATAACGACAAACTAATTAGAAAATATTTTCCAGGATACAATAAAGATACAGTCGCATCAAAAAAGATCTCTCGGGAGCATAAAGAATATCTCGTGCAAGGAAATTAATATCCACCCACAAGGAACCGATGTTGAATTTAGAATCACATCAATCAAGGATCTTATTAGATCCCTAACTATAAGGGAGATGATTGACAATCAATCACAACAACATCTCTCTCGGCAAGGCAAAAGAAAAGAAGATTGCACCCTCTACATGGACATATCTGATATGGACATGTATGGTTGTGAGCTTATGTTCGAGAAAAAAAGGTTGCACCACATGTATGGATATATCTGATATAGACGTACCACATGGTGCAATTTCTCAATCAAGGTATCAATTTAAATCCTTGATTGAGAGAAAATCCCTTGGGTTTCCTTATGAAAAGAAGAAGCCGAAGCAGATGAAGAATATAAAAGAATAGATTGAAAACCGAAGACCACACGCAACTTCAAAGAAAATTCTTAATGTGTCTCTATCTTAGTCTCAATAAAGCTTTGACTTCTTAGTTTACAATAGTTACAAAAGAGTAAGATCGAGTCAACTTAGTCATACTAGTTGAGGTTGTGTCACAAGATCTGAAAATCAAAATAAGCTTCATAACTTGTCCACTACATTTTTACTCCGACTCCACTTTGAAAAGCTCTAAGGAAACTTTTGAAACCCAAGGGGACTAGAAGTAGGCACCACATTGGTATTCCAAACCAAGATAAATCTTTGTGTGTTTATTTCAATTACTTGCTTATTTATTTAAATCTAATATATTTTGTTAAGTATATTAATCTGCAGGTGAGTTGGCTGTCAAGGCTAACCAGTCGACTCAAAGAAGTTTTTCAATTTACCTCCCCCCCCCCCCACCTCTTGAATTTCAATTGGTATCAGAGCAGGTCTCACTAACAGTATTGCTTAACTGCACGTGAGCAAAGATCTAATGGAAAACTATCAAATTCCAGGAGTTCTCCTTCAAGATGGTCACTCTTCCACAAGACCACCATACTTAAATGGACAACATTAATCCTACTGAAAGAGTAGATTCAAAATATCTATTCAGTCAAATGACTTCCAATTAATGGTTGTCATTAAGAATGGACCAAAGCCCATTCCAAGACTCAAAGAAAAATAGAAGGACAAGGAATCAAGCAGTGTTGCCTTGGATGACTTTGAAAACTTTGAAGTCACTAAAGAACAATAAGAGGTAATTCAAACAAATGTAAGAACTATAAGTTTACTTTTTTGTGAAGTTAACGGTCAAGAATACGACAAGGTATCAACTTTTAAAACCGCAAAAGAAATATGGAATAAATTAGAAGTAACCTACGAAGGAACCAACAAAGGCAAAAATTAGCGCTCTGGTCAATGAGTACGAGCTCTTCAAGATCGAAGAAAATGACGTCGTGGAATCAATATTTTCTAGATTCAGCAAAATTGTATGTGAACTGAAGTACTTGGGAATGATCTATCAACATAGTTTGCAAGTCCAAAAACTTGTACGAAACCTCCCAAAAGCATGGAAAACTAAAGTTGTCATTCTAGAAAATGGGGTTCTCCATACTATGACCTATGATGAATTAATAGGTAATCTCATTGACTATGAATAAAATCATATCAATGGGTACAACAAGAATGAAAAGAAGAAACTAGTGGCCTTCAATGTAGTAACAACTGGAGAAAAAGAATCCCTCGATGAGGAAAATAATAAGGGAATGACTCTCATTAATTGTGGAGTAAGGAAGATCTTGAAACAAAGGCAGCAGAGACCACAAGGATTCAAAAATAATGAATTCACAAAGAATGATGATCATTGTTATTACTGTGGAAAGTCGGGTTACATTAAATAGAATTGTTTTTAATTGGGGAGAAGATCATCCAGAAGAAACAAAAACTTTGGGGCATGAAGTGATGAAGATAAAACTGTAGAAGAGACAGAAGCGATCAACATATGTTTCATGGCAAAAGGTGAACCAAGTGAGATAAGGCCCTACAACTGTCATAATTATAACATTCTTCAAACATATCTTGATATGATTACTGACGAGCATTAAAAAGTTATTAATGAATATAATAAACTTGCTCAAGAAAAGAAAAATTGAAAAGCTCGATTAAAATAAAGCTTGAAGAGGAACGAAGGAACTGGCGAGTTGAACTTGAAGTATGTCAAATTGAAACTGACTTACTTCAAGAATAACTTGATGATGTAAAAATGCAATTAAACAGCATTAGAAAATCACCAAGTCAGTTCCATAAGATCAAATTCTTTTAAAATAAAATCAAGTTCCTCATCAAGTTTGTTTGAATCAAGTAAAACCTATTTCTCTTTTCGAGGACCAGTTTTCTACCCCTGTGGTAAGAAGGGGAACAAATCACAAAACTGTACTAAATGTCTAAAGGTGTATGGGTTTGGAGACCCAAAGAAAGTACATATAACCCTCAAGTACCTAAGACCACTTGGGTACCTAAACAAAATTAATTTATTATTTTGCAGGAATATATATGCAAAAGCTATAGGAAAGGAATATGGGTCATCAACAGCGAATGTTCAAGAAAAAGACCAAAAAGAAAGAAAAATTTTTCTCTAAGGAAAATAGAAAGAGGATCAGTCATAGCTGATGATAACGCCAAAGAGGACGTATACATTTCTATTATCGAAGAGTACAAAGAGAAGCAGGACATTTCATCAGTTATGTTCATAGTGATCATGAAGGAGAATTTGAAAACAAAGCTTTCGAGGAATACTGTGCTCAAAATGACTACTGTCAGAACTTTTCATCTACTCGATCTCCCCAATAAAATGGTGTGGTGGAACAAAAAAACTGATTTCTTCAATAAACTTCAAGAACCATGCTTCTAGAACATAATTTACCAGATTATTTTTGGGTAGAAACAGTAAGCACAACATATCACATTCTCAACAAATATCTCATCAGACTAATCCTAAAGAAAACTCCTCATGAGCTATGGAGAGGGAAAAAGCCCAACATCAGTTACTTTCAGCTTTTTGGATGCAAATGTTTCATCCACAACAATGATAAAAATAACTTAGGAAAGTTTGACCCATGAAGTGATGAAGGTATTTTTCTTAGGTACTCTCCCACTAGTCGTGCTTACAGAGCCTATAATAAATGGACTTTATTTGTTGAAGAATCTATGCATATTATATTTGATGAAGCTAATCACTCTCCTATGACTTTGAGTTTTGATGAAGAGCAGGTAAATGATCTACAATCAAGAGACAAAACAGATATAACTCCCGAACTATCAATTGATGAGTCGACTATAGCCCATCTAGAGTTGGCTCCTGTTGATGAAATAACTAAAACAAATATTCCAAGAGAATGGAGACACAATTCTAGTTTTCCAAATAAATTTATCATTAGAAACTCAGATGATAAGATGCAAACAAGAGCCTTATTGAGAAAATAAGTGTATGTTGCTCTTGTGTCTCAAATCAGGCCCAAAAAGGTTGATGAGTCTCTCAAAGACGAGTCTTGGATCGAGGCCATGAATGAAGAATTAGAACAATTTGAATAAAATTAAGATTAAAATTTAGTCAAAAAAACCAAGAACTTCTCAGTAGTTGGAACCAGATAGGTCTACAAGAATGAATTAAATAAAGAAGGTAATTATCAGAAACAAGGCCAATAAGAACAAATAAGAAGGTATTGATTATGGAGAAACCTATGCTCTTGTAGCAAGGTTAGAGTCAATTCGATTTTTTCTAGTTTTTTCTACCTTCAAATGCTTTAAATTATATCAAATGGACGTCAAGAGTGTTTTTTTAAATGTGTTTATTCATGAAGAAGTTTTTGTGAAACAACCTCCAGCTTTTGAAAATCCATCCTATCCAAATCATGTTTTTAAACTATCAAAAATACTCTACGGTCTCAAACAAGCTCCAAAAGCTTGGTATGAGAGGTTGAATACTTTCATGTTAACAATAATTTCAAAAGAGGTAAAATAGATTAAAAAATTTTCACTCAAAATCTTGACTCAAATCTACTCATTGTGAAAATTTATATTGATGATATTATCTTTGGTAGCCCTAATATTTCCTTGAGTGAGAATTTTGCAAACTTAAAAAAAGGAGAATTTGAAATGAGTCTTATGGGAGACCTCACTTTCTTCCTGGGATTACAAATCAAGTAAACCCCCAAATATACTTTTATCGATCAATCCAAATATACGAAGAAACTCATCAAAAAGTTTGGTATGGAAAAGGGAAAGGCCTATGAAACTCCAATGAGTCCCTCGACAAATCTAATTCAGACTCATTTGGGAAAATATTGATGAAAAGACATATAGAGATAATTGGATCACTCCTCTACTTGATTGCAATCCAACCAGATACCACGTTCATCACGTGTAAAGGTTCAAGGTTCCAGTCAGCTCCCAAAGAGTCTCATATTACTGCCATCAAAAGAACCATTCGATATCTCATTGAGACACAAGATACTTGACTATGGTACCCTCATTCCTTTCATTTTGATTTATTTGTGTATTTTGATACTGACTTTACAGGTGATAAGAATGATAGAAAAAACACTAGTGGAACATATCAAATTCTTGGTGATGTACTGATTTCATGGCATATCAAGAAACAAACTTCAGTTGTTCTTTCAACTACTGAAGCTGGATACATTGTCATTGAAAGTTGTGGTACTAAAATTTTATGGATTATGCATCAATTACTTGATTTTAATTTGTCATTTGAATTTGTACCTGTAATGTGTGACAACACAATGTTATTAGTTTATCTAAATATGTTGTTCATCATTCTAGAGCTAAGAACATTGACATTAAACATCATCTTATTTGAGATCATGTAGAAAATGGTGATTTTTCTCTAAAATTTATTGATTCCAAAAATCAATTGGCAGATATTTTTACAAAACCCTTGTTAGAATAAAGATTTTGTTCCTTATGAAAAAGGCTTGGTATTACCTGTATTAATGACTTGTGATATTTTATTTCCTTTTCTGAATTAGCATCATTACCTTTTACCACCTTCCACGCCTCATTTTTCTCTCTCTCTTTAACTACCACCACTTTACCCTTTCCTTTTCCTAACACACGTCTACCGTTTTTTCACTTCAGCGGTCTCCTCTATTCACTTCATATCTTTTCACCTTTCCCCTAGTTCACTTCACCTCATTTAATCTATTCACCTCTTTATTTACCTCTCCACCTTTTTAAACCCTTGCCAAGATTCTCTCTCTAAATTGACTAGAACTCGATCAATGGCTAATCTCACTAAAACCCTTCCCGACTATCACTTGATAATCATGATCCTGTACTTATCTTTGATCTTTCTGAGGAGGCCTCTTCACATTCTCGACACTCATCTATTGTAAGGAAATGCTCCGGCCCAAGCCTAAATTCACCAGTCAGGAAATCTCATTCGACTCCTCTAGATTCTCTTCCACCAGAGAACATGCATAAATTTTGGACTTGTTTGCAAAGGTACAAGTTTACAACTTTTAAAAATCGCTCAGTTGTGCCCAGTCGGATAGTGAATCTCTCCCAGTTGAACAAATCTCACTGCAATGTAAGTTTTTTTTTTCGAATCTTAAGATTTATCTCTGGTTTTTTGTCTTTGTAGACTAGAAGTATATGAGGACCATGTGCACATGTTCTATGAAAACCTTCACCTTTCTTAAGACAGTGGTAAACTGGAAACTCTTATGCTTGGCAGAAGAATAATTCTCAATGATTTCTTATTTGAAAAAGATTTTGACACTAAATTCTCTAGGTAATTCCTTTCATGAGTGGTTCCTGGCTTGAAGATTTTGAAGTTAGCTTCGAGAAAGCTAAAAAGGTTGTGTCTAACCCGGACATCGATTTATCCAACTTTGTTCCCATGTCTCTCTGCTTTAAGTATTGAATTATGTCTCATATCATCACCACCACACTTATTCCTCAAAAGTCTCTCTTAGCAATGTGACACGTCGTGATATGTTTGTGTTGTACTGCATGGTGAAAAGGTATAAAATTAATGGGTTTATGTTTTGAGACTATATGCTAGAAAGTGTTGCAGATGCTCTGTAACGCCCCGAATATGGTACCCGAAATACTACACGGTGCTCACGACCCCGAAGGACCACAAGCTAACCCATGACTGATATTTGTACCTATATACTGCATAAAATACTGAATAATGCGAAAACATGAATTGAAAGTCCATAAGGTTCACATATTTGAAGTAAAACATAACATCTTAAAAGGGGTATAAAATACCCAAAATAACTGAAAACACTAAAATCTGAAACATGATAGTCTAGAAAGCCTCTAACTGACTGAATTGTCTAAGTAAGGAGTTGATGGGACTTGTCCCCAACTAACTCCAACTAATAAACTAATTAATGAGATAATAAAAAAATAATCATGTCATCAAAAGATGAGGACTTACTGCTAACTCTGACTGCTGAGACTGGAATCTACTGCTACTTTGGAGCTCGTGTCTCTGAACCTATGGTATAAGACACTATAGCGCAAATGCGTCAGTACTTTGAATGTACTGATGTGCATGTGAGGTAGGCTAAATGCATGGGGTTCATATGCATGAATAATAATAATAACTGACTGACTATCATGAGCGTGAGAATACATGCATGAGACATAATAACTGACACTAATACCATGAATACATGATTTTTGAATCTGAATACTAATAACATGACATAATGATAACTAATATAATCTGATAATTGATAACATGAGTGACTATATCTGACAGACCTAAATCTAATGGAACTATCTAAGTTCCGTACTGTATCTGACAGTCCTAAAATCTGAAGAACTATCTGAGTTCTTTTACTGATACTGATAATGAAACTGTGGAAAGTAGTTATCTAACCGACATGCCCCATATGTGCTATAATAGTTGAACTGGGGTCCAATCCGTGCCCTGATTGAAAGGGTATCAATAACATGCCAACATGCGAGTAACCCTCATATAACAGGTAACTCTAGTGAGAACAGTGGGAACCCTCATATAACAAGTTAAGCCAACTCATCTACCCTCGTATAACAGGCTATGATGTCTCAACTAATGTTGTCTACATAGTTCTAGAACGCAAGGATTGCTTCTAAGAATCACACACTCATATAACAGGTGAGTTCCCATCCTTGGGTTCACTCGGTGCTAATTTCTACTCCCATCTGAATAGACACTAAACATGATTTATTGAACTAAATATGGACTGAGTTACTAAATTCTGTTGACTGACGGAATACTACTGATATTTGACACTGAACTGAGTTTATGAGATCATGGAGATTTCCTGAGTCATAAGACTGTCTGAAGTCTAAAATTTCATAGCTTGACTGAGAGTATCGCGAAAACATGACATGGCTCTAGGCACACAGCTAATGTTTTGGGTACAAGTACCTCCAGGACTTGATGGAAGGAAACTGACAAACATGACTTACTTGAACACATAACTAATATCATAATCCATAATTTATTCATTGAAGCATTTCATCAAACATGTGATAGGCATAAACTTGTACATACATGGGGATTTCATGATATCATGCTAATTGGGCACTTTTCCTTCACATATGTATTTAATCAAACACATGATAGGCATAGTATGTGTAAACAACATTTTTTAACAATTATCATCATGGTTCAATTCTAATTTCATCATTCAAGGGTTTAATTATAGGTTTGCATGAATCCATATCTATACTAATCAACCCACATAGAATTTATCACCTAATTATGGAATAGAATTCAATTTCTCATTACCAACATGAACAAGAGCAGCCCAACCATGAAATTCATAAAGGAAATCCATAACTTGAATTTAGAAAAGAGATTCTTGGACTTCATGGATGAAAGGGGTTCATGAATGAATACTATGCATACCTGGATTGAGATTCTTGATGTTCGTGAACTTGAGGAATTTGAATCTCTTAGTTCTTGAAGAAGATTTGGATTCTTGTTCTTGGGATTAATCTAAGAGAGAAACCCTAATATTTGTTGGTGTGAAATAATAATGAACAAATGGGCTTTAATCAGATATAACTAGGTATATATAGACGGGTGGTAAATGACCAAAATACCCCTGTTAAAATGACTGAAAATAGCTGAACATTTTATACGACGGTGGGGTGCAATGGTCCATCGCTAGGTCGACGATCCATCGGACCTCTCCATCGAATAGGAACAGAACTGGGACCTACTGTTTATGTGCAATGGTGGGATGCGATGGTTCGTCGCTGGGTCGACGGTCCGTCGGACCACTCCATCATACTTAGCTAGAAATATGATTCACTACCTCGATGTGACAGTGGGGTGCGACGGTCCGTCGCTGGGTCGACAGTCCGTCGGAACTCGCCATCGTACTAATCCAGAGAGCAAGCTCACTGACTCGATACGATGGTCATGGTCGACGGTCCGTTGCTTGTCCGACGGTCCGTCAGCCTGCACCGTCGTACCTGGGCAGTTTTTCTGCCTTCTGTATTTTGGACATAACTTACTCATCTGACAACGGGTTTTGGTGAAATTGGTATCAATGGAAAGCTTATTCAATTTCCCACATGATAAAAAGTGAAAATCTTAAAAATACCACGTGTACAAAAATGGATTCATATATCAAAGCAAGTTCTAACATCCTTGAGATGATTTCAAGCTAGGAAAAAGATACTGCTATTACAATATCTCCCCCTTGAGAACATTCATACTCGAATGAGACTGAGAGTGAGGGGAAGAACTTAAACTGACGTACATACTGAACATGAATAACTAGAACATGATTTTATGAATGACATGACTAACAAGTTGAACATAACATACTAAACATGCATATCTGATGCATGTGTATCTGATTCATGAATTCATGACTGAGTGTTCTGAGGAACTAAATTTTCTCACAATGAGAATGCATTTCTGATGCATAATTACATAACTGAACTGATACATGAATGCATGACTGAATATGCAATGGTACTTGATACCAAGTTTGTGATGAACACTGAATATGAAACTGAGTAAGCTTAAGGAGAACTATTACCTTGAGCTTGATCTGAGTTGGACGAGAAGAGGTGAGGATACTTGGTATGCATGTCTGCTTCTGCTTCCCAAGTATCTCCCTCAATGGACTGATTTTGTCAAAGACCTTTAACTAGAGGGACTTCTTTGTTTCTCAATCTACGAGTTTAATAGTCTAGGATTTCAACTGGGATCGCTTCGTAAGAGAGGCTATTCTGAATATCTATGCTCTAAATAGTGACTACAACTGTTGGGTCACCTATACACTTCTTGAGCAAAGAAACATAGAAGACTGGATGAACTGAGGCTAGATCTGAAGGCAATTCGATCTCATAAGCTACCTTACCGAAATGACTAAGAATCTTGAAGGGACCAACATATTGGGGATTGAGCTTTCCCTTCTTGCCAAATCTATTCGCTCCCTTCATTGGAGAGATCATTAGATAGACATAGTCACCAATCTCAAACTCAAGATCCTTTCTACGAACATCTGCATAAGACTTCTGCCGGCTCTGAGCATCCCGGAGTCTTTCTCTAATCAACTGGACTTTTTCTAAGGCACCGACTACCAAGTAAGGCCCTATGACTGAGGCCTCACTAACTTCGAACCAACCAATTGGATATCTACATATCCTACCATAGAAAGCTTCGAATGGAGCCTCCGAATACTGGAATGATAGTTGTTGTTGTATGCAAACTCAATCAGAGGCAAGTGGTCATCCCAAATTACCTTGAAATCGATTGCACACACCCTTAGCATATCTTCTAGAGCATGAATTGTCCTTTCTGCTTGACCATCTGTCTGAGGATGAAAGGTTGTACTAAGATGAACTTGGGTACCAAGACCCCTTTGGAACGCTTTCCAAAAATGAGAGGTGAACTGGGTACCTCTATCAGAGATAATAGACAATGGAACACCGTGCAATCTGACCAACTCCTTGATGTAGAGTTTAGAGTAATCCTCGGCTAAATAACAGGTATGAACTGGAAGAAAATATGTTGATTTGGTCATTCTGTCTACGATGACCCAAACTGAATCATGTTGATGACGAGTTCGAGGCAAACCCGTCACGAAGTCCATGTTCACTTTTTCCCACTTCCAAGAAGGAATAATAAACTCCTGCATAGGACCACTAGGTTTCTGATGCTCTATCTTAACCTGCTGACATGTAGAGCACTTAGCCACAAACTCTGCAACATCTCTCTTTATCCCACTCCACCAATAGACCTCCGATAAGTCGCGGTACATCTTAGTGGCCCCTGGATGAATAGAGTAGCATGCACCATGCGCTTCTGCAAGAATTTTCTTTCTCAAGTCATCTACTCCTGGAATACAGAGACGACCCTGACAACAAAAAACATCATCTCTCCCTTGGGAGAAAACCTCTACTATCTGATTCTGAACTGACTCTTTCAATTTGACAAGGCTGGGATCTCTATCTTGTTTTTCTTTCACCCCGAAAACTAGAGATGATTTTGAACTACTCTGAACCCATACATCACCCTCTTCTATATCGACTAAGCGAATGCCTAGTCTAGCAAGATGATGGACTTTCTGAGCTAACTTTGTCTTATTTTCCTCAACATGAGAAACACTACCCATAGACAGTCTACTAAGAGCATCGGCCACTACGTTGGCCTTGCTCGGATGATAAAGGACGTTCATGTCATAATCTTTCAAGAGCTTTAACCACCTTCTATGACGAAGATTGAGATCTTTCTAAGAAAATACATACTGAAGACTTTTATGATCTGTGAACACATCAACATGAACACCATTGAGATAAAGCCTCCAAATCTTCAAGGCAAAGACTACGGCTGCTAACTCAAGAACATGAGTAGGATAATTCTTCTCATGGGGTTTAAGCTTTATGGAGGCATAGGCTATGACCTTACCATGCTGCATGAGGACACAACCTAAACCCACTCTGGATGTATCACAATACACCATAAACCTATCTGAACCATCTAGAAGAGCTAAGACTAGAGCTGAGGTGAGTCGAGTATTCAATTCTTGAAAACTCTTCTCGCAAGGATCTAACCACTAAAACTTAACTTTTTTCTGAGTCAATCTGGACATAGAGGATGCAATAGAAGAAAATTCATCAACAAACCATCTGTAATAGCCAGCCAAACCCAAGAAACTCCTGATATCTTATGGAGATATAGGGCAAGGCCAGTTTCTTACTGCTTTAGTCTTTTGAGGATCTACTCTAATTCCATCACCAAAAACAATATGACCAAGGAATGCTACTGACCTTAGCCAAAATTTGCACTTACTAAATTTGGCGAATAGCTGATGATCTCTGAGAGTCTAAAGTACTGTTCTGAGATGGTCTGCATAATCGCGCTCACTACGGGAATAGACTAGAATATCATCTATGAAGACTATGACAAACATGTCCAAGTACTACTTGAACACACGGTTCACAAGTCCATGAAAGTGGCTGGGGCATTGGTAAGACCAAATGACATGACTAGAAATTCGAAGTGACCGTACCTAGTATGAAAAGCTGTTTTTGGAATGTCACATTCTCTGACTCTGAGCTGATGATAGCCGAATCTAAGGTCTATCTTAAAGAAATAGCTAGCACCCTGAAGTTGGTCAAACAAGTCATTGATTCTGGGGAGAGGATACTTGTTCTTAACCGTGACTTTATTGAGCTGACGGTAATCGATACACATTCTAAGAGAACCGTCTTTCTTGCACACGAATAAGACTGGTGCGCCCTATGGGGAAACGCTGGGTCTGATGAATCCCTTATCTAAGAGATCGTTCAACTGCTCTTTCAGTTCTCTGAGTTCTACTGGTGCCATTCTGTATGGCAGAATAGAGATAGGCTAAGTATCTGGAAAAAGATCAATGTCGAAGTCTATTTCCCTTTCGGGAGGAATTCCTGGAAGGTCTTCGGGAAAGACATCTAAATATTCACTTAATACTAGGACTGAATCAAGACTGAGAGTTTTGGAACGAGAGTCCTTAACTCGAATAAGATGATAGGCACATCCCTTAGATATCATTTTCCTTGCCCGAAGGTAGAAAACAAGTGGACCTCTGAAAGCGGATACACTATCCTTCCACTCAAGGACGGGTTCATTCGGAAATTGAAATTGAACTATTCTGTTTCTATAGTCAACTGTGGCATAGCAGGAATGAAGCCAATCCATGCCGAGAATGACATCAAAATCAATCATCTTTAATTCGACTAAGTTTGCTGAAGTGATTTTCTGAAATATCATAATCGGGCAGTTCCTATATACCCGCCGGGCTATGATGGTTTTACCCACTGGGATAGAGACTGAAAAGGTCTCTACTAAAATTTCAGGACTGATTTCGAAATCAACTGCTATATGAGGAGTGACAAAAGATAAAGAAGCTCCTGGATCTAGGAAAGCGTAAACATGAACATGAAAGACCTGTAACATACAAGTAACCATATCAGGAGAATTTTCCTGATCCTGCCGGGACTGGAAAACATAAAGATGATTTGGGAATTGCCCACTAGTAGCACTGGAGGTGGCACCCTGCAGATTTGGGTGACCGAACTGAGTTGCGGGTCGATTCGTCTAACCCTGAGGACCTGGCTGAGGATAATCTCTGACTCTGTGGCCTTGCTTGCGACATTCGAAATAGATACCACTACCCGCTCTACAAATACCCTGATGGTGCTTACCATAAGTCTGACAAAGAGGATAGGTGTGGGCACTGCTAACACTGCCCTGAGACTTAGAGCTTAACGCCCTATCTTTGTTACCCTCTTTGAACTTAGGAACTGGAGCACTAGATGAAGAAGGAGCTTGAACTGAAGACTTAGGACGAAACTGAGAACGGTTTCCTCCTTCTGATTTAGGCTGAGCAAAGTTGAAACTACCTGTCTTTTATCTCTTATTCTGCTTCTCCCTCATCTTAATATTTTGCTCATTTATCTGCTAAGCATGAGTCATGATCCTGGCCAAAGTCATATCACTATTCAGCATGGCGGATCTGCACTCATTAACCACGCTATCATTCACCCCTGAAACGAACTTACTCATCCTTGCCCTGCTATTTGCAATCACATGAGGGGCATATCTGGATAATTGAGTAAATTTAAGAGAATAATCTTTCGGCGTCATATTGCCCTACGTGAGGTTGATGAATTCTAGTACCTTAGCTTCTCTAAGCTCTAGGGGAAAGAATTTATCAAGGAATGCGGAAGAAAACTCTTCCCACTCAACTAACCCTGCATCATCTGCCCTCTCTGACTTCCACTGCTTGAACCAAGTGTGAGCAACATCCTGCAACTGATATGAAGCTAGCTTAGCACTCGCAATAGTAGTCACCCCCATGATGTCTGTCACCTTCAACATCTAATCTAAGAATTCTTGAGGGTCCCCATCAAGGAAGACCCGAGAAAGGTTGGAGGATTTATTCGGGTGAAGTCCCGAATTCTGGCTGCAGCTGAATTGGCCACTGGGTTGGCTGGAACGACAGCTGGTCGTTCATTATGAGCAGCACCTGACTAAGCAAGAGTAGTGAATACGGTCTTGAACTCCGCATGAGAAACATGATCACCCAAAGGTTTTTCGGGCTGAGGGGCTAACTGATTTCTTCTCTTGGGAGGCATGTTCTGAAATAAAGAGAAGAGACGGATTAGACTGAGAGATTGACTTGAGATTATTCTCACTAGTACGACATGAATACTGAAAGAAGGGAAACTGTTTCTAAACATCTTACAGCCTCCTGCACATAAATGTGGCGCGCAACACACCCATGTACAAGACTCTACTAGATGCGGCTTTTACACTTCCTAGGACTCTATTGAACCTGGCTCTAATACCAAGTTTGTAAAGCCCCGAATTTGGTACCCGAAATGCTACACGGTGCTCATGACCCCAAAGGACCACAAGCTAACCCATGACTGATATCTATATACTGCATAAAATACATAATAATGCGGAAACATGAACTAAAAGGCCATAAGGTTCACATAGCTGAAGTAAAACATAACATCTGAAAAGGCCATAAGGTTCACATATCTGTCGCTAGGTCGACGGTCCGTCGGACCTCTCCGTCGAACGGGACCAGAACTAGGACCTACTATCTCTATGCGACGGTGGGATGTGATGGTCCATCACTGGATCGATGGTCCATCGAACCACTCCATCGTACTTAGCCAGAAATCTGATTCACTGCCTCGATGCGACGGTCCGTCGCTAGGTCGACGGTCCATCGGACCTCGCCGTCATAATAATCCAGAGAGAAGGCTCACTACCTCAATGCGACGGTTATGGTCAACGGTCCGACGGTCCGTCGGCCTGCACCGTCGTACCTGGGCGGTTTTTCTGTCTTCTGTATTTTGGACATAACTTCCTCATCTGACACCGGATTTTGGTGAAATTGGTATCGATGGAAAGCTTATTCAATTTCCCACATGATAAAAAGTAAAAATCTTAAAAATACCACATGTACAAAAATGTATTCATATTTTAAAGCAAGTTCTAACATCCTTGAGATGATTTTAAGCTAGAATAAAGGCACGGGTATTACATGTTCATGCCTCCGCTAGCATGCTTTATGGACTGTTGATTATCAGAATTCTCCTCTATTAGTCCATTGATCTATATGCATACCCGGTGGTGGAAATCTCCACAACTTATGATTCCAAGACCTTCTCTAGTATGGGATACGTCTTGTTGGACAACAAATGGTGCAAGAAGGACTCTGTAAAAGCAAAATCAGATCTTCTTAAGGTAATCAAGTTTGTATATATCGTTATGCTTCCTATGTTGAAGGAATTGAAGGAGCTCAAGGATCAACTAAAGATAATCAAGAAAGGATTGATTCTCCTTTAAGAGTTGACTACCAGGCTGCTACAGTTAGGGAAGGACACAACACTGATGTAGGCAAGGTACGGATGACTATTAATGGATTCAAGCAAGAAGGCATCAAACTTTTTAATAAGTTTTTTGTACGCGTGTAATCTATCAAGTCCGAGACCAACTCCTCAAATAACAACCTTGCAATATTAGTCCGGAACTCTTATTCCTCCTTCTCTAAGAATGTTAAAAAATCCTATGAGTGTTTCTGTCAAAACATACACAATACTCTTACCTACTTTCTTGCCAAGCCTTAAGATGATGACTGTCATTCAAAAGGGGGTCCTATCCCTTTGCCTTTTAGGGTTGTAAATCATTTTTAACACATTCTTCCAAACTCTTTTTTGTTTTTGGATGGTAATTTGGTTGTCTATCTACTATGTTTCTGTTGTTTCTCTTTGCCTAGCTTTTTTTGTGTGTTGTCCTTTTTTAGTATGTCAAAAGGGAAGAAGATAAAACATCAGAAAGTCCTTCAAGTCAGGTGAGCAAGTCGACTACAAAAATATATAAATCAACTAATGCTCCACAAGGAAGTCAAATTATGCTCCAAGACAAGAGAGCCAACAAGAAAGGGGGAGCTAGCCAACTATAAAAATAGAAAAGTCAACTGATGTTTATTATTTGACATTATCAAAAAGGGGGAGATTTTTAGCCCCACGTTCACATTATATGATTTAATAACGACAAACTAATAAACAAATATTTTACAGGATACAATGAAGATACAGTCGCATCAAAGAAAATCTCTTAGGAGCAACATATGGAAGAATATCTCGCGTAAGGAAATTAGTATCCACCCACAAGAAACCAGTGCTAGATTTGGAATAACATCAATCAAGGATTTTATTATATCCCCAAGTATAAGGGAGATGATTGATAATTAATCACAACAACATCTCTCACGGCAAGGCAAAAAAAAAAAATCACGAGCTCTATATGGACAAATCTGATTTGAACATGTATGGTTGTGAGCTTATTTTCGAGAAAAGAAAGTTGCACCACACATATGGATATATCTGATATGGACGTACCACCTGATCCAATCCCTCAATCAAAGAATCAATTCAAATTCTTGATTGAGAAGAAATCCCTTTGGTTTCCTTATGAAGAGAAGAAGCCGAAGAGCTGAAGGATATAAAGGAAAAGATTGAAGATCGAAAAGCACATGCAACTTCACAGGAAATTATTAGTATGTCTCAATCTTAGCCTCAATAAAGCTTTGTACTTCTTAGTTTATAATATTTACAAAAGAGTAAAATCGAGTCAACTTAGTCATACCAGTTGAGGCTGTGTCACAAGATCTAAAAATCAAAATAAGCTTTAGAATATATCCACTATATGTGTACTCCGACTCCGCTTTGAAAAGCTCTAACTTTTGAAACCAAAAGGGATTGAAAGTAGGCACCACATTGGTGTTCTGAACTAGGATAAATCTTTATGTCTTTATTTCAATTACTTGCTTATTTATTTGAATCTAATTTGTTCTTTTAAGTATACTGATCTGTAGGTGAGTTTGTTATTTTGGGTACACAAAATCTATATGTTAGTTCACTAAACTTCAACACAAGTTCAAGACGTATCAAGAACACTTATGAAGTTTTCCAACATCTTCAACACAAGTTCAATATGAACTATCAAAGAAGCGTGTTATTTTATTTTAAAGAAAAGAGATAAAGCAGAATAAGTCAAGTCCTTCGAATTCATGAAGTGTCCTTAAGGAAATAATTTCACTCAAGTATTCGAGGTTGCGAAACTTTCCTCCCAGGATAAAATGGCTTCATAACCAAAAATTAGTGGTACCTTAAACGTTCTGGTTCTCTTCTAACTCACTCAACGGGAGATGATCACACGGAGTTTTTAGAAGACAAGAAGTGTTTTTTCTTATGCAGAAATTTTTGTACTAAACCTATGGAAAAAATACAGGTTTATATAACCATGAAGTGCCTCTTTAGAAAGGAGGCAATGGTTCATCGAAAAGGTGGATAATTTTAGAATAGTCCTGTATGCCCATTTCGAAACAACATGTCTTTTCTGAACAATCACAACTGACCAAACAGTTACCCCTTTTCTGAAACAATGTGTCTTTTTCTCAAAGGGTTGTGTCCCTCCATTTTTCATTCACACTTATTGAACCTAAAAATCCCCCATATGAATGGTAAATAGCTATTCTTTGTAAAATTTTACGTACAAGTATGTGATCATCAAGCAAAGACTGGTTGCATCTGCATAAGTGGGTTTCCCTTTGAACTTTTTCGTAGTGAACATGCATCGGATGCACTCGGTCAATTGGTAGATTTGATATCCTTGAACCGACGATCTTTAATGTACACCTAGATAATCATGTCACACAACCAACGTTTTATCGTTTATGGTTCCCACGATTTTATTCGTTTCAGCCATGAACACGTCTCAATTTCATGAGATCTTTGAGAATAGGCCTTTACTAACATTCTCCTTGAAGCAGCTTCCACTTCGCTCTCACATAGGTTATTTCTAAATGTTTAATCCTATAGATTAAACTATTTGATCAAATCTTCTAAATTTAGATAATCATTAAAAGACTTCACACCATAAGTCTTATCCTTATTTACTAAATATTGTCTGCATCATAAGAATGGGTTAGTTATATTGACAATGTTGAACCTGTCAGACACAACTTTATTTGATCTCCTTGAACCTAGCTCTTGGGATCTCCAATCTTCTAGGTAGAGTTACCGCCATGCTGACTTGTCCTAGGTCGTAAACCCATTACCTTGGATATTTTCTCAACTCCCTCTCTAGATAGGCCATTTGTAAGTGGATCTGATACATTATCCTTTGACTTCACATAATCAATATTGATAATTCCACTAGAGAGAAGTTCTCTAATGGTATTATGTCTCAGTTTTATATGATGAGATTTACAGTGTATATATACTGGTGCCAATGATTTAGACCAATAAGGAATATCTTTCAAGAAATTCTGGAGTCATTCTGCTTCTTCGCCAGCTTTATCTAATGCGATAAATTTTGATTTCATTATAGAGAGAGCAATACATGTCTGTTTGGACGATTTCCAAGAGACTGCTCCTCTACCTATAGTAAATACATATCCACTCGTGGATTTTACTTTATTCGATCCGGTGATCTAATTTGCATCACTATATCCTTCAAGTACCATGAGATATTTATTATAATGCAAACCATAGTCTTGAGTGTATTTAAGATATCTCAAAACTCTTTTCATTTCTTTCCAATGAGTTTTATTGAGAATACTCGTGTACCGAATCAACTTACTAATAGCACTTGTTATGTCTGATCGTGTACAATTCATGATATACATTAAACATCCCAACACTCTTGCATACTCCAACTGTGAGTTATTTTCACCTTCATTCTTTTGAAGTGCAAAGCTCACGTCCAATAGAGTCTTAGCAATACCAAATTTCAAATACTTGAATTTATCAAGTACCTTTTTGGTGTAATGAGACTATGACAATGCCAACCCTTGTGAAGTTATATGAATTCTTATTCCTAAGATCACATTCATAACTCTAAGGTCTTTCATAGTAAACTTGCTCTCGAGCATTAGTTTCATAGCATTTATGTCAGAAATGTCTCTACTGATGATCAATATATCATACACATATAAACAAATAATGATCTTGTGATTTGGAGTGTCTTTGATGTTAACACATTGATCACATTCATTTATCTTGAACCCATTTACCAACATGGTTTGGTAAAACTTTGCATGCCACTGTTTAGGTATTTGTTTTAGTCCATAGAGTGACTTAACAAGTTTGCACACCTTCGTTATTTTACCAGGAACCACAAAACCCTCGAGTTATTCCAAGTAAATTTCTTCCTCGAATTCTTCATTTAGAAATGTTGTTTTTACATCTATTTGATGAATTTCAAGACCATATACCGCCGCCTAGGCAGTTAACATCCGAATTGATGTTATCCTTGTTACTGGAGAGTACGTATAAAAGTAATCAAGGCCTTCCTTTTGCTTGAAGCCTTTTACTACAAGTCTTACCTTGTATTTGTCAATAGTACCATCCACTTTCATTTTCCTTTTGAAGATCTATTTAGAACCTAAAGGTTTATTTTCTGGAGGAAGATCAACAAACACCCATGTATGGTTTCTTAAGATTGAATCAATCTCACTATTGACTGGCTCTTTCCAAAAGGGTGAGTCTGAAGACGCCATCGCTTTTTTAAATGTTTGAGGCTTATTTTCTAAAAGAAATATTACAAAATCTGATCCAAATAAAGTTGACGTTATTTGACGTGTACTATGTCTTGGATTCTCATCATGATATACATCCTCACTTGGTTCATCTCGAGGTTGTTTACACCCTCCACTAGACTGTTCATGTCTAGTTTTATATGGATAAATATGTTCAAAGAATTCAGCATTATCTGATTCAATTACCGTATTTTCAGTGATATCCGAATGTTCAAATTTATGAACTAAAAACCTACATGCTTTACTACTTTTAGCATATCCTATGAACACGCAGTCCACTGTCTTAGGTCCTATTTTCACCCTTTTAGGCATAGGAACTTGAAATTTCACTAGACACCCCCATACTTTGAAACATTTCAAGTTGGGTTTCTTTCCTTTCCATTTTTCATATGGAATTGATAGTGTCTTACTGTGGGGCACGCTATTAAGTATTCGGTTAGCTGTAAGGATAGCATCCCTCCCCCATACAGACACACACAAGTTTTGCGGTAAACCTGAACTTATTAGTAAGGCATTCATCATTTTCTTTAAGTTTGGTTTTTTCTTTCTGCAATTCCATTAGATTGAGGTGAATACGGGGCCATAGTTTGATGGACAATTCCATTCTCTACACATATTTCCTTAAAAGGAGATTCATATTCTCCACCCCCATCACTTCTTATCGTTTTGATCTTTTCCTCTAACTGATTTTCGACTTCTGTTTTATATTTTCTAAATGCATCTATTGTTTCATCCTTACTGTTTAGCAAATAGACATAACAGTATCTAGTGCAATCGCCAATAAAATCTATAAAATACTTTTTCCCTCCATAAGATGGTGTTGACTTCATATCACAAATATCAGTGTGGATTAAGTCTAAGGGATTGGAATTCCTTTCAACGAACTAATACGGATGTTTAGCATACTTTGATTCCACACACGTTTGACATTTTGATTTATTACACTCAAAGTTTGGCAAAACTTCTATGTTAATCAGTTTCTGCAATATTTTGTAATTGACATATCCTAATTGTTCATGCCACAAATCATTAGACTCAAGCAAGTAAGAAGAAACAGAACTTTTATTGATTTCAACATTCATTTTGAATAGGCCATCAGTGAGTTAGCCTTTTTCTACGTACACTTTTCATTTACTAAGTACAATATTTTTGGAAATAAATACACATTTGAATCCATTTTTATCAAGAAGTGATGTAGGAATCAAGTTTTTTCATAACTCCGATACATACAGGACATTGTTCAAAGTCAACATTTTACCTGATGTCATTTTCAGGCAAATCTTTCCTGTTCCTTCAATTTTTGCAGTTGTGGAGTTTGCCATATAGATCTTTTCTTCGCCTTGAGCCAGAGCAAATGCAGCAAACAACTTCTTATTTGCACAAACGTGGTAGGTAGCACCGGAATCCATCCACTATTCTCGAGAATTTTCCACCAAGTTGCATTCAGAAAGCATGGTACACAGATCATCCATTTCTTTCTTGGATTTATCCATATTTGCTTGGTCCTTCTTTTTGTCTTTCTTTGGGACACGATAATTTGTTGACTTGTGGCCAATCTTGCCACAATTAAAGCACATCCCTTTGAATTTCTTCTTAGGTTGATTTCTTTCTTATCTAGTTTTCTCCCACTTTTTAGAGTTATTGTGATCGTCTTCTACAATGTTTATTCCACTTATTGCAGAATTTCCTTCCAACCGCTTTTTTACGACTTTATTGTCTTCTTCAATGCGCAGTCTCACTATGAGATCTTCGACTGTCATCTCTTTTATTTTATGTTTCAAGTAGTTCTTGAAGTCCTTCCATAGAGGTGATAACTTCTCTATTATTGTTGTGACTTGAAATGCCTCGTTCACAACCAAATCTACAATAAAGTTTATGTGAACATTAAGAACATTTTTAAAATGTTCAACTAAGGTATTTACCAAATTCATACCTTCCGCAAGGAGATCGTGGATGATAACTTGCAGTTCCTGTACTTGAGATACAACCGACTTGTTGTCAATCATTTTATACTTTAGGAACTTGCAACAAAGAACTTCTTAGTTTCAGTATCCTCAGTCTTGTATTTTTTTCTAACGCACCCCACAACTTTTTTGACGTCTTCATTCCACTATACACGTTGTATAGGTCATCTTGGAGGCCACTTAGAATGTAATTCCTGCATAGGAAATCAGAATGTTTCCACGCCTCCATAACGATATATTTCTCTTGGTCTGAAGTTTCCTCGGGCAAATCTGGAGCTTCTTCAGATGTAAATCTTTGAATACATAAGGTTGTAAAGTAGAAGAACATCTTTTGTTGCCACCTTTTAAAATCAACTCTAGAAATTTTTTTGAGTTTTTTCGCTAGTGCCATGCGGGTGGCGCATTTGTGTGACTAGTTGTGGTAACATTAGTTGCTGCCACACTTGTCACACCATCAACATGACCTTCTGTAGTCATTTTTTCTGTCACAAAAAGACAGTCAACTTTAGTATAAAATTATACTTATTACAAGTTTGTAGAAACTTATAAATACTACTTGTTTCTAGTTTAACGATGAAGTTTTTATGTCTTTCAATCGTTAACCTAATGACCTTTAACTTGTAATGAAGATTTTATTTCTTCAAATCACTTGTTAAGTTCAAATGGAGTAGAAATCTTAAAGCTTTAATCTCCAGAAATCAAACAATACAGATTATGGGGAAAAAAACTTTAGTGAAAAGAAAATTTCACCAAACAAGCAAAAAAGTTTTTTTTCTTTTTCCAAATGATTTCCTTAAGATTGTTGTTTCGAATGCACAGAATCTGTATGTTAGTTCACTAAACTTCAACACAAGTTCAAGACGTATCAAGAACACTTATGAATTTTTCCAATGCCTTCAACACAAGTTCAATATGAACTATCAAAGAAGTGTGTTATTTTATTTTAAAGAAAAGAGATGAAGCAGAATAAGCCAAGTCCTTCAAATTCACGAAGTGTCCTTAAGGAAATAATTTCCATCAAGTACCCGAGATTGCGGAATTTTTCTTCCAGGATAGAATGGCTTCACAACCAGAAAGTAGAGGTACCTCAAACAATCTGGTTCTCTTCGAACTCACTCAACGGGAGATGATCACACGAAGTTTTTAGAAGACAAGAAGTGCTTTTTCTTATGCAGAAATTTTCGTACTAAAACTGTGAAAAAAATGTAGGTTTATATAGCCATGAAGTGTCTCTTCGAAAAGGAACCAATGGTTCATCGGAAAGGTGTATCATTTCGGAATAGTCATGTTTGTCCATTTCAAAACAACATGTCTTTTATAAATAGTCACAACTGATCGAACAGTCACCTCTTTTCCGAAACAGTGTCTTTTCCTCGAATGATTGTGTCCCTTCATTTTCATTCACACCAATTGAACCCAACAGAGTTGACTGTCAAGACTGACCAGTATACTCAAGAAAAGTTTTTCAATTCACCCCACTCCTATATTGAATTTCAAGAGGTAGAGAAGTAGAGGGGACAATAATTAAATATATCAAAACAAATTAAGGAAAAAAATTTAGTTTGTGAGAAAATAGCATGAGAATAATATTGTAGTGAGTTGTGTGGAATAAAAGAATTTCATTTATTTTGAAACTGTAGTAATTTTTGACACTATCAAGTTATAATCAGTATTATTATATTATTTTATTTGAATATTATATTTTTCCCATTATAATATTTGATTTCGTTGTTACTCTCTCTTATTTTTACTATTTAACGTGAATATTATTCTCTGTGGGATTATTAATTTTCTTAGCATCGTCTAGCTTATTCCTATATCTTCTTTCTTTGGGATTCTGCTGAGGGAAATGAGCTCTTATATGCAGGAACTGCTTAGTAGTATTAAACAAGATTGACAAACCTGAGGAATTGCTTAGTAGTATTAAACAAGATTGACAAACCTGAATATCTGAGATAAGCCATAAGTATTTCTCAAATTATATATACTCAAAGTTGGTATAATATACCTAAATTTTACGGAGGTACTATTACCTTCCTAAATTTATTTTTTCTGTATTTTTGTACTGACATGATTGTCAAGTCAGCACCAAAAAAGTACAAAAATATTTTGCACACTACTTGGTAGTCACATCAGCAAAAAGGAGCATAAAAATACACAAAAAAAATGAGTTTAGCGGCAATAGGATCCGGTAAAGTTTAGGTGTGTCATAGCAATTTCGAGTATAGTTTAGGGGGCTATCTCTGAATATTTCTTTAAGTGTGTCATAACAATTTCGGATATAGTTTGAGGGACTATCTCTGAATATTTTGTATTGTTTTCTAGAATTGAATTCCAAATATCATGTTTGGATATAAAATTCAAAAATTTACACAACATCAAAGAGCTTTCATTTTTTTCATTCCAAATCACTTACAAAAATTTTAAACCCTTCTAGACATGAAGAAAGGTATTTTTGATCTGCCTTGTGACTTTTATCTATCGTGATTGAGATTTGAGTAAATGGTCTTTAGGTTGCTAGGTGAAAGATATTCTTTTCTAAAAGAAAAAAAAAAGAAATTGGAGGGGGGGGGGGCGGAGGGCGGATTTACAAATAAGGAATTAAACTTCATCAACAGGTAGTCAATCAATTGATGAGCTTATAAGATATTCTCAGGTGGAAGATATTCTTTCCAAATTTTGTAAAGAAAAATGGTAATTTAACTGACTCTTTAGGAAATATGCATCAGTGACTTTTCGCCTGTAAAATAAATTTCTTCCTCAAAACTATTTGTCTAAGTTTTCTTAATTTCAAAATACATGCGATGTTGCTCCTACCTCGCCTCTGAAATAGAGGTACGGCTATGGCTATGTATACTCTACCCTCTTCAGACTCCACTTTATGGGACTAGTTATATTAAGGACCCGTTTGATAGGGTGAATTATTTTCATAATTCATGGATTAAATGGTGGGATTACTTAATACATTGTTTGGTAGCAATTTTGAAGGCTATGTATAACTAATACATGGATTAGTTATACACCATACATGATATTATAGGGTGTATAACTAATACATCTAATTTGGTGGGATTAGTAATCCATGGATAAATATGTGTCAAGATAAAAACGCCCTCAAATTTCTTTAATTTATTTTTTAAATCTTTTCAAGTTATTCAATGTGAGTTATTTCTTTTCAATTTATCAAGATAATAATATCCCTTCAAATAATTTTAGTCATAAAAAAATTACTCCATTAACTTAAAAAATACTTATTGATCAAAATCCGAAAATAAATTGCATGATTGCATACAAGCTTTAATTTTGTTAAATAGGATATTCATAAATAAAAATAATTTTTCTACTTAGCTTTACACTCTACGGAACACAAATTTATGTTAATAATAATTTTATTGTCTCATTCAAAAGTTATACGTATCTCCCTCGAATGTAAGAACATCACAAAGCGGAAACAATAAAAAAATGATGAACAAATAAAGAAAAGATAACAAAAAAAAAATTATAAATGATTGAATCTTAAAATTCCAAAGTAAATAATTAGTTATACTTTTACTTTTTTTATTTTTAAAAAAGAATAATAAAATTTTGCAAAGAAAATACATAAAGTTATAATATGTCAAAGAGTATTTTTGTAAACAAATAATATTCTTTTTAAAATATAACAATACATATCGTATTCAATACATCAAACCAAACACTGCATAAAAAATAATCTTAGTATTACTAATACTTGTATTACTAATTCATGCACTACTAATCCCAACATTACAAATATAACTTATTCAGTATTATCTTATACACTCTACCAAACAACTCCTAAATATGTTATATTTGTTGTCCTTATTTTTTTTTTATAACTGTTGTATTTATGTTGCTCTCACATATAAGTATTTAGGGAGAAACTAATATGACCCTCCAGTTTTGAACTTTAGATATTCCTGCATACCTTTTTGTGTGTCAGACAAGTCTTGATTGTCTAAAAATTATATCAGGATAGTGATTTTTGTTTATATGATTAATGTTGTCATATCTATTAATTATGTGATCATCTCAACCAAGCTAAGGTTCAGGTGTGAAGGTCAAGTAGCCACTTGAATTAATCTTACGACACCAAATAAAAAGGAGAGGAAGAAAAAAGATGCCTCTATTTCTATAATTTATTCTGTGTTCATCATATATATTTTATGGATTCTATATTGGACTGATACAATATATTAATTCTACAAGACGAAAATTAGTTTTATTTTTTGTTTGTGACAAGAGATAGAAGTTAGTCTTCTAAACCATTCGAATGCAGTGACAAAGTAAGAATCATCATCAAGAAGTGTCAAGATATAAAGAAGTAAATTCAAAAAAAAGTCAAGGTGTTAGAATACATAATTTATGTATATATGAACCTAAAAAGAATTATTTTACCTAATTACATAATGAATTTTTCGAGAAAGAAATATCGGTTGACGCTCATAATATACTCTTCAAAGATCCTGTGAAGACACGCAATACTCTATTATATATGTTGGTAAATTTAATATCAACTTGTTTGAGATCGAGGCATCAACAATTGATGTTTGATATATCAACATAGACAATTTAGTCTCGACTTCTCTGTCTTGTGGATTTGACTGTATTTCAAATTTCATATTTGTTCTTTTCTTTTACCTTTTTTTACACATCGAAAGGATTTGCCTCTATGATGATTGCTGATTTATCTCTTCCGATAAATATCTATTTGCATTGGATGTTTATATTTTCTTCGTCTATTTTTACTTATTTTAATTTTGATTTGGCATATTTTTTAAATCAATAAATAGAATGATAATTTTATTTTATTATTTTTTAAATATAATAATAAATTTAATTCTTTGAGAAGATTACAATTAATAATACAGGTAAATTATAACCTAAGTGATAAAATGTCTCTTAAAATTTTGAAAGTATAAAATTAAATTCTATTCTTAGTATAGTAAAAAAATAAAAATTGACAAAGATGGTATCGAATTAAGCAATGTATCCTTATTTATACTGATCAAAAATATGTGTTTTGCACGTGTGTCTTGTATTATAAATAATACTATATATACAACAACAACAACATGCTCAGTGTATTCTCACATAGTGAAGTCTGGAGAAGGTAGAGTGTACGCAGATCATACCACTACCTCAGGTGAAGTAGAGAGGCTGTTTCTGATAGACTCCCGGATTAGAACCGATAATAGTATAACAAATACAAAAGATAAGTGCATATAAACTAGTACCGTATATAAAATAATACTACAGCCACAAGATAATACTAAGAACTATCTAACCGAAATCACAGACATCACACAACACCACGAACAAGAAACTACAGACACAAAAGAACGCTCACTTATTGTTACCGTCGCACTCCCACCCCCTAACCCTCTACCCTAATCCGCATCCTCCACACCTTCCTATCAAGGGTCATGTCCTCTGTAAACTGCAACTGCTCCATATCATGCCTATAGTAGAATAAAAATATTTAAAATAGAAATTGATGTTAAAATAAATGCTAAAAATATGAAAGGTTTGCTTTTAACTTTTGGTGATAAAATATTAGGAAAAATAATAGTTCTTTTACGTGGAAAACTTCCTAAAATATGGTACATAATTGAAAGTTTATTTTTTTGTATGTTGGTCAGTGAATTTAACTTCTTTCCTTTTTGTGATCTTATAATGTGTATTTCGAGAAGTTAGTGTCGATGTATTACTATTCTTTGATGTTTTATATTGCATTGGAATTCACATGATTTCCGTCTCCTAATTTTAGAGTAGAACTAAGCATATTTTGATGGACATTAAGGTAGAGCTTGGTCTCTATTTCACAAAGAATATTTATGGTGCAAGAACCTATTTTCAGAATTCTTTAAGCTAATATTGATCCATAAGGTCACTTATTGATAATTTTGGCTTTTAACATTCAGAAATTGTTTGAGACATTCCCTAAAAAATATATATAATTTAAGACAAAAAAAGAGATGCAGCGATTGTTGGGTTCTATGTGTGCGTGTGAATGGAAAATGGAGGAAAAAATAGTGGAGGAAAAGAGAGACACTAAAATGGAAAGTGTACTCTTTTTGGAAAGCTTACTAAATTCTCCCACATTGGTGGGAGAAAGAAGATTTAAGGTGTTTATATTATGGAACACTTACTTCACATAGTAAGTGAGGCAAGAACCAAGAGGTGCCTCGCGTCGTTGTCTTCGTCACTAGCTTAGCTTTGGCTTCGGTTTTGAATTTGTCAGATGATCGATCGATGAGATCTATCTTTTTAGACAAATTTTATTTGAAACTTGTATGATCGATCGATGAGATCTATCTTTTTAGAAGAATTTTGTTTGAAACATGTTTTACAAGTGAAATTTTAATCCAAAAAGTCTGATAGAATTATTTTTCTCCAAGTGCGGGTGCATTTCAAACGCCATGCAAACGCATACGCAATGCATCTCGAAGAGATGCGACCCTTCGAGGTAA
Source organism: Capsicum pubescens (assembly GCA_030864215.1). Lineage (NCBI taxonomy): Eukaryota > Viridiplantae > Streptophyta > Magnoliopsida > Solanales > Solanaceae > Capsicum > Capsicum pubescens. Next base: position 69,275,578 of record CM061544.1, on the reverse strand, counting down.
AAGGCACATTGTTTTGCATTGTAGGGTGACCTATGGGCGCAGATGCAGCGCAGGTACGCGACTTGTGAGCGCAGATGCAACGCAGGCAGCCACTGGAATTAGACAGTGTCACCTACGGCCGCAGATCAGGCGCAGGTCCACCACAGACTGGGCGCAGGTGACGTGACTGTACTGAATAGGTGCCTTTTTGCAAAATCAATTCATCTTTTCTGAAAGGACACTTAAAGGCTATAAATACCTAACGTATTCCTCAGGTATTAACATAATTTCTGACAGCAAAAACACTCTTTATATCTTCAAAAAACTCATTGTGATCATTAGTTGTTGAGTGAGTTCGGAGAATCCAATAATTTGGGGTACCACTATTGTTGGATTGAAGGCCATTTTAACCTGAGAGGAATATTCCATAACCTCGAGTACAGTGAGGGAAATTATTCCTTAAGGACACTCCGTGAAGTCGGGGGACTTGACCTTAAATTTTATCTTATTTCTGAAAATTAACATACTTCTTGGAAAGATTATTCTTAATCTTGTGTTGAAGGTGTTAAGCAACTTCATAGGTGTTCTTAGTTTTACACATAAACTTGTGTTGAAGTTGTTGTGCCTATATATACATATTCTTGTACCCTGAAAACATAGAAAACAACAATCTTAAGAAAATAATTGAAAAAAAAATATTTTTTTTGCTTGTTTGGTGAAATTTTCTTTTCACTGAAGTTTTTTTTCCCCATAATTTGTATTGTTTGGTTTCTGGAGATTAAAGCTTTAAGCTTTCTACTCCGTTTGAACTTAACAAGTGATTTGAAGAAATAAAATCTTCATCATAAGTGAGAGGTCATTCGATTGACGATTGAAAGTCATAAAAACTTCATCGTTAAACTAGAAACAAGGGGTGTTTAAAGTTGCTGCAACTTTATTAATAATATTTTGATACACTAAAGTTATTGTCTTGTGTGACAGGAAAATGACTAATGATAGTCAAGTGCATGATGCTGGAACGACTATAGCAGCAAGTAGTATTGCCACGATGAGTCGTACTAATGCTCCGCAAGCTATGGCACCAGCGGAGAAACCTAAAAAATTTGCGGGTATTGACTTCAAGAGGTGGCAGCAGAAAATGTTTTTCTACCTAACAACTATTTTTCTTCAAAGGTTCACATTTGAGGAAGCTCCAGAGGTTTTCGAAGGAACCTCCTGACAAGAGCGATTTATGATTGTGGAGGCTTGGAAACACTCAGATTTCCTTTGCAGGAACTACATTTTGAGTGGTCTCCAAGATGACCTTTACAATGTGTATAGTGGAACAAAGACAACAAAAGAGTTATGGGGGCACTAGAACGAAAGTACAAGACAGAGGATGCCAGAATTAAAAAGTTCTTCATTGCAAGATTTCTGGAATATAAAATGATAGACAGCAAGTCGGTTGTCTCCCAAGTGCAGGAACTGCAAATGATCATCCATGATCTCCTAGCGGAAGGTATGATTTTGACAGATACCTTTGCTAAACAGTTTGAAAATGTTCTTAATATTCACATAACCTTTATTGTAGGGTTGATCATGAATGAAGCATTTCAAGTGGCAGCAATAATAGAGAAACTACCACCTATGTGGAAAGACTTCAAAAACTATTTAAAAAACAAACGTAAGGAGATGTCAGTCGAAGATCTGATTGTACGATTTCACATTGAAGAAGATAATAAGGCTGCGAAAAGAAGGTCAAGAGGAAATTCTATAATAAATGGAGAAAATATTGTAGAAGATGACCACAACTCCAAAAAGTGCAAGAAAGCAGGACATGAAAGAAATTAACCTAAGAAAAAATTCAACGGAAAGTGTTTTAACTGTGGAAAGATTGGCCACAAGTCCACGGATTGTCGTGTCCCAAAGAAAGAGAAGAAGTAGAACCAAGCAAATATTGTTGAATCCAAAAAAGACGTCGACGACTTGTGTGCTACGTTGTCCGAATGCAACATGGTGGGAAATCCTCGCGAATGGTGGATGGATTCCGGTGCCACCCGTCATGTTTGTGCTAGTAAGGAGTTATTTGATGATTTTGCTCCGGCTGAAGGGGAAGAAAGGATCTACATGGCAAACTCTTCTACTGTAATAGTAGAAGGAGCAGGAAAGGTGTGCTTGAAAATGACTTAAGACAAAGTGTTGACACTCAACAATGTCCTGTATGTTTCGTAGTTATGAAAGAACTTGATTAGAACTTGATTTCTGTGTCACTTCTAGACAAAAATGGATTCAAATGTGTATTTTTTTCTGAAAAAATTGTACTTAGTAAAGGTGAAGTGTATGTAGGAAAAGGCTACCTCAATGAAGGCTTATTCAAAATGAATGTAATGAATGTTGAAATCAATAAAGGTTCAGTTTCTTCTTACTTCCTTAAGTCTTATGATTTATGGCATGAACGATTAGGCCATGTTCATTACAAAACGTTGCATAAACTGATTAACTTAGAAGTGTTTCCAAACTTTGAGTGCAATAAATCAAACTGTCAAACATGTGTGGAATCAAAATATGCTAAGCATCCGTATAAGTCCATTGAAAGGAATTCCAATCTCTTAGAATCAATCCACACTGACATTTGTGATATGAAGTCAACACCATCTCGTGGTGGAAAAAAGTATTTTATAACTTTTATTGATGATTGCACTAGATACTGTTATGTTTATTTGCTAAATAGTAAGGATGAAGAAATATATGTGTTTAGGCAATACAAAATTGAAGTTGAAAATCAGTTAGAGAAAAGGATCAAAACAATAAGAAGTGATAGGGGCGGAGAATATGAATCTCCCCTTGCATGTAGAGAAATTGTCCATCAAACTACAACCCAGTATTTACCTCAATCTAATGGAATTGCAGAAAGGAAAAATCGAACCTTGAAGGAAATGATGAATGTCTTACTTATAAGTTCAGGTTTACCATAAAACTTATGGGGGGAAGCTATCCTTACGGCTAACCGAATACTCAATAGAGTACCACATAGTAAGACATAATCAATTCCATATGAAAAATGAAAAGAAAGAAAATCCAACTTGAAATATTTCAGTATGTGGGGGTGTCTAGCAAAGGTCCAAGCTCCTATGCCTAAAAGAGTAAGGATAGGACCTATGAAGGTGGACTGCGTATTCATAGGATATGCTAAAAGTAGCAAATCATGTTGGTTTTTGATTCATAAATCCTAACATCCAGATATCAATGAAAATATGATAATTAAAAAAGATAATGTTGAATTCTTTGAACATATTTATCCATTTAAAACTAGACATGAACAGTCTAGTGGGGGTCTAAACGACCTCGAGATGAACCAAGTGAGGATGTACATAATGATGAGAATCCGAGACATAGTACACGTCAAAGAAAGTTAACTTCGTTTGGATCAGACTTTGTAACATTTCTCTTAGAAAATGAGCCTCAAACATTTAAAGAAACGATGATGTCTTCGGACTCATCCTTTTGAAAAGAGGCAGTCGATAGTAAGATTGATTCAATCTTAAGAAACTATACGTAGGAATTGGTTGATCTTCCTCCAGAAAATAAACCTTTAGGTTCTAAATGGATCTTCAAAAGAAAAATAAAAGTGGATGGTACAATTGACAAATACAAGGCAAGACTTGTAGTAAAAGGCTTCAAACAGAAAGAAGGCCTTGATTACTTTGATACATACTCGCCAGTAACAAGGATAAGGTCAATTTGAATGTTAATTGCCTTGGCGGCAATATATGGTCTTGAAATTCATCAAATGGATATGAAAACAACATTCCTAAATGAATAATTAGAGGAAGAAATTTACATGGAACAGCCTGAGGTTTTTGTGGTTCCAGAAAAAAAGAATAAGGTGTGTAAACTTATTAAGTCGCTGTATGGACTAAAGCAAGCACCTAAACAATGGCATGCGAAGTTTAACCAAACCATGTTGGCAAACTGGTTCAAGATAAATGAATATGATAAATATTTTTACATTAAAGACACTCCAAACTACCAAGTCATTGTTTGTTTGTATGTGGATGATATGTTTATCATCAGCAGAGACATTTCTGACATAAATGCTACATAATGAATGCTTGAGAGAAAGTTTGAGATGAAAGACCTTGGAGTTGCAAATGTTATCTTAGGAATAAGAATCCATAGAACTTCACAAGGTTTGGCATTGTCACAGTCTTATTATATCAAAAAGGTACTTGACAAATTCAAGTATATGGAATTCGGTATTGCCAAGACTCTATTGGATGTGAGCTTCGCATTTTGAAAGAATGAAGGTGAAAGTGACTTACAATTGGAGTACGCAAAAGTGTTGGAATGTTTAATGTATATAATGAATTATACACGACCAGCCATAGGATGAGCTATTAATAAGTTGAGTCGGTACACGAGTAATCCCAATAAAACTCATCGAATGGCAATGAAAAGAGTTTTGGGGTATCTTAAATACACTCAAGACTATGTTTTGCATTATAATAAATATCCTGCGGTACTTGAAGGATATAGTGATGCAAATTGGATCACCGAATCGAAAGAAGTAAAATACACAAGTGGATATGTATTTACTATCGGTGGAGGAGCGGTCTCTTGCAAATCATCCAAACAGACATGTATTGCTCGCTCTACAATGGAATCTGAATTTATCACATTGGATAAAGCTGGTGAAGAAGAAGAATGGCTCCAGAATTTCTTGGAAGATATTCCTTATTGGCCCAAGCCAGTGGCACCAGTATGTATACACTGTGATAGTCAAGCGACAATTGGTAGGGCAGGGAGCATAATGTACAATGGTAAATCTCGTCACATAAGACGGAGACATAATACCGTTAGAGAACTTCTCTCTAGTGGAATTATCACTGTTGACTATGTAAAGTCAAAGAATAATGTGTCGGATCCACTAACAAAAGGCCTATCTAGAGAACGAGTTGAGAGGACATCTAAGAGAATGGGTATAAGTCCTAGGACAAGTCAGCATGGCGGTAACTCTACCTAGCAGACTGGAGATCCCAAGAGCTAGGTTCAATGAGATCAAACAAAGTTGTGTCTGACAGGTTCAACATTGTCATGATACCCAACCCATTTTCATGATGTAAACAATGTTTAGTAAACAAAGATAAAACTTAAGGTGAAAAGTCTTTTAATGATTATCTAAATTTTACAGATTTGGACAAATAGTTTAATCTATAGGATTGAACATTTAGAAATCACCTATGTGAGGGTGAAGTGGAAGTCGTTTCAAGGAGAATGTTAGTAAAGGTCTTTTCTCTAAGCTCTCATGAAACCGGGACGTGTTCATGGCTGAAAAGAAAAAACCGTGAGAACCATAAACGGTAAAAAGTTGGTTGCATGACATGTGTTGTCTAGGTGTACATTAAGGCTCGACGGTTCAAAGATATCAAATCTACCGATTGACCGAGTGCATCCGATGCATGTTCACTACGAAAAGTTCAAAGGAAAATTCACTTATCCAGATACAATCAGTCTTTGTTAAATGATCACATGTTTATCCGTAAATTCTTCGAAAGAAATTCATTCCCCATTAATGTGGAGGATTGTTGGGTTCTATGTGTGTGAGTGAATGGAAAATAGAGGAAAAAATAGTGGAGGGAAAAAGAGACACTAAAATGGAAAATGTACTCTTTTTGAAAAGCTTACTAAATTCTCCCACATTGGTGGGAGAAAGAAGATTTAAGGTGTTTATATTGTGGAAAACTTACTCCACAAGGTAAGTGAGGCAAGACCCAAAAGGTGTCTCGCGTCGTCGTCGTTGTCGCTCGCTCGGCTCGGCTTCGACTTCGGATTTGAATTTGGATTTGGATTTGTCAAATGATCGATCAATGAGATCTATTTTTTTTAGACGAATTTTATTTGAAACTTATTTTACAAGTGAAATTTTAATCCAAAAATCTAATAGAATTGTTTTTCTCCAAGTGCGGGCGTATTTCGGACGCCATGCAAGCGCATACGCAACGCATCTAGAAGGGATGCGACCCTTCGAGGTAAAAGGCATACTATTTCGCATTACAGGGTGACCTGCGGGCGCAGATACAGCGCAGGTACGCGACCTGTAGGCGCAGATGCAGTACAGGCAGCCACTAGAATTGGACAGTGTCACCTGCGGCAGCAGGTCCAACACAGACTGGGCGCAGGTGACGTGACTGTACTGAATGGGTGCCTTTTTGCATAACCAATGCATCCTTTCTGAAAAGACACTTAAAAGTTATAAATACCTGACGTATTCCTCAGGTATTAACATAATTTCTAACAGCAAAAACACTCTTTATATCTTCAAAAAACTCGTTGTGATCATTAGCTATTGAGTGAGTTCGGAGTATCCAATAATTTGAGGTACCACTATTGTTGGATTGAAGGTCATTTTATCCTGGGAAGAAGATTCCATAAGCTCGGGTACAGTGAGGGGAATTATTTCTTAAGGACACTCCGTGAAGTCGGGGGACTTGACCTTAAAAAGCTTGTTTCATCTTATTTTTGAAAATTAACATACTTCTTGAAAAGATTATTCCTAATCTTGTGTTGAAGGTGTTAAGCAACTTCATAAGTGTTCTTGGTTTTACACATGAACTTGTGTTAAAGTTGTTGTGCATATATATACAGATTCTTGTACCCGAAAACATAGAAAATAACAGCGACCAATCGAGATATTTCATAAAAAATAAAATATAAAATAAATAAATTTAATTCAGACGTCAAAATCGATCAATCTAAACCATCCTATCACTTCTCTATTGATTTGTTTCACATAATAAACAATGACCAATTTGCTTACCAAATAAAGGCATTAAAAGCAATTGTAACTCACCTGTTGGCATCTTTCTTTCAATTCATAGGGAAGTCACAAAGAGAAAGAAAAATTCAAATTTACAAATTCAACAAATAAACAGCAGGACCTTCCATTAGACAAAGCTAAGAGAAATGAAGCTATGAAATTATAAAGTTTCTTGTTGAAGTGGAAGATTCATAAATCAAATGGGATACTAATAATATTTTAGGAGGATTTTTCATATATAGATATTTATTATAGTTTAGTATAATTTTATTTTAAGAGTCTTATCATATATTTTAGGACTCTTTAAATATTAATTTAACTTTTTAATTTTTAAAATATATTTTTTCTTATCATATATTTCAAGACTTCTTAATTTTAAATATTATAAAAATAATTAAAATAAGTGAAAAGATAATTTTATCTATTGTAAAAAAATTTAATGGAGGACAAAAAGTTCAAATCACTTTTCTAAGAGTTTTCACACTTTTAATATCTTGTAGATAAGAGAAACATATATACTTTGCTTCTATGGACTATTGATTTATTGTAAATATCGGGTGAATATATCTTTACATAAATATCTGATTGAATTCATTATTTACTTTTCCTAATCGAATATATGTGTGTATGTATGCGTTCTCCATTTTGAATTTTGTGATTGAGAGATTAATTATTCGAATAATTCTTCTAAATTTTTGTCAATTTCATATTTCCTGATTTATATTTTTATTTCCCTCCCTCTTTTTCTAAATTAGTGTTACTTTTAGTTTGGGCACACCTCTTTTAAAAAAAATTATTCTTAGAAAATAAAAAATATTTTTACTAATTTATCCTTGTTAAATATATTAAGAAAAATGTAACTCTTAGTAGTTTCTTAGTACATTAAATCATATTTTTTAAAGAAGGGTAAAATTAAAAAAAAAAATCATTATTTAATGTCTTTTTTATTATCTAAAGAATCATTTATTTAGGTACAAAATAAAAAGACTATGAGCGCACTTCTTTTGGTAGAAGTATTCCCTCCGTCCAATAATTCTTATTTACAATTGACGTGAAACACACGTTAAAACCCCATAAATAATAGGGGTAGCTAGTTTTTATATTATCCTTTGAAAATAAATAATTTAATGCCTAATTGAGTAATGCATACTCCCTCCGTTCCATTTTACCCGTTTCAAATTTTCTAATTTGATGTCTCATTTTACTTGTCCTATTTTACTTATCAAGTCAAGACAATTTTTTTCCCATTATACCCTTAGTGTAATTGATTACTCCTTGTTATTAGCATTCTTGAAAAATATTGTAAAGAGGAGTACCATTAAAAATATAAATGGTGTTTTGGTATTAGTCATCCATCAATATTGGAACTAACAACAACACACAATTAAGAGGGGCAAAATGATAAAGTTACATTACCAATCATTGTTTTCTTAATAGCTATGTCATCCCAATTTGGAACGAGTAAAATGGGACGGAGAGAGTAGTATTTAGTAACAAAGGATAAAATGGGTAGAAAAGGATAAAGATCCACAAATATTGTTGGACATTTATTTTTACTCGTACCATTCAAAATTAGTTGTCACTAGTTTTCTAATTAAATTTTAACTTTTAGTTGTTATTTTTTGACATATTCAGAAAAGATATTTTTTTTCTATTTTACCCTTATATTAATTGTTTATTCTTTAAATTAATTTCAAGACACTAATAAATATCAATTACTATGATAAAATAGTCACGTTAATAATTATTTTCATAATAGACGTAACAAGTCAAAATATAACAAGTAAAGTTAAGAAAGTATTTGTATTGAAATCCAATTAAATTCAAATTAAAAAAAAATCACCTTGAAAATACTTTCTCCGTTTCAAATTGAGATGGCATATTGATTAAGAAAAATCATTAATAGCATCACTAATTTACCATACTACTCCTATTAAATGATGTTTACAGTTTAATTTGAAGAAAAAATAATAAATACAAAGAATAAAATATGAAAAAATATTATCTTTTCTTGACTAATAAATAAAATAAATAAAATAAGAAATTAAATTAAAAAATTTAAAATAAATAATTTGGGACGAAGAAAGTATCTTCACTGAATTTTTGTCCGACAAGAAGACATGATTTCCTCGAACTCACAAGACTCGTGTGTGTGATTGTGTGAATGAACATAAAGAATACTCCTAAAACACCTTGGGAACATGCAATGACTTACCCACAAAATTGAACTACCTTTACATGCAATACTATAATTAGTTATGGATGGGTGTTCTTTTCTGGTATTTGATAGTACTGTCAATTTGCTATTTCCTTCGTCTCATTTTACTCGTTTCAAATTGGGATGGTATAACTATTAAAAAAAAATAATAAATAATATAGTCAATTTATCATAGTACCTCTATTAAATAATATTTATATTTTAATTTATAGAAAAAGTAATTAATGCAAAGGGTAAAATATAGAAAAAAAAATTATCTTGTCTTGATAAGTAAAAAAGGACAAGTAAAATAAGACATTAGATTAGAAAATTTGGGACGGAGGGAGTATGAATGAATTTGTCCAATTCATTAGAACTGTATCATTTAATACTCCCACGTATAAAATACTTCTTTCGTATCATCCATCTTGAGAGTATAAAATACTTCTTTCGTATCATCCATCTTTATTTGTTTACTATAGATAAAAATTTCTTGGATAGTTAGTACTTCTCACTTTCAATCTAAAGGTTATGAGTTCGAGTCACCAGAGGAGAAAAAGAGTGGAGAATAGAATAAAAAAAGAATTGATCATCATTAACTTGATACATACCTTAAGATACAACAAATAATAGAAGTGGTTTTACTTATACTCCCTTCGTCTCAAATTTCCTAATTTAATTTCTTATTTTACTTATTTTTTTATTAATCAAGAAGAGAATTATTTTTTTCCATATTTTATTCTTTGCATTAATTATTTTTTCTTCAAATTAAAATGTAAACATCATTTAATAGGAGTACTATGATAAATTAGTCATGTTATTAATTATTATTCCTAATCAATGTATCATCTCAATTTGAAACGGATAATTTGGGACGGAGGGAGTATCATTCTTTGAATATTATAAATTCATGTTTGGGAAATGCATTGGATTATGATTAATATTTAATAGCAAAGGTAAAATGGATACAAGATGGTCCATTATCCGTTATTTTTTTAAACTGAATAAATATTATTGAATATTTATTTTTGATATACTGTACAAGTAAAAATAAATGAAGGCATTAGTACAACGTCCACTTCTTGTTTATTAGTACTTCCTACTAAATATTGGAGGCATCCATACGTAAGCATTTTCGTTTTCCTTTTTTTTTCTCTACAGGTCAGTTTTAATTCATCAAAAGCAAAAGAAAAGAGGGGAGGAGGGGGGTAATGATTCTTGATGAAGATAGCGGCAGAGTTAGATTTAAAGTTTTAGGATAATGAATGTTTTAATATAAATGGTGAATGATTAAATGTAAATTATAGAGTTTGAATTAAAGCTATTAATTCAATTGAACTTGTATATTTGTTTCAAGCTCCACCCTTGCTAATGAGGAGGTGAAAACGAAAAATTAGGTTTAAATTTACCTGTTTGATGTGCGAAACATTTCAATTTTATCTTCTTCTATTTTTACTTATTATTTTGTGGTTAGTAAATTATCTCGTAGTAATTGTCCTTATTTCAAGGAGCTCGAATGTATTTTGTTAACGATTTTATGCATCAAAAATACTTCGAGAAAACGTTCAAATTTATCCTCCTATTGTTAACATACTTTAAAACTACCCTTCTATAGTTTATGTTGGAGTTTTGTTATAAACATACGATCAAGAACAAATACGAGACAATTTTGCTAGCAATAAGAGTATAAATAACCAAAGTATAATAGAAAATAAACTTTACTACAAATAACGTAATTTTTTTGTTAAATATTTCTATCGGAACATTACAAACAAAAAGTACATTAGAAATTCACATTCTTAAATTATGAGTAGTATTTAATAGTAAGAGTAAAATGAATATAAGATGGTAAATTATTCATTGATTTTCTTAAAACAAAAAAAAAAATATTATTGAATATCTATTTTTAATATACTGAACAAATAAAGATATATGGAGGGAATATTGCAGCTTACCCTTGTTGTCTATTACTATGTTTTTGGAGTCATCCCTTTTGGAGTTATACTTACTTCCCATCTTTCCTTCCTATTTCTTGTCTATTATAAGCTTTTGGAGAAAATAACGTAAGCATTTTTCTTTCCTTCTTTGTTTTTGTTTTTTATGCTGTACATGCCAGTTTTTATTCATTAAAATCCAGAAAAAGTGGATAATGATATTTGATAAAGATAGAGGCAGAGTCTCTATTTAAATTTTTAGAATAGTGAATGTTTTAACAAAAATGATAAATGGTGAATAATTAAATATAATTTATAGAGTTTAACTTAAAGTTATTGGTTCGATTAAACTGAAACATTTGTTTCTAGCTTCACTACCCTTGCTGATGAGGAGGTGATGAAAATGAAAAATTAGGTTCAAATTTACTTATTTTTATATATTCGTTTGATCAAGTTTCTCAATTTATTTTGAAAAGTGATTTTTTAGAAGTATTTTTCAAAAAAGTAATTTTGGTGTGAAGAAGTTTTTCTTTGGCTAATAATTTAAAAAGCACTTTCGATAGCAATTAGTGTTTGACCAAGATTCTTAAAAGTGTTTTTAAGTATATTTTACTCAAAAGTGTTTTTAAAAAAAGTATTTTTAGAGAAAAACTACTTTTTCTAGCTTATGAAAAATTGAATTTTTTTACTTCATAGAAGCACTTATTTTCTTTCAAAATTTTGCATTTTTTAAAAAATAAGAACTTTTTAAAAAAAGCATTTTTAGGAAAAAATAAGTTTGGCCAAACGACGTAATTTCAATTTTATCTTCTTCTATTTTTACTTATTATTGTGCAGTTAGTAAGTTATCTCTGTTATAAAACAAGAATTATTTCTTTTCTTGAGGAATGAGAGATCATAAGATTGTTCAGAATACAATGAACAAAATTCCTCTATTTATAGGGGAAAATACTCTTAGTTTCTGACTAAAAGACAGATACTTCAAATCCTGATAGATACCAACTAGATCTTGATAAATCTTATTAGATCTTGATAGACATTCACTACAATGTAAATACATTTATAAAACTCCCCCTTGAATGTCTAGATAGATAATGTGCCTCATTAAAACCTTACTAGAAAAAATTCAGTGGAAAAAAAAATTTAGTGAAGGAAAAAGAGTACACATCTCTAACAATACGCATCTAGGCTGCCTCATTAAAAACCTTACAAGGAAAATCCAGTGGAACAAAACCTCGTAAGGAAAAAAGAGTACAGTGCGTATTAACTCCCCCTAATGAGAAAATCTTTGAGCCTTTGCATCCCGATCTTGTGCACCATCTTCTTGAAAGTTGCAATTGGAGGAGACTTGGTGAATAAATCAGCCACATTGTTACTTGAACGAATCTGTTGCACGTTAATATCACCATTCTTTTGTAGCTCATGTAAGTAGAAAAACTTTGATAAAGTGTGCTTCGTTCTATCTCCTTTTATGAATCCTCATTTAAGATGTGTTATGCATGCTGCATTATCTCTGTATAAAACTGTAGGTACATTGTCACATTTTAAACCACATTTTTCTAGAATGAGATGTATCATGGACCTCAACCATACATATTCTTGGCTTGCTTCATGAATAGCTATTATCTCAGCATGGTTCGATGAAGTGGCTACGATAGACTGTTTTGTATATCTCCAAGATATGACAGTATCCCCACATGTGAACACATAATTTATTTGAGATCGAGCTTTATACGAATCAGATAAGTACCAAGTATCAACATAACCAACAAGATTAAGACTGCAGGCTTTAGAATAAAATCATGTGTTTGATCTCGTTTCGATGTCTCCTAATAGGAGCAGAACTATATCTTGCTAACAAATTAACTGAAAAGGCTATATCAGGCCTTGTAGTATTTGCAAGATACATTAGTACATCAATTGGACGAAGATATGGTACTTCATGACTAATTTAATTCGGTATGTTTCGCATTTCAGCAAATAATCTTATTGCTTTTGAAAACTCTCCAAAAGTTTTAATGATTTTCAAGCTATAAGCTTATACAATAAAATGATTCTAAATAAATTTCCCAGAAACTTTTATATGCTTCAAACATTTTGAATCCTTAGAAAGTTTCATATGAATTTTGTGAAGTGACAATATTCAACATGTCATATGTGACATCTTCAAGTGTCTGAACTGCAAATCAAATAACTTTTACACTTAGCAAGATGCATCCTTTCATGTCACTTGATAAATGTTTCTACGTCAGCATGCTTAAATAAACATAGAATTCAGATCCTCGTAATCTTTTACAATATTGCGTCAATATCGTATCAAAGATATCGTTAATAATATATCATTTTGTATTGGTTCATAATGCGACATAACATTTTTAGATCTCATCACTTCGTAATTTTTAGGTACCTGAACCTTTCATAAGGTTTTATGAAGTGTTATGTCGTAGGCTCTTCAAAGCACATTGCCTTCTTATTATGATTATTTGCTCCTTGTTTCATTTGGAATCGATTAGTCTACAGTGCTTCATGCATGCATAGACTTTGTCCTTCAAGGACACAAAATAGGAGCAATTACAACTGAAATATGAGATGTTTTCGGCATTTGACTTGAATTATCTTATGAATGAGGATCTTATGATAATTCCTAACATATTTCATAGTTGCTTATAATCTCCCCCTTATGTTAGGAAAACTAACATTCTTCCTCATCTTCTTTGAAGAATCCATCTTTGTGCATCATTGTATATTCATTAATCGTATACCGCACATCAAAACTATTAGATGGAATAGTTGGTTCATGACCTTGAACCAATTGAGGAGGAAGAAATAATCATAATTTATTGGTCTAATGCATACAAGTGTTATTGTATGCAACATATCATATTTCAGACCAACACATGAAGCTTTGTTCTCATTAGCGATGGTTTAGCTATTTATGAAAGGCATTCAATGCTAAACCATCATCATCAAGATGAATTATCTTGATTACACAATCTGAAAGTTATGCTTTTAACTCAAATTTATTGAGCAAGCAACTTTATGAATGTCAAACGTAGGTTGACAATGAATATACATGTGATCATCTTATTGATGCATCTTTTCAACATATCATATGATAGGTGAACGGGCCCATATTCACCTTTTATACTTTTCAAATTTTGAGGGATCCAATCCCAAAATTAGTTGGTCCAACCAACGTATCATGAGAACAAACAACATTAAAGTTCATGAAGAATTTTTGAATTCTTCAATATATGTTTAATACTTAATATGCACATCTTTAAGATGTCGCATTCGTTCATGTCAACTTATGAACTTTTATGCTAGTCAACTCCAAGTTTACCATGACATGTACTTTTTTCTTTAGTAAATTTCAGATTTACTATTACATGAATAAATTTCAAATTTACTACTTTAGAAGTAGATTTTAAAATAACTTTTCTCAGTTATTCTGCCTCATTCGGAGGTGAGTTGTGATACCATCACAATCAAGTGCATGTTTGCATTAATAAGGTTCTCATTCCCCATGAATAAAATATAATTGTGCCTTAAGCCTATCAAATTATGATAGCTTATAACCTCTTTCATAATATTTCTACTTCAGGAGCAAATCGAGGCATAAATATGATAGAAAAAATTTCTCTATATTGCTACCACATTCACTTCAAGAATGGAGCAAATTGTCATCTTTCAGACTTATCATATATTGCTACCACATTCACTTCTTGGAATGGAGCATATTCAATGGACAAGTTTCATGACTTTTCATCAAAAATATATTATTTTGCCTTAGCCATCAAAATATCATCAATATGGTGCATTGAGATTCAAACTCAACGTCTTACTCATATAAAAGCGTCTTAGGCATAAATCAATGGGACTTGAACCCAACATATTATCATCCATTTTGATAATATTGTTCTTGAGGGATAAATTTAAAACATAAATGATTTCAAACCAATTAATTTTTCTCAAATCCAACAATAATTACATTATTAGTAGCAAAAGACAGATAACATAAGAAATTACTAACCTTGAAATTACCTTTAGCTTTATAAACTCATCTTGTTTTGCAGAGTCTCGTGCTAATAACGTGTTATAAAACAAGAAAGAATAAAGAAGACGAGTAGAGAGAATAGAAAGAGTGATTCTTATTTCTTTTCTTGAGGGATGAGAGATCATAAGATTGTTCAGAATACAATGAACAAAACTCCTCTATTTATAGGGGAAAATACTCCTAGTTTCTGACTAAAAGACAGATACTTCAAATCCTGATAGATACCAACTAGATCTTGATAGATCTTATTAGATCTTGATAGACATTCACTATAATTAAATACATTTATAACAATCTCGTAGTAATTGTCTTTATTTTGAGGAGTTCGAAAGTATATTATGAATGATTTTACGCATCAAAAATACATCAAGAAAACGTTCAAATTTGTCCTTTTATTGTTAATTATAGTTTAAAACTACCTTTCTATAGTTTATGTTGGAGTTAAGTTATAAACATACAATCAAGAACAAATACGAGATAGTTTTGCTAGCAAAGAATATAAATGACAAAGTATATAATACAAAATAAAATTTAATACAAATAACCCAATTTTTTTGTCAAACATTTCCACCAGAACATTTCAAACAAAAAGTGCTTCGAAAATTCACATTCTTAAGTAGGGGCTACAATATTTCGCATGAGTATTAAGTGGGCAGGTTGAATTACAATTGAGCAAGTTAGAATGAACTAAGTGAATAAAAAAAAGTTGGGTTAAAACTAGCCCAAAGGCTACTTAGATTGAAATAATTAATTAGAACAAAATGAGCTAAAAATGAATTGGGTCATAGTCCGTCCATTTGACCCAATTTTTTAAAATGATCTACCCTCTTCTTATCCCTAACCCTAACTCGAAATTTAACTCTGATTTGAGACCCTTATACTAAGAACCCAATCTCTGACCCCTTACTTGGGACTTGCATCGAGACTCAACCCTATCTCAGGACCCATGACCTGATTTTGAATTGAAACTTGAGATTTAAGTCTCGAGTCTGGTCTGATAGATAAAATTAAAGTAAATCTCTAGTAGTAAATTCAAATTAACGTAAATCTTAATATGGGCTAGAACTGAGTCAGTACAATAACATATTCACTATAGTCCCACA
Source organism: Capsicum pubescens (assembly GCA_030864215.1). NCBI lineage: Eukaryota > Viridiplantae > Streptophyta > Magnoliopsida > Solanales > Solanaceae > Capsicum > Capsicum pubescens. The sequence continues at coordinate 69,259,512 of CM061544.1, read as the reverse complement.
AAGTAGAGTTTGGGGATGGTAAAGTGTACACTCATTCCTTACTCCTACCTCAAAGGTAGAGAAGTTGTTTCCTATAGACGCTCAACTCAAGAAAAAAATAGTCCAAAGCAGTAAAACAATAAAAAAGCAAGCAAAGTACAACAAAATAGAAAACAATAACCAAAACAGAGATAGTAACATGACGATACCGACAACAAATAATATGATGGTCAAAGTATGCGAAACTAGAATCAGAAAATTACATGTTATAGCCCCAATAGTGGATGACTTTGGATTTTTGACCTAAATAAAAAAGTCTTTAAAGACTAGTCTTCCTTCCTTTTTAGTATAATGCAAGTACAATTTTGCCCTATACACCTCAAATCTTTTTAAACTTTTTATACTCATTTGTCTATTAAATTCTATTTTTATTTTTATTATTTTCACTTTTATTATTTTTTCCTTTAATTTTATTTTTAAGTTTTAATTCATTTGACTCAACCTTTATTTTTTTTCTCATTTTTCTTTTTTTTCTCAAACATTATCTATTTCTTTATTTTTTCTTTTTTAATTATTTGTCTCAACCTTTATTTTTCTTTTATTTTTATTTTTTATCATTTCTCTTCCCCCCCCTCCCCCCCCCCCATTTTTCTCAAACTTTATTTTTATTTTTTCCTCTCATTTTTGTTTTTCTCAATTTTTTTAATCTTTCGCTTTTTTCTTAATCGTTATTTTTTTCTTGCCTTTTTTTCTCAATCACTTTTTTTTATTTCTCTATTTTGTTTGATCATTTTTTTCCTTTTTCTCAACTTCTATTATATTTTGCTTATAAATAAAAAATTGGATAATCCGCAAAGGGATCTTTTTTTTATATCAAAGCTAATTTAAGGGCATGAATTATTGTTAGGAAGTTCTTTGGGATAAGTTTTGCCTCTAAGACAAAAATTATAGAATAACTCATAAATCAAGGCACAATGTGGTAGTATCAAGTCTTACTTGTGGAGCATAACTTGTTGTTTGAAAATCCTTGAGTTAAGTCATGCTTCTAAGACAAGAGTTATAGAACATCTCATAAATAAAAAAAGAATATGGTAGTGCCAACACTTGTTCATTGGGCGTAACTTGTTCTTTTGAAAGGTTCTTGGACTAAGTTTTGTCTTAGAGGCAAGACTAATAGAGCATCACATAAATCAAGATACAATATGATAGTGTCAACTCTTGTCCATGGGGTGTAACTTGTGGTAGTATAAACTCTAGTCCATGAGGCGTAACTTGTTGTTTGAAAGTCCTTGGACTAATTCGAGCCTCTAATGCAAGAGTTATAGAGCATCTCACAAATCAAGACATAATGTGGTAGTGTCAACTCTTACCCATGGGGCATAACTTGTTGTGTAAAAATCCTTGATTTATAAAACATCTCATAAATCAAGACATAATGTAGTAGAGTCAAATCTTGTTCGTGGAGCATAACTTGTTGTTTAAAAGTCCTTGGGCTAAGTCTTGTCTCTATAGCAAGAGTTATAAAACATCTCATAAATCACAACATAATATGATAGTGTCAACTCTTACATATGAGACATAACTTGTTATTTGAAAGTCCTTGGTTAAGTCTTGCCTCTAAGACAAGTGTTATAGAATATCTCACAAATCAAAACACAATGTGGTAATGTCAACTCTTACCCATGGGGCACAACTTGATACTTGAAAGTCCTTGGTCTAAGTCTTTCCTCTAAAGGAAGAGTTATAAAACATCTCATAAATCAATATACAATATGGTGGTGTCAACTCTTACTCGTGGGGCATAATGTATTGTTTAATAGTTCTTAGGCTGAGTCTTACCTCTAAGACACGAGTTATTGATACGAGAGAGACTAGGAACTCACCAAATGACACCAAAATAGTCCACTCAACAAGGCACAAATCGAAGACCCTTTGAGAGCTAGTTTCGGCCAAGAACAAGAATACGAGTTTCACAAGTTAACAAGGTGTTGGTGACACCAAAATCAGCCAACCAATCTAAGTTACAACATAATATAATGAACAACGACAATGTTATAACAAGACAACACCACACGGCTTACAACACAAGATACAAACTACTACAAGATGAAAACAAACAAAAGGATAGATAGTTAGATGAAGGTAGTGTAAATCCTAGTAACCAAAGAGTACATAAAACTCTAAGACCCCTAACACCTCCACACACGATCACCTAACTCTTACGATGACACAAGAGGGGATTCCACCACTCAAGCACCAAGGTTTCTCAAAAACAAATAATTACATGAGATTCCACCCTTGAATTGCTATCCTAGTTACAAGTTTCGGTTTGCCTCAAGTAGAGAGAGGACTTTGGTGTTTCAAATGTCAAGACTTACAACAATAATCAACTAAGCCTCAAAATACCTATTTTGTTCTATTTATATTACATAACAATTTAGACTTAAAATGACAAAAGTTCCCCTTTAATGAAAAGCCTTCAAAGGTCACCCCTCTAGTGTAGCAAATAAGAAAATGGGCGGCGTTGGGTGCGTCTTTGGTCCATCTCACGTCTCAACATTGAACTTCGTAGGATGATAATTTGTTGCACTTGTACACACGTTGATCTTCATAGTCGCACATGTATCATCCTCTCCATCTTGAGAGGAATTTTCCCTCAAATTCAAGCAATCATCACCGGCAAACTCTCCTCTTTTCATCATCTCTTCATTGCTCTTCCTAAGGTTAGGATGTTCAACCAAGGGTCCCATGATATCATCAAGCATGCTCCTTGGATTTATATGTTCTACAACCTGTACATAAGAAGATTTGATACTAGGCAAAGTGCTAGTATCTCGGTTAGTAATCAACAAAGAGTCCTTGTGGGAAAATCCCACAATCCCAACTCTCGGTTTCTCTCCTTCTTCATCCTCCTCACTCTCGGCTTCTTCCATACCCTCACTAAGCATGACTTTTCTTGCCATATACATAGGCACTACAATCTCACCTTCACACGGCCAAGCATCTTCCTCATCCCCCTCATTTGGCTCCTCGGGTTCTACCTTCTCTCCATCTTGAGATTGATCATCAAAATCCCTCGGTTCAAGTCCCACCTCTTCCCCAAGAAAGTATAATTTTCCCTCCCTTAGGATCACATTTCTCCTATTTGGACACTCGTTAGCCTTGTGTCCCCAACCTTGGTATTTAAAATATTGAAAGCCCTTAGAACTAGAAGAGAAATGCGGTTTACCTTTATTTCTAGGAGGGTACCTTTGGTGAGCCTTGTTTTCAGCTTGTGCAGCCTTGTCCTCGGTTTTATCCACATTAGATGGGTTATTTTTGTCCTTGTGCCAACTTGAGGGAGATTGCCCTTTGAGCTTGACACTAGGTTTCTCCCGTAATTCCTTCTCAACTTCCAAAGCGGCTTGAAAGATGGCATCAATGGTGTCAAACTTGTGAAGTGTCAACCGTGAGGCAATGTCCCTATTCAACCCCACCTTGAATCGAAGGATGTCATGGCTTACTTGCTCCCCTCGGTGATCAAGTTTCAAAATGAGTTGTTGGAATTCATCATAGTAAGTCACAACGCTTTTGTTCCCTTACCTCAAGTTATAAAACTTAGCAAGGAGATCTTGATGGTAACTCTCGGGTAAGTACCTTTATCTCATGAGGTACCTTAACCTAAATCAAGGAGGGGGATGCCCCTCAATCAAAACATTGCCAAATCGCTTCACATACTTTCACCACGTAGTAGCATAACCCTCAAAATGTGCAATCGCATAACAACTCTTTTTCTCCTCGGTAAGGTCATTAACTTGGAAGATTCTCTCACAAGTGGACTCCCAAGCTAGAAATTCTTCCGGATCACTCTCACCTTTGAATGTTGGAAGCCCCACCTTGATGGTATTTAGACCTACATCACGGTTTTGGTTCCCTTATTGGTTCCAAAGACCAACTCTTCCTTCTCGGCCGTGAAATTCCCTTGGATCACCTTGCCTACCCCTCATCTCCTCCCTTCTCCTGTAAACATCATCATATAGTCCATAACCAGCAGGAAAAAGACATCGTTTTCACCCCAAACTATACCCGAAAAGTCGAAGTCATACCTAAACTATACTAGTGACCTATTACACACCTAAACTATAAAAAAGTGAAACTATTTACACCCTGTATGGCTACCACCACTTGCATGTGGTGTAGTGTTTTACACGCGCTGCCATGTTAGCATCACGTCAGTAAAAAGTATCATTTTTTTTATAGATAATGTGTGTAATAGGTCACTTATATAGTTTAGGTGTGGATTCAACTTTTCGACTATAGTTTTGGGTGAAAATGATGCATTTTTCCTTAATTTTTAGCCGTTTTTAATAGGATGGACGCACCTAAAATAATTGTAACATACGCGCCTTAGAATGGGGGTCGTGGGGAGGTAATAATATCACTTTTATATAGTTAAGGTGTTTAATAGGTCACTTATATAATTTAGGTGTGGCTTAGACTTTTCTTGTATAGTATGGGGTGGAAATGATGCCTTTTCCCTAACCAGCATGTTGTTCTCCTCTACCATACCCCTCAACATGGACGGGTCTATTTGGGTTAAGTGGAGCTTGTAGCGGCAGGATTGGATTTGGATAGTGAGGTCTTTGGTCAAGTGGATTTTGGATGGGAGGGCTTGGGTTTGGTGGTGGTATTTGGGTTCCAAGTCCTTCTTGTTGGACTTGGTGAAGTGGAGAATGTCTTGGTCTATCATGATCTCAGATTTGGGAGTAAGGGTTGGTTTGATTTGTCGCAATAGGTGGATATAGCATTTGGTGCATGGTCTCGGAAGTACTAGTTGGTGAAATATGTCGAGGGGTAGAAGGTCGGCTTCTTTCGCTTTCCAGTCTCTCCAATATCCCACCCATTATTGACACTTCACCCTTCATAGATACCACATCCGAGTCTAGTTTTTCAATACCCACGGTCATCCTAGCCATGTCTCGGGACATAGCTTCAAGGCGAGCCAAAATGATACTAGTAGCATTGTGTTCCCCCGTGGGTTGAGAGTGTGAGGTCTCGGGTTCCATAGCACCAAAAACAGTCCACAATGTCACACACAACACACCAACAAAGGTTCAAGTCTTTGAACCGCAAGCAACAACACCACACAAATGGTAACAAGACAAAACACACGTTGTTGTTGAAGAAAATTTATTCTAAGACTTTGATGTTCAATACTACACCTTTGAGGAAGATATTTTGGCTATGGTGTAGGTGGACAAGATTTTAGACTTTCTTTTCAAGAGTCAAAAAGTCTTCTACCAACTTTTCACCAACTTGCACTCTTTTGGCAAAACATCCTTTTGGAGTAGCCTTGTCTCTTTCCTCTTTTGTCTATTCTTGAAAAGTGTTGTTACTCCTTTTTGGTAAGTATGCTTTTTGAATGTCTCTTTTTCTTTTACTACTTTGGTGTTGTCTTGTAATTGTTTTCAAGACAAACACAAAGTCTTATACTTCTTTTCTCTCTTCAAGATCAAACAACAACTTCTTCAACACAACACAAGAATACAAGATGAACACTACCAACAACAACAAAAAACCGTCCACTTAACACCACAACACAACCGGAATCTTGCTCAAGAACTTGGGTAGTAGACTCAATAAGTGTTGAGGAGAAAGAGAACCAGCACTAGAAACAAACTAAGACAAAAAAATACACTCAAATCTAGACACAAATCTCGTCCAAACACAACAACTACAACTAGAACACTCGGCCAAGAACACAACTTTTTTTGTGAGACTTTCGACCTTAGACACCTCTTCTAGTGTTAGGAAATAAGGATCTAACACTAGAACACACAAAACACACAAAAATCACAAGAAAAATAGGCACAAATCTCGTCCAAAACAACAACAAGACATAATTTCGGCCAAGACAACAAGAATGGACAGATTTGCTTCTTTTTGGAATTTTCAGTTTTTCAACACCTTTTTTTTTTTCGACTTAGAGAGCCCAAGATTAGTAGTGTAGGAACACAACCAGCCTTAGATCTGATACCAAATGATACGAGAGAGACTAGGAACTCACGAAATGACACCAAAATAATCCACTCAACAAGGCACAAACCGAGGACCCTTTGAGAGCTAGTTTCGGCCAAGAACAAGAATACGAGTTTCACAAGTTAACAAGGTGTTGGTGACACCAAAATCAGCCAACCAATCTAAGTTACAACATAATATAATGAACAACGAAGAACAACAAAAATGTTATAACAAGACAACACCACACGGCTTACAGCACAAGATACAAACTACTACAAGATGAAAACAAACAAAAGGATAGATAGTTAGATGAAGGTGGTGTAAATCCTAGTAACCAAAGAGTACATAAAACTCTAAGACCCCTAACATCTCCACACACGATCACCTAACTCTTACGATGACACAAGAGAGGATTCTACCACTCAAGCGCCAAGGTTTCTCAAAAACAAACAATTACAAGAGATTCCACCCTTGAATTGCTATCCTAGTTACAAGTTTCGATTTGCCTCAAGTAGAGAGAGGACTTTGGTGTTTCAAATGTCAAGACTTACAACAATAATCAACTAAGCCTCAAAAGATCTATCTTGTTCTATTTATATTACATAACAATTTAGACTTAAAATGACAAAAGTGCTCCTTTAATGAAAAGTTTTCAAAGGCCACCCCTTTAGTATAGCAAATAAGAAAATGGGCGGCTTTGGGTGTATCTTTGGTCTATCTCACGTCTCAACATTGAACTTCCTAGGATGATAATTTACTACACTTGTACACACATTGATCTTCATAGTCGCACTTGTATCAGTTATAGAGCATTTCATAAGTAAAAAACACAATGTGTTAGTATTGACTCTTGCTCAATATACGTAACTTGTTTGAAAATTCTTGGGATAAGTCGTGCCTCTAAGGCGAGCGTTGTAAAATATCTCATAAATAAAGATATAATGTGGTAGTGTCAACTCTTACCCTTGAGGCATAATTTATTATTTGAAAGTCCTTGAGCTAAGTCTTTCCTCTAAGACAAGAGTTGTAGAAAGTCTCATAAATGAAGACATAACGTGGTAGTGTCAACTGTTGCCCGTGAGACATAATTTGTAGTTTGAAAGTCGTTGAGCTAAGTTTTGTCTCTAAGACAATAGTTGTAGAACATCTCATAAATGAAAACATAACGTGGTAGAGTCAACTCTTGCCCGTGGGGTATAATTTATAGTTTGAAAGCCCTTGAGCTAAGTCTTTCCTCTAAGGCAATAATTGTAGAATATCTCACAAATAAAAACATAACGTGGTAGAGTCAACTCGTGCCCGTGGGGCATAATCTGTAGTTTAAAAGTCCTTAAGCAAAGTCTTGCCTCTAAGAAAATAGTTGTAGAACATCTCATAAATGAAAACATAACGTAGTAGAGTCAACATTTACCCGTGGGGCATAATTTGTAGTTTGAAAATCCTTGAGCTAAGTTTTTCCTCTAAGACAATAGTTGTAGAACATCTCATGAATGAAAACATAACGTGGTATACTCAACTCTTGCACGTGGGGCATAATTTGCAGTTTGAAAGTCCTTGAGCTAAACCTTGCCTCTAAAATAATAGTTGTAGAACATCTCATAAATGAAAACATTACGTTGTAGAGTCAACTCTTGCTCGTGGGGTATAATTTGTTGTTTGAAAGTCCCTGAGTTAAGTCTTGCTTCTAAGGTAAGAGTTATAAAACATTTGATAAATCAAAATACAATGTGGTAGTGTCAACTCTTGTCCATGAAGCATAACTTGTTGTTTGAAAGTCGTAAGTCTTGCCTTTATAATGTGGTAGTGTCAACTCTTGCCCATGAAATGTATTTTGTTGTTTGAAAGTATAAGTTTTGTCTTTATAATGTGATAGCGTCAACTCTTGCTCATGAGATATAACTTGAATTGAAGAAATCAAAGAAAAGAACAAAAATAATTAAAATTGCAAAAAATAAAGAAAAATATTAAAAAAATAAAAATCAAAGAAAATGTAGAAGTTGAGAGAGAATGAAAAAAAATAAAGGTTGATAAAAATGAGAAAAAAAAATTAAATAAAAATAAAGGTCGAGAAAAATTTAAAAAGAAAAGACAAATAAATCAAAGAAAAATAAATAAGTTTTTTTATTAAAAACAGACAATGAGAGGTGTAAAGGAAAAAAAAAGTATAGATTGAGAAAAAACTAAAAAAAAACAAAAAGAAAAAAGAAGTTGAGAGAAAAACAAAAAGAAAAAAAAGGGGTTGAGAAAAATCAAAAATAAAAAATAGAAAAGAAAAAAGAAAAATCAAAGTAAATTAAAAAGAGAAAAAAATAAAAGTTAAAAGATATAAATATGAAATTGTTATCCATTATGAGGATCATTTGTATAATTTAATCAATTAGTCAGGGACAATTTCATTCAAAAAAAATTAGTTAATAGGTAAATGTTATTTTAAAAAAACTTTTTTATCGAGACTAAAATTTAAAAGACACCCCAATTTGAATCTACTCCTAAGATTTACCCAACTAGAATTGAGTTAGTATTGAACTTAACTAAAAATCACTTTAAAATTTTCGATTGGGCCATCAATTTTTGGGCCATAACACCCCTAATATTTCGTAAACTATGGACGTTTTTTTGGACCTTTAAAATAAAAAAGGAAAAGAAGAAGAAAACCATAAACAGAATTCTTAGCTCACTCTCTCTTGGAAGTTCCTTAGCATCAGAACAAAAATGAATACATAAGCAATGTATATATATTCTCTCCCTCCTCAGCCCAATTAACTCATAAGTAAAGCAAAAACACTTTCTTCTCTTTTCAACAAGCCCCCAAAAAAAACTCTCCACAATGTCCTCAAAATTTTCTCTTTCTCCACAAAGAAGGTCCAAGAAACCAGCACAAGCGACTTCGCGAAAAGGCCGCATGAAAGGCAAAGGTGGGCCTGAGAACGCCACATGCAAGTATAAAGGCGTGCGCCAGCGCACTTGGGGTAAGTGGGTTGCTGAAATCCGCGAGCCCAATCGCGGAGCTTGTGTTTGGCTTGGTACATTTGGCAATTCTTATGATGCCGCTGTGGCATATGATGCTGCGGCCCTTAAGCTCTATGGTCCTGATAAGGCCCAACTCAATTTGCCCCATCTCTACAACATTCCGGCCCAAGCCCAACACGAAAGCCCCAGACCAGCTCTAACTCCAACTCCAACTCCAGCTCCAGTTCCAGTTCCAGCTGATCCATCTCCATCAATTTACAATGTGGCCTCACCATCAACTTGGAATGTGGAAAATGATCCCTCTGTTTATTTCAACAATGATTTTTCTAGCACCGACTTTTCTGCAACATCATTTTCTTTGGACATGAACGAAAAAACTGATCATGAAGAGTGTGTCGAAAATGTGAGCTCCAGGCCAGCTCCAACTCTAGCTCCAGCTCCATTTTCACTAGTTCCATCTCCATCGGTTTACAATGTGGCCTCACCATCAACTTGGAATGTGGAAAACGATCCCTCGCTTTATTTCAACAATGATTTTTCTAGCACCGACTTTTCTGCAACATCATTTTCTTTGGACATGAACGAAAAAGCTGATCATGAAGAGTTTGTCAAAAATGAGAGTTCCAGGCTAGCCCCAACTCCAGCTGCAGCTCCAGTTTCACTAGTTCCATCTCCATCGATTTACAATGTGGCCTCACCATCAACTTGGAATGTGGAAATTGATCCTTCGCTTTATTTCAACAAGGATTTTGAAATTGATCCTTCGCTTTATTTCAACAATGATTTTGCTAGCACCGACTTTTCTGCAACGTCATTTTCTTTGGACATGAACGAAAAAGCTGATCATGAAGAGTTTGTCGAAAAAAATAATCAGATCGGTCAAGAACTTGGTAAGATACGTGGAGCGACCTCAACTTGCTGCCAGAAATCGATGACACGTACCACCGTATGGGAGGAAGCTAAAGAAACAACTTCATTTCAAGAAGCAGTGACTGATCCAGGGATAATTTATGGATGCAACTTGGATGGTGAAACTAATTTTCCTCCATGGTTTTAAGTATTTAATGATTATTTTATGTGTTTAATTAACTAGCTTTTTATGCATATGGTAAGAAAATATAAAGAAAAATAGATGCATGCATATATGTACTAGTAAAGCTATTAGAGCATGCATGTGGACTTGTATAAAGTAAAGTTACTATATTACTATAGTGTGTTGAGAAGCAGTATATGTATGAACTTTAAAAATGTTCAACTTGTATAAAGTAAAGTTAAGAAAATATAACTGTACAAGTTTAGTAGGAGTAGTTTTCTATGGTGTTGCTCAAGTTTATGTTTTTTGGATTTTGTTTTTTAAATATAAAAATCACACTGTCACTATTTTTTCTTGATATCGGGCAATCAATATAAAATTTTATAAAATATATCACATGACAGTCATCATCATAAAAAATAAAAAAAAAGCTATACTTTCTTTACTAGGCATTAATAATTAATTAAAGGTCTGTTTACATAAATATTATAAATATATAGACATATTTACTAATTATCGTACATTTTTGTTTTTACAGCTCATAGCAGACTTTTTTATCTTAATAAAAAAAAAATGTTATAAATATATTTACATTATAGTGAATGTCTTTGATATCTATTAGGATTTGAAACATCTGTTTTTTACTCAGATTAGGAGTAAATTTTTCCTATAAAGAGGAGGGTTTCCTTCATTGTAAATCATCCCTCAACAGAAAAATAAGAATTACTTTCTCTATTCTCTCTACTCTTCTTCTTTATTCTTTATAGTTTTATAACACGTTATCAGCACGAGACACTGTCAAACAAGGTGAGATTATGTCAAACAAGGTGAGATTATAAATCTTAAAGATTTCAAAGTTTATAATTTCTTATGTTATTTATCTTTTGCTACTAATAATATAATTATTGTTGGATTTGAGGAAAAATAATTGGTTTAAAATCATTTATATTTTAAATTTATTCCCCAAAAACAATATTATCAAAATGGATGATAATATGTTGGGTTCAAGTCTCATCAATTTATGCCTAAGACGTCTTTATATGGATAAGACGTTGAGATTGGATTTCAATGCATGTATTGATAATATTATGATGGCTAAGGCAAAATAATAAATATTTGATGAAAAGTCATGAAATATATCTCATTGATATGCTCTATTCCGTGAATTAAATGTGGTAGCAATAAATCATATGTATGCCTCAATTTTCTTTTGTAGTAGCTATCATAATTTGATACACTTAAGACATGATTATATTTCATTCCTGGGGAATGAGAAACTTATTAATGCAAACGTGCATTTAATTGTGATGGTATCACAACTCACCTCCGAATAAGGCAGAATAACTGAGAAGAGTTATTTCGAAATCTACTTCTAAAGTAGTAAATTTGAAATTTATTCATGTAATAGTAAATTTGAAATTTACTAAAGAAAAACGTACATGTCATGGTAAACTTGAAATTTACTAGCATAAAAGTTCATAAGTTGATATGAACGATTGCGACATTTTAAAGTTGTGCATATTCAGTATTAAACATATATTGAAAAATTCAAAAATTCTTCATGAACTTTAATGTTGTTTGTTCTCATGATACGTTGGTTGGACCAACTAATTTTGGGATTGAATCCCTTAAAATCTAAAAGGTATAAAAGGTGAATATGGATCCATTCACCTATCATGTGATATGTTGAAAAGATGCATCAATAAGACGATCATATGTATATTCATTGTCAACCTACGTTTGACATTCATAAAGTTGATTGCTCAATAAATTTGAGTTAAAAGCATAACTTTTAGATTATATAATCAAGATAATTCATCTTAATGATAATGGTTTAGCATTGAATGCCTTTCATAAATAGCTAAACCATCGTTAATGACAACAAAGCTTAATGTGCTGGTCTGAAATATGATATGTTGCATACAATAACACTTGGATGCATTAGACTAATAAATTGTGATTATTTTTTTCCCCTCAATTGGTTCAAGGTCATGAACCAACTATTCCATCTAATAGTTTTGATGTACGGTATACGATTAATGAATATATCATGATGTACAAAGATGGATTCTTCAAAGAAGATGAGGATGAATGTTAGTTTTCCTAACATAAGAGGGAGATTATAAGCAGCTATGAAATATGTTAGGAATTATCATAAGATCCCCATTCATAAGATAATTCAAGTCAAATGCCGAAAACATCTCATATTTAAGTTGCAAGTGCTCCTATTTTGTATCCTTGAAGGACAAAATCTATGCATGCATGAAGCACGATAGACTAATCGGTTCCAAATGAAACAAGGAGCAAATAATCATAATAACAAGGCAATGTGCTCTTGAAGATCCTACGACATAACACTTCATGAAACCTTATGAGAGGTTCAGGTACCTGAAAATAATGAAGTGATGAGATCTCAAAATGTTATGTCGCATTATGAACCGATACAAAATGATATATCATTAACGATATCTTTGATACGCTATTGGCGCAATATTGTAAAAGATTACGAGGATCTGAATTTAATGTTTATTTAAGCATGCTGACGTAGAAACATTTATCAAGTGACATGAAAAGATGCATCTTGATAAGTGTAAAACTTATTTAATTTGCAGTCCAGACACTTGAAGATATCACATATGGCATGTTGAATATTGTCACTTGACAAAATTCATATGAAACTTTCTAAAGATTCAAAATGTTTGAAGCATATAAAAGTTTCTGGGAAACTTATTTAGAATCCTTATATTGTATAAGCTCATAACTTGAAAATCATTGAAACTCTTGGAGAGTTTTCAAAGCAATAGATTATTCGCTGAAATTCGAAATATATCGAATTGGATTTGTTATGAAGTACCATATCTTAGTGCAATTGATGCACTCATGTACCTTGCAAATACTACAAGGCCTATAGCTTTTTCGGTTAATATGTTATGTTAGCAAGATATATTTCTACTCCTACTAGGAGACATCGAAATGGGATAAGATACATGAGCTTATTTTAATCAAAAGATTGCAGTTCTGATCTTACAGGTCATGCTAATGTTGGGTACTCATCTAACCCGCATAAATTTTGATCTCAAACATGAAATGTGTTCACATATAGGGATACTGTCATATCTTGGAGATATACACAGCAGTCTATCATAGTCATCTCATCGAACCATGCGAGGTTACAGCTACTCATAAAGCAAACCGATAGTATGTGTGGTTGAGGTCCACGATGCATCTCATTCCTGAAAAATATGGTTTGAAATATGATAAAGTTCCCATGATTTTATGAAGAAAATGCATCATGCATAGCATAACATAATGGAGAATTCATAAAAGGAAATAGAATGAAGCGTATTTCGTCAAAGCTTTTCTATACACGTGATCTCCAAAAGAATGGTGATATTAACATGCAACATATTCGTTCAAGTGATAAGGTAGCTGATTTATTCACCAAGTCTTCTTCAACTGCAACGTTCAAGAAGATCGGGATGCAAAGGTTCAAATGTTCTCATCAGGGGGAGTTAATACTCGTTGTACTCTTTTTTCCTTACAAGGTTTTGTCTCAAAGGATTTTTCTTGTAAAGTTTTTAATGAGATAACCTATATGCGTATTGTTAGAAATGTGTACTCTTTTTTCTTCACTAGGCTTTTTTTTCCACTGAATTTTTTTTAGTAAGGTTTTAACGAGGCACATTATCTATCTAGACATTCAAGGGGGAGTGTTATAAATATATTTACATTATAGTGAATGTGTATCAAGATCTATCAAGATCTACTTTAATATCTATTAGGATTTGAAACATCTGTCTTTTACTCAGACTAAGAGTAAATTTTTCTATAAATAGGAGGCTTCCTTCATTGTAAATCATCCCTCAAGAGAAGAAATAAGAATTACTTTTTTTATTCTCTCTACTTTTTTTCTTGTTCTTTATAATTTTATAACAATAAATGCATATATAATATATTTTTAAACAAAAAAAAAGATTTGACAACCTTAATAAGATAAAAAATAAACAACAATTCTAATAGATTTGGGATTCAATATATTATAAGATTGAAAATGTATTTCAATATATAGTGAATATATATAATTAAAATATTTTTAACCCAAATATATTATAAGTATTTGATGAGAATTTCAAACATTTCATTATAATTTAAATCAATTTATATTTTTAGAAGGGTATTATATTTGTTATGAAATAACACCTGTCAAATTCATAAAAATGTATAAAATATTGATTTGAATTGTGCAACAATATTTTATGTTTAATACTCTCTCCGTTCTATTTTATTTATCTCAAATTGAGATGACAAATTAATTAAGAAAAATAATTAATAACATAATTAGTAAATCTATTAAATAATGTTTACATTTTAATTTAAAGAAAAATTAATTAATGCAGAGAGTAAGCATGTAAAAAAATATTGTCTTTTATCTTGATAAGTAAAAAGGAAGTAAAATAGAATATTAAATTAGAAAATTTGAGACGGATAAAAATGAGAGAGAATACAATTTTAATATAAATCATACCACCGCACACCATCCTTTCGTGTCACCGCCATCAAACTTTGATCAAAGCTCCACTACCAAAAACAGTAGACCCATCACCTCCCTTTTCCCATTTTTTCCGGTGTGTCGGCCACTAAACCACATCTATCCATACTGTTTGTGTTTTCTTCGGGGAAGTCAGTTTGCCGGAGTAACCAGCAGTCACAATTTGCTCTATTTTTCCTCCATCACCCAACACCACCTTATTTCTTCGACCAAATCTGAAATCCATCACTCCCATTATTCATTTTTTCCGGCGATCCAACCACGTCCAAACAACAACCAACCAAACAGTCCGCATTTTCTCCGGCGAACTCACGTCGCCGGAACAACCAATAGTTTCACTATCCACTGCGTTTCTACACTATTATTCAACAACTTCGGCAAAATTCAATGATTTCGGCTGGATCTAAAAAAATTCTATTAGATCTAGTTGCTCCGTCATAATTTTGGCATGGATATTGTGGTAGCTGGCGAAGTCGGAGCTCTGACATAGACGATTGTGTATAAAGGGATAAAGGGATTGATCGTTGGTGTTGGTTTGCTCTGATTTATCGGAGTAGTAAAAAATAGAGAGACGATCGTTGGTTGTTGAAGCTCCAATGTCGTAAGTTCACTGGAGAAGACAAGGAGGATGGGAAGGGAGAGATGAAGGTTGAGTATGTAGTGAAAAAGAATTGGAAAAGTAAAAGAAAATAATAGGAGAATTCATTATTAAAGTTAAAGATCAGCTATAAGTCATAGTAAATTAAAAGTTATATTGTGCACATTAATAAAATATATTAAAAAATATTAATTATATATAAAAAAATAAGCACAATCATGGGAACAATATTTCATACCTCACCTTTGTATGAAACACTAGTTTAGAACAATATTTCATACCTCACCTTTGTATGAAACACTAGTTTAGTGTACCCGCGTGCGTGTACTTATGTCGAGTAAATAATTAATTTTTTTAGAAAAAATGACAATTAACAGTTTAATTAGGGATCTAACTATAATAAAGAATTCAATTTTTTTTTATATAAAATAAAATTTATTTAATGTAAGATTAAAAGGCGATTGACGTACTCTTTAAATTTCTTTAAGTTTTTCGATCACTATCATATGCAAGCTTATTACCTAATTTGTTAACATTGAGTAACTGAATTAGTTGTCGACGTTTATTCCATCACATAAAAATTTAAAAATAATAATATTTTAATATAATACGTTACTTAAAAGAAAATTTATCTAATTTATGTGCAATAAAAATGAAGCTTACAACAGATGCAAATTCCAATTTTTGAAAATAACTAATCTATTATTTGATCTAAGATTATCTTTAATAATAAAAAGTACAATAATTCTCTAAGTAACCGACAAATCAATACGAAAAAGTTACATATAAAAGTGTACATGTGTTGAATATATGTGTAACGTTAATCGATAAAATATGCAAAACAAATCATCATCAACAACAACAACATACCCAGTTTATTCCCACATAGTGGGGTCTGGAGAGGGTAGAGTGTACGCAAACTATACCACTACCTTAGGTGAAGTAGAGAGTCTGTTTCTGATAGACCCCCGGCTTAGAACCAATGACAGTATAACAAACACAAAAGCAAAGTGCAAAATAAACTAACACCGCTAGCTACAAGATAATACTACAACCACAAGATAAAAATAAAAACTATATAACCGAAATCATAGACTTCACACAACACCACGAATAAAAACTAGAGACACAAAAGAATGTTTCCTTATTGTTACCGACACATTCCCCCCTAACCCTCTACCCTAATCTGCGTCCTCCACACCTTCCTATCAAGGATCATGTCCTCCATAAGTTGTAACTGCTCCAAATCATGCTTAATCACCTCCCTCCAGTATTTCTTCGGTTTACCTCTACCCCGTCTAAAACTATCCATAGCTAGTGTCTCACACCTCCGCACTAGAGCATTCGAGCCCCTCCTTATCACGTGCCCGAACTAACGTAACCTCACTTCTCGCATCTTATCCTCCACCGAAGCAACTCCCACCTTCTCTCGAATAATCCCATTCCTCACCCTATCTTTCCTGGTAAGTCCACACATCCATCACAACATTCGCATCTCCGCTACCATCAACTTTTGGATGTGGGAGTTCTTAATTGGCCAACATTCCGCTCTATACAACATAGCCGGCCGGACTTTCACTCTGAAGAACTTACCTTTAAGCTTTGGGGGTACCTTCTTATCACATAAGACTCCCGAAGCGAGCCTTCAATTCAACTACCCTGCCCCGATACGATGCGTGACATCCTCGTCAATCTCGCCATTGCCCTGAATCATAGACCCCAGATACTTGAAACTCTCCCTCTTTCGAATGGCCTATGAGTCCAGCTTCACCACCACTCCATCCTCCTGCGACACCTTACTAAACTTACACTCCAAGTACTCCGTCTTGGTTCTACTCAACCAAAATCATTTAAACTCAAGCGTCAGTCTCCAAATCTCCAACTAATCATTGACTCCTCCCCGAGTCTCGTCAATCAGTACCACAGCATCCATAAATAACATACACCAAGGCACCAGCCCTTGAATATGCCGCGTCGAAACATCTATCACCAATGCAAATAAAAATGGGCTAAGAGATGATCCCTGGTGCAACCTTACCAGAACTGAAAAATGTTTCGAATCCCCACCTACCGTCTGCACACGAGTCTTCGCCCCATCATATGCAAAACAAATATATTTTGTAAAATAAAAGTAGATATTAGAATATTTAATATCGTTAATTTGAACATAATAAAAAAGAACAACACATCCAATTTAATTTTAAAATGGAGTTTGAAAAATATAAAATTTAATTTGAACATAATATAGGAGAATAATACATCTAATCTAATTTTAAAGTGGAGTTTGAAAAATATAGAATGTACACAGATTTTACCTTCTATATTTGTGAGGTAGAGATATTGTTTTTCATAGACCCTCCCCTCAAAAGGGAAAAAAGTGTGAGACACATAATTACAAAAAAATAAAATAATAACAAAATAGCAAAATACTAAGATCTAATTAACTAAATCATTCTAGATAATTATATTTATGTTGTACAATGTACATAAATTTGATTGTACCATAAAGTCATTCCTTACACATCAATGTTACAACTTTAAAAGTGAAAAAGAAATTGTCTACCCTTAAAAACTACCTTCTAATTTTGTCTTTCTATATTTCTATTTATGATTTTAATTATTTTATGCCTAACGTGTATCCAAAAAAGAATTTGCATCAACTACTCCATATTGACATTAATTATCCTTTAATATAATATATTTTTTAAATTCTTAATTTTTCATGATTTAAGAGTCCTTATTTTATCACAATTCTTTCTACATATTTTAGGAGAAAATATTATAAAATAATTAAATAAGAAATTGAATAAAAATAGTAAATAATAATTTTATCTATTGTTTTAAGTACCTTCAAACTTTATTATTTTATAATTAATATTAATAATCTATTAATATAATGCAAAAAAAATAAAAATAAAACACTTTTATTACGACTCGTAACGAATTATAATAACAAAAATTGAAATTAAAAAATTAAATAAAAACTTGAGAAAAATAATAAATACCAATTTTATCTGTTATAGAGTCTTTTAATGATTCACAAAAAGCTCTTTCAAAGGACCTTCACACTTTATTTATTTATGTTTAATATTAATAATCTATTAATAGACTGACAAAAAATAAAACACTTTTATCATGACTCCTGGTCAATTATAATAAAAAAAATTAAAAATCTAAATTTTATTATATTTTTTTAACACAACAAAGTTTCGAATCTTACTTGAAATTTTTTGGTCTCGCTGCATTCTTTTAGATCAGGTCACAATCTAATGAACATAAATTATGACAATTAAACAATATAAATAAATTTAAAAAATATTAAGTATAAAATCTCAAAATACCACAAAATACGCATAAAAAGTCACACAATTAGGTTAAAAAATAAAATCAAAGCAACACTTAAAAGGAATGAATTTAAACTAAAGGTAAACGTGTGCATCTTATGAATCAAAATATTAAAATATTTTATTTTCTAAATACAATAAAGCTTCAAAACTTACTTGAAATTTTTAGTCTCATAGCATTGTTTTAAGGTCATAATCTAGCAAACACAAGTTATGACAATAATAATATATGAACCAATTTAAACAAAAGCTAAGGATAAAATCTCAAAATACCATAAAACATATATAAAAACCACATAATTAGGTTAAAGAAGAAAATTAAAACAACTTCAAAGTGTTAAGAAAGTAACCGTCAAATTAAATAGAAAAAAATATTGAAGATTTCTACAACTATTTGGATACTTGTCTGAATAATTAAATTTAAGGGATTTTAATTTATTTTGCCTTTAGGATGAAGATTTCTACAATTATTCAAATAATTATTTGAATAATCAAATTTCACCTTAAATAGGACTTCTAATTTATTTTGTCTTTAATTTGGTTTGTCGAGTTCGTACATATTTGTTTGTTTAGTCCATTTATGTTTTTTATTATGACCAAAATTAAAAGGATACCAAGATATTAGATTTTCTTACCTAGTTTAAATAAAGAACTACTAATTTATTACATTTAATTTTAAGTGATTTTAAATTATTAAATATAAAAATTAGTAATGATAGTTTTGTCTACTATGAAATTTTTTAATGAATGGCAAAAAGTTCAAATCACTTTTATAAGAGTCTTCCCACTTTTAATATATTATAGATATAGATTATAGATTATAGATATAGATATAGATTATAGATATATTGAACATGTATAACATTATTTTTTAACATTTTTAATCTTTTTGTTTTAACATATATGACATTGCGTACACATATCAAACAAAATTTTATAACTTGAAAAACATACATGATCACTTTTTTTTCAATTTATAAACATCCAATTTATATTTTTTAATTACTAGAAAGTGAAGCTCCATACAAAACAAATTCAACACCTATCCATTTTTAGCCAATTTTTAATTTAATGTTTTGTCTGATAGCCACTCCTTCGATCGTCCGCCTCATCCCGAACTCAGATCATCACTATCGATCATTTCGTATCACAAACACTACGACCTCTTCCTTCATCTTTAATTTTATGATCGGATCATCGCTGTCATTATTGTCACTGCCACCACTACTTTCATCTTCTTGAGATTTGACCACCATTATTTTTTTCAGATTCGAACATCATCACCATCTTTTTACACTGTCTGAACCATCGTATTTGTCATTATTGTCGATACCACCTCCACACTATCTCTTACAGATTCAGTCAAGTTGGCCACCTCCTTTTTCTTTTTTCTGATTGGCTTCATGTATCGTTCGATGCAAAATAATGTGTTTTAATCTAGAATATTTTTAGGAGATCTACTTCGATTCTATCCTAACCCTAATTGTTAGAGTGCATGCCCTATCAATTTTAATATTTTACTCTACTGGTTGCCTATCAGTGGAACAAGTAAGCTAACGTGGTTCACAGAAGTAAAACTTGAACACAAATTTTTTACGTGAAAAACACCCGACTCAAGAAAGGTGTAAAAAACCACGACCTGTACCTTTATAGGATTTAACCCCAACTTCACTATAACTCTTGAGCCTCAACAATCAACAAATTACAAGACTTCTTGTCAACTAGGAATTAAAACTTCTAACTCCTATTACTGCAAAACACTAATCTTCCTAAGATAAGTGTTCCCAAGTCTTCGAGTTCCCCAACTTGAAGACGTTAATCCTAACTCAGTTTATACTTCACTGAGACTAGAGATTACAACTCAATATGAATCAATAAGCAACCTATTACACAAAGTCTAAGACTCTAAGTAAAAGACCAGGTTGCTTTACTAGCTCCTTTAAGTTGTAGAACTGATTTGCTGATTGTTGACTATCTTTTTTGTTCTTGAGTAAATACTTGATTAACGTTTGTTTTATTTAAGCCAACTCCTGATGGAGTCCTTTAATTGATGTACTCCTCTATCTTCACTAGGACTCTCAGGTAGTTTCACTCACTCTTTGCTGTCGTCTCTCTTTCTTCTTGTTTGAATATGACTCTTCTCTTTTATCTCATAATCTCTACAGGACTTCTTGATCAACTTAAATTCTAGATGCTGCACGTATCTTCTCCTTTGCATCTACTTCAACTGATGTGATAAGTGTTGAGAGCATGATACTTATCCACTCTTATTTTTATGTAGTGTCATCTTTCCAGTTTAGTCTTGCCTGTAACTTGTTCACTTGTGTGGAACAGCTTGCACAACATATTTCATTCATATGTCCATCATCAAAACTTCACATTACCTAACAAATTTTCCCTTTTTGATGATGAAAAACTCAACAGCTCAGCATCTATTTTTAAAATCATGACATACTCAATAAAAGATTAAAATAGAGAATTACAGAATGAAACAGGTTAATCATGAGTTATAAGCATTGTATAATCAATTCTTCCTCCTTTTGACATCATTGAAAATCTGATTCCAACAAGTGATAATAGTTTAAAAATTCATGGCCACTGGGGTTATTGCTAACACAAGCAAAACTCAGAGCAAGAGAACAACAATGCATTAAGAAAAAACAGAAGCAGAACACAATAAGCAAAAAGTCCATTTCATGTATAGAACAAGGTACAATTATCATAACCCAGTAATAGCAACAAAAGAGAAACAACTTGGACCAAGAGATAGCAAAGAAAATATGCCTAAGGCACTAAGAAGGGGCTTAAGTGGATGAGGAGGAGGGGATAAGGGAGGTCAGCTTCCTAATGACATCAACATTTTCAGCTCTTTCCTTTTCCAAAGTGGCTGTGGGGGAGGAAATTTGAGCTTCAAGAACTTGTTTCTCATCCTCATGAGCAGCCTGGGCAGCCTCCAATGTAGCCTGTGCAACCTCTACCTCAGCTTGTTTTGTAGCCAGTGCATTTCTCAATCTTTGCACTGGATTGTCAGCACTCCTCATAGCAGCAGGCAACATGGTATGGTTCACAGATCCTATGACATATTTTGTGGTCTGCAGAGACCACACTTTGACTGGTATATGAAAATTCTCAAAAATAGATGCGAGCTAGAATTCATATGGAAAAGCATGACCATTTGCATTTTGGATCAAGACCCTTTGCATGTGCTTGATCATGAGTCGATGAAGATCTATTAGAATTTGAGTATCTAACAGTTCCATCAAAGTAAGATCAAGGAAATTGGCAACTGTTCTTCTCTCTTGTCTAGGAAGGATGATTTTGTAAACCACATCAAAATAAAACTGATAAAGGGGGGACATCTCATTCTTTAAGATCCTACGATTAGTAAGAAGATGGGATTTCCAGAGAATTTCCTAAAAATATCAAGAGCTGATGGAAGATTATCAAAAGGAAGCCAAGTACCCTTCACATAATGACCCCACCCCCCAGTCGGAATATTTAGAATTCTATCCAGATCAGCAGGATAGAGATTGATAGTTTTCCTATGAACAGTGGTTGAGATCATCTCCCCAATGGAAACCCCATTTGAGTAAAACTCATAAAATTCATCTTTTCCAAATTTTCTTTGATGATCACCTTCCAAAAACAAGTGTGACTACCTCTGACCTCTCAACTTTGTGACCAAAATATCCATATCAGGTCCCCCAAAACTAGTGACAACTCTACCCCTAGCCAACTTTCATTTTTGAAAGTGGAGAACATGAGTTGACTGAGAAGCCTTGTCAGAAGGAGTATCAACATCAATATCAAAGTCAAGATTTGGATCAATGTCAGTAGAAGGTGCAAGAGGAGTATGAGGAAGAAATTTGAAGTTTGAGTCAGATGAAGCAGAAGGAACGGGTTTAGGTACCTGTTTCTTCGGACGTGAAGTAGACTTTGAGGAAGCTTTGACAGTAGAGGTAGGTTTTGAAGAAGAGGAAGCCTTTGAAGTGGGTTAAAAGGATGATTTTCGAGGCAAGGAGAGTTTTGGAACTTTTGTCAAGATGGTCTTCTTCTTTCTTATTGATCGAAGAAGGATATATGGAGAGGATGCTTGAGGAGGAGTGGGATCAGAAGTAGCGACCCATTTCTTTTTACTAGAACGAAGTGCTTCTTCCAGGGAAGCATCTTCCCGTTGATTTTTTCCTAAAGTGTGAGAAGTATGAGGAGTAGGTATAACAGGGGTGGGTTCGACATAAACAGTATCATCAATATTGAAAGAGAGTTTTCTTTTTGGCTTAGATCTAGACTTTCGTGGAACTAGGTTAGAAATAGAAATATCATCTCAATCAATGGGAGAATCATCTTGATCAAGAATCTGAAGAGGGACAGGAGGTGAAAGTGAAGGTTCAGATAATGGTGGAGGATTAGAAGAGAATTGTGAAAAGGGGTTTTTCAGAGTTTTGAACATCGTAAAATTGATTAACGTGATTGAAATTGGGGGAGAGATGAGTGGAGGTAGGATTATATTTGGGTGAAGGATAATAGCTGTGGAAGGAGCAGTAGTGGAGTCAGTGGATGGCTTTGAGGAAGAGGATGCCATGGTGAAAACAGTGATTTCTTTGTGGTTATGAGAGTGATGAATGAGGAGAAAGGAAGGAAATGTATTTAAGGTGGATAAAAAGAAGATGAATCGTGGATGAATTATATTTGGGAAGGGAACTTAATGATGAAAAGGGTCAGTTCTGATGGGAAAGGTCTGGCAGCCTTTTTGAAGGAGAAGTCTTTTGGATTTTTGGTGATTTAGGTGTAACGGAAAGGATCAAGTAGACAACGCATTTCTCTTTAAGCTAATATGGGCAAACAATAATCATACCTGAGTTCTAAAGAGAAAAATGGACAAGGTTGCCTTGAAGTTCCAGTCTTTCTATAAAATCAACACATAGCTGAGTCAACTTACTCTAGAATCTTGGAATTAGGATACACAACTAAATGTGTAAGACTGAATTAATCAACAATCACTTCAGAGCAGCTTATTCTAGTCAATCATTGAGGGTGATTTATACAATTTTAATCATCCCCAAGGCTAACCTATTTTTTCAAAGTGTTCCCTGCTCAAATCCTTAGTGAATATGTCAGCAATTTATTCCTCAGTAGAACAAAACATAATTGATATATGACCTTTTTCAATATTATCTCTAAGAAAGTGATGTCTAATATCAATATGATTAGTTCTTATGTGTTGAACAGGATTTTTGGCTATGTTAATAGCACTTGTATTCTCACAAAAACTAGGAACACATCCAACATCTATTCCAAAATCTATAAGTTATTTCTTAATCCATAATAATTGAGCACAACAAGAACCTGCAGCAACATATTCTGCTTTAGCAGCTAACAATGCTACTGAATTTTGCTTCTTAGTGGACCAAGTAATTAAACATGATCCAAGGAAGTGTGCCATGCCTGTAGTACTCTTCTTGTCAACCAAGTATCCTGCATAATCAGAATTAGAATAACCAACTAAGTTGAAATTACTACCTTTTGGATACCATAAACTAAGATCAGTGGTTCCTTTAAGATATCTAAAAATCCTTTTTATAGATTTTAGATGAGACTCCTTAGGATTTGCTTGAGATCTAGCACATAATCCTACACTGAATACTATATCAGGCCTGCTAGCAGTAAGATATAGCAATGACCCTATCATCCCTCTGTACATCTTTTGCTCCACATCAAGACCTGTTTCATCCAAATCAAGCTTTGTAACAGTGGCAATTAGAGTGCTGATTTCTCTTGCCTCTTCCATGGAGAATCTCTTGAGAAGTTCTTTTATATACTTCTGCTGATGAATTATTGTTCCTGATGTTGTTTGTTTTATTTACAGTCTCAAGAAGTAATTTAGCTCCCCCATCATGCTCATCTCAAATTTACAACTCATAAGTTTGGCAAAGTCATGAGTCATGTTCATGTTTGTAGAGCTAAAGTTAATGTTATCTACATACTCCTGCACCACCAACAAATCTTTTCCATCAGTTTTCAAGAAAAGAGTGTTGTCAATTTTACCTCTAATATATCCATACTCCAGTAGAAACTTTGTCAGTCTCTCATACTAAGCTCTAGGAGCTTGTTTTAACCCATACAAGGCCTTATCCAGTTTATACACATGATCAGGAAACTCCTTACTTTCAAACCCTGGAGATTGTTTAACATATACTTCCTCTTTGAGAATACCATTCAAGAATGCACTCTTAACATCCATTTGATAAAAAATAAACTCCTTGTAGGCAGCAAATACAACAAGTAATCTAATAGCCCCAATTCTATCCACAGGAGCAAAGGCCTCATCAAAGTCTATGCCTTCTTGTTGATTGTATCCTTGGACCACCAGTCTTGCCTTGTTTCTTGTAATTGTTCTATGCTCATCAACTTTATTTTTGTACACCCACTTAGTCCCAATTATTGTTCTATCTTTTGAAAGAGGGACTAAGTGTCATACTTTGCTTCTTTTAAACTGATTCAACTCTTTCTGCATGGATATGATCCAATCAGCATCAAGTAATGCCTCAGTTACCTTCTTTGGCTTAATCTCTGATAGGAATGCTTTGAAGGCACACATACTTCTTAATCCAGACCTTGTTGTGATCCCAAAAGTTAGATCAATGAGAACATTCTCAATAGAATGTGACCTTTGATACTTGTAGCCTTTAGGGACCAAGCCTAGTGAACTACTAGGATCACTGCTGATGTTCTAAACTGGCGTATTTGGTGGCTTAGTTCCCTCTGTCACTGTGCCTCCAGATTCAGTTCCCCCTATTGAAGTATCTCCATGCTTGGTAGCTCCAGTCAATGAACCGGGTTGTGTAACCTGTTCCTCAAAGGCACTTCCTTCTTGCAGGTTAGTCTTAACATAGGATTCATCAAAAACTACACACATGCTTTCTTTAACATAGTTTGTTCTGATGTTTAAAACCTTATAAGCCTTACTGTGAAATGAATAACCTAAGAAGATTTCCTCATTACTTTTGGCATCAAATTTTTCCAGATTATCCTTTCCATTATTATGTATGAAACATTTACAACCAAAGGTTCTAAAATGAGAAATGTTTGGCTTTTTTCCTTTAAGTAATCCATAGGAAGCCTTCTCTAACATAGGTCTGATCATGTACCTATTTATGATATATGCAGCAATACTTATTGCCTCAGCCCAAAGATTTTTAGCAACATTTATTGCAAGCATCATTTTTCTAGCCATATCTTTCATGGTTCTATTTTTCCTTTTCACCACTCCATTTTGTTGTGGTGTTCTAGAAGCAGAAAAATTATGATCTATACCATTTGCTGAACAAAATTCTAAGAACTTGAATTCTTAAATTCTGTACCATGGTCAGATCTTATGGAAACTAATGAAGTGCCCAGTTTCTTTTTAATTTTCTTGATAAAAATTGCAAAGACATCAAAAGGTATCTTCTTTAGAGGCTAGAAACAAAGTTTGGGTAAACCTGGAATAATCATCAATAATTACAAAAACATACCTTTTTCCACCTCTCCTTTGAAATCTCATTGGTCCATACAGATCCATATGAACCAGATCAAGGCACTTGGTAGTGCTAATATGGTTCTTTGACTTAAATAATAATCTTACCTGCTTCCCCCTTACACAAGCACTACATAACTTTTCCTCTTTAAATTTGGTCTTGGGTAATCCCAATACCATATCTTTGGAGAAAAATGTGTTTAATTGTTTCAGACTTGCATGTCCAAGTCTTCTGTGCCAAAGAAGGGGATCATTTTCAATTGCACTTAGACAAGTTAACTCTGGTCCTGGTATTGCCATTGTGTCAGCTTTGTATACATTTCTGTATCTTCTAGCAGTGAGCACAACCTTTTTAGTGTCCATTTTCTTAACTTTGACACCTGTAGAAGTGAAAATAACTTTATTACCTTTATCACACAGCTGTGGAATGCTCAACAAGTTGTGCTTCAATCCTTATACAAGATAGATATCTTCCAATGCTCTTGACTCAAATGAGCTAATTTTTCCAACTCCAGTAATGATTCTTTTTTTTTTCATCACCAAAAGAAACTCCTCTTCCATTGATTTTTTAGAGTGAAAAAAACTTTTTCTTATCACCAGTCATGTGTCTAGAGCAAGAACTGTCCAAGTACTAATGCCTTTTGCTTTCTTTCACTTTCTCCTGAAAAAATCAATGGTTAAACTTAGGAACCCAGACAAGCTTGGATCCTATTTTATGAGTAAAAGAATGAATCAAATTTCTTCTAGTCCATGCTGGCAACATGTAGTGCAACCTGTTTCTCTTACCTGAACCAGTTCTTTTATTTTTGGTCTGAGAGAATTTATTTGCCAGGTTTTAGCTGTTTGATCTGCTTTTAGAAGCTACTAAACATTTAGTAGTTGGATGTCCAAGGTTGCCACAGATATAACATAGATCTTTAGGATCAGCACTACCTTTGTGGAATCCCAAACCTGCCTTTTCACTGTGAGTTCATTCACTTAGTTTATGAATAATTCTTGATAAATTTGTCCACCTATTTGGTCTTTCAAGATCAAGTTTCAGTTTAGAGATTTCTTGACTCAATCTGTTTATTATCTCACCTGCATTGCTGCACTCTAGTTTACACTTTTCTAGTTCAAGTTCAACACTTTCTTGTTCATTACTCATGACCTTTTTTCCAATTTTAGTAGAGTCAATTTAAGGATTTCAGACTTAAGATCATTATTAGAAGAATTAAGTTCAGCAACCTGTTTCTTGAGAGTGTAGTTGTCATTGTCAACTGTAACTTTACAGGCCTTTAATTCAATGAGATCAAATTTAAGGTTTGCAAAACTGTTGAACAACTCATCCTTATCAGAAGTTAATTCTTGAAAATCATAAATTAGTGCACTCATCAAGGAAACAAGTTTTGATTTAGAAAACAAATGTAGTTTTTCTTTAAGTTCAAGTATGTTTACCTCAATAGCATCATCTTCTTCATCTAAGCCTGAATCTCCAAGTGCCATGAATGCAGTTTCATCATCATCTGAGTCAGATCCCCAAGCTGCTATCATTGCATGTTCCTCCTTCCTTTTTGCCTTTTCTTTTAGTTCCTTTTCAGCTCTTTCTTTTTTCCACTTTATTTCCCAGACTGGACAATCTCTGATCTGATGATCAGTCTTACCACACTTGTTGCATCCATTTGTATTTTCATTTGAATGCTTCTTGCTACTTTTTCCCTTCTTCTTTTTGAAGAATTTGCTAAAATTCTTGGTTATGAAGGCAACTTGTTCCTTATCAAGTTCAAATTCATCCTCACTATCAGAAGCCTTTAATGCCAAGATTTTCTCTGGAACTTCTTGTTCTTTGGTTCCATCAACTTCTATTTCATAAGTTCTCAAATTTCCAACCAGTTCATCCAAAGTCATGCCAACAAGATCCTTATTAGCCTTCCTAATTGCAGTTACCTTAACATTCGATTTTGTTTTTGGTAGTACCCTTATAACCTTTTCAACTTGTTCCTCCTCAGTGATGACTTTGCCTAGGGAAGTCAGCTCATTTGTTAAGGTTGTAAGCCTTATCATCATCTCATAAAGAGATTCATTTTCCTTCATCTTAAAAGCCTCATACTCAGTAAAGAGAAGGGAAATTCTGAATGTCCTTACCTGAGAGGTACCCTCATGTGCATTTACCAATGCATCCTAAATTTGCTTAGCAGTGGTGCAAGTTGACACCCTATTATATTCAGCAGCTCCTAATCCATAGACTAGGATGTTCTTAGCTTTTGCATTTTTTCTTAAAGCCACTTAGTCATTAGCAGTAAATTCATTCCTTACCTTTCTGACTTGTTCACCATCAACCATCTTTATTGGAATGGTAGGACTATCAGTAATCCTATCCCACAATTCATAGTCTTCACCTTGGATGAACATCTTCATCCTTGCTTTCCACCAGATAAAGTGAGAGTCATCAAAGTGTGGAGGTTTAGTGGTTGAGTGACCTTTACTATGTCTAGTAGGAGGTGCGAAATTCATCATTGTGATCTTTTCTTAGGTGCTAGCCTTATTTAAGACAACCTCGCTCTGATACCACTTGTTAGAGTGCGTGCCGTACCAATTTTAATATTTTACTCTACTGGTTGCCTATCAGTGGAACAAGTAAGCCAACGTGGTTCACAAAAGTAAAATTTGAACACAGTATTTTTACGTGGAAAATACCTGGCTCAAGAAAGGTGTAAAAACCCACGACCTGTACCTTTACAGGATTTAACCCCAACTTCACTATAACTCTTGAGCCTCAGCAATCAATAAATTATAAGACTTCTTGTAAACTAGGAATTAAAACTTCTAACTCCTATTACTGCAAAATACTAATCTTCTCAAGATAAGTGTTCCCAAGTTTTTGAGTTCCCCAACTTGAAGACGTTAATCCTAACTCAGTTTATACTTCACTGAGACTAGAGATTACAACTCAATATGACTCAATAACCAACCTATTACACAAAGTCTAAGACTCTAAGTAAAGGACCAAGTTGCTTTACTAGCTCCTTTAAGTTGTAGAACTGATTTGCTGATTGTTGACTATCTTTTTAGTGCTTGAGTGAAATACTTGATTAACGTTTGTTATATTTAAGCCAACTCCTGATGGAGTCCTTTAGTCACTAGGACTCCTAGGTAGTTTCACTCACTCTTTGCTCCAGTCTCTCTTTCTTCTTGTTTGAATAGGACTCTTCTCTTTTATCTCATAATCTCTACAGTACTTCTTGATCAACTCAACTTCTAGATGCTGCACTTATCTTCTTATTTGCATCTACTTCAACTGATGTGATAAGTGTTGAGAGCATGATACTTATCCACTCCTATTTTTATGCAGTGTCATCTTTCCAGTGTAGTCTTACCTGTAACTTGTTCACTTGTGTGGAACAGCTTGCACAACATGTTTCATTCATATGTCCATCATCAAAACTTTACATTCCCTAACACTAATTAAGTAGGTTGCTTTTTTAGGTGTGTCCATCACTTCATCTTCCTTCATCATTTTTGGTTGAATCATCCTTGTAGTCGTTGATGTTATCACCTCATCCTCCTAATCTTTGTTTTTTTCAGATTCGACCAACATCATCATTTCCTTCATCTCTTCTTTTAGATTTGTCATCACCACTACCCCATCCACTTTTTTCTTTTCTATATTGATCTTCACCATTGTTGTTGTTTCCACCACCACCTCCTCTTTCAAATTTGATTATCACCACCACTTTCTCTATAGATTTGGTCACCACCACCACTTTCTTGTTCTTCAAATTATATTCCATCATAAACACCTTTTTTAGATTCGCTCATAGTTATCACTTTTTTTTTAATTTGTCCTGCGTCGCAACAATCCCTTCATTTTTTCTTCAAATTAGGTAACATCATAATCACCTTTTTTTTCTTTAGATTGAGAAACATTATATCTATCTACATTTTTTCTTCAGATTTGGCAACACCATGACCACCTTTTTTCCAGATTTAGACGATATCACTACTAGTTTTTCCTTTTTCTTTTATAATTCAGCCACCGCTAACATAACAACCACCTCTGTCTAATCTTCCTTTTTCATATCTTACCATCACCTTTGACTTCTTCTTGACGAGTCTCAGATACATTTTTAGTTTGTACTTAATCAAATTCTAGTATATGTTAAGATAGCATTTCACAAAAATTGAAATCAACTAGGCTATAAATTTGTATAATCTTGATTATTATTTGGGAGAATAAAATTCATAAAAGGTAAGTTTGACACTATATATTGCTTAAAGTAAGATAAATAAGTTTTAGAAGATCTTGATATGTTATTATAATAAAATCTTAGTATCCGCATATATATCTCTAAAAATAATTGCCTCTTTTCAATATAATTACGTTTTACTACTAGAAAAAAAAAAGTAATCAACACTGCATGTAGTTATGTTAATTAATTGATTGTAGGCCGATCAAAATACTTTTTTCCTTGAATTGTGTTAAAAAGGTGTAAAGACCTCTTCAAATTGGCACTAGATTCAATACTTGATTCAATCTCTATATAAAAATTAGGACTAAAAAAGATAAGATAAAAATTATTTAAGTTAATAAATTTACTTGATCAATTCCTAAGTTGGAATTAGGACTAAAAGATGAAAAATCAATGATTTGGAATAATAAATGTATAAACTTTATTCTCTTTTCTGTTTGATAACTAATAGGTTGTATTAATCACAAATAGAACCTTTATAGAGTTGTAGAGCCAGTTACCACAGCTAAATAACCTATTTAAAACACCGACAGACTAGCTAAGGAGTCATTTGGTGTAAGAGAGAAAATAATTCTAAATTTAGTGCCTCTTAATGCCTTGTTTGGTTTCAATGTCTGAAATAACTTGTTTTAGGATTAAAAATTAGTACTGAGATAAGTTATTCCTCCCTCTTAATGGAATAATATCAGAATAATTTGTCCTGGAATAAAATAAATAAAATGACAAAATACCCCTCAATCTATCTTATTTTGTGTTGTTCTTCCTTTAAAGCTCATTTTTAGGCCATTACTGATGCATTGTGATTGTGAGTCAATCAGTCTTGCTGTGAAACATCTATCTGTCAACATCTTTCTTCTTTAACTGGTAAATATCATTTTATTACTTGTTAGATTATTGAATTGAATGTGGTGAAAGATGTTACATCTTCTCAACAGTACAACTATCTCAGCTTTAATTTCTTCTTTTGATTCGAATACCACTCCTATAGCGACCACCACCACCATCTCAAGAAAGAGAATTATCAACGAAACAAAAATCCAATATGTATGTGTAGTAAAGAATATTATGTGTATCAGGTAATGAATCATGACTTAAGACTGTATGTATGCTAATTAATACATTTGTTGACATCTAGAAATACGTGATTCTTAATTTTTATGACTCACAAAAGCCTAATTTATATATTGAGACTACTTTATATCTTTTGGGAAGAGAAACAAAGTTTTTGGGTTTATAACAAATTAATTAGGCTGAGAAGGGAGAATTTATTTATAGAAGGTGGAGTAGGAAGTTCGCTTAATGGCTCAAGTGCAACATTGGTGCAAATGACGTGTCAAAAAATTATTTTTCCTAAGATTGAGTCACACAAAAATAAGTGGTGATTCATCTATATTTATATCTATAATCTATATCTATCTATACCTATATCTATAATCTATATCTATAATCTATAATATATTAAAAGTGTGAACACCCTTAGAAAAGTGATTCGAACTTTTTGTCCCTCCTTATTAAAGCACTCTCTAATAGACAATATTGTCTTTTCACCTTTTTACTCTAATTAATATGCTTTTATTTTTATAATACTGAAAAACCAAATAGTTCTAAAATATAGAGAACCTAAAATATAAAGAAAAATATATGAAAAATTATCCTTAAAACACTCCTTTCATATTTAGAGTCCTTTTTAATAGCAAAATTAAATAATAAATCAAAAAAAAAAAATCCAACTAAGTCACGTTTCTATTTAAGTGGGAAAAAAACCTAGCGCCTAGCATGTGTTACACCTCACACAACTTCTGTTACGTTTCTTTAGTATAGGATTTTTGGGTTTTTTCCTTTTTCTTTGTTTTTTACTTTATATATGTTTTAGTTTCATGTCCTAATGATATGATGCTTTGTTTGTTTTTTGTGTTATGTGGAGAAGGAGTTAGTGTATACTTATATATTTAATATATTTTTAATTTGAAGTTTTTTTTATGTTCTTCACTTTTTCTTTACAGTTAGAAAGTGTTAATAATGACGTTTATGCTTCACGATAAAGATGAAGAACATGAAAACAAAGAAATTATTGAAGGCAATCAATTCCGGGTGAGGTAACTCAACATCAACTTTACATGTATGTTTTACAATTAAATGTAAGTTTTAGGGGTATGCAGTTTTTACATGTATTTGCTTTTGGAAAAATAAAATCAAACAGCTCTGGACTTCTACAAACTCTGCTAGAAAAGTTGCTATCTTAGAAGGCAAAATATAATCTAAACGATGTATCTTTGAAAATAATTTTTTTTCTTTTTTTTTTATTGTTTGAAATCAAGAGTCTATTAGAAATAATTTTTCCTCCTTTTTGAGAAACAGATAAGATCATGAAATTATGACAACAATTTTCATGTTGTATTATTAAATTTACATTGCCTAGCTAACATATCTATCAATATCTACTTAAATTTAATCTTCCTTGATCCATCTACCTTGATGAGTATGTTTGTCGTGTTCTCAATAGTGTGCTAATGTGCGCGGTTGCTTTACGTGTTTTGTGGGCTTAATTATAATTTATCATGTGTGCGTTATTCTGTTCTTTATGCTTATTATGTGCGTGTACAATTAAAATTTCTATAATAAAAGTGATGAACACTTTTTTTAACACATTGATAACCTTTCGTTCAATATATCATCATAGATGCTTTTATTTTCTTACGACTTTTAGTAATATTTTACTAATTATTATTTTAGATATAGCTTTGGAAGCCAAACATTACTTGAAGGAATTGGTGCCTTAAAGGGTAAAATTATTTGAAAGAATTTGTGTCTAAAAAGTAATTAATTGATATTCTTCTCTAAAAGTGGTTTTGATGATTAATTTGTATTGTAAAAGAACACGGTTGAATTGAATTTATATGTATTATAAAAATTTATTGAATTTGTTTTAGAAAATTATGTTCATTTATATATATCTAATATATATGATTGGAACAATTCCTAGAGTTATGGTTTATTTTTTCATATTAAACAATTGAATGAATTTAATTTGATAGATGTTTATTTCAAATAGATAAAGATGAGCTATTGACATTTTTTAAAAAAAAACTTTGAGATACCTCATGAATTCCTTGGTGGATTATGACAATTTCGAATCATACAAGGAGTAAGAATTATATTTAAACATGATATACTTTTTTCGTTTAAAAAAGAATGATATATTTTAACTTGACATGAAATTTAATATATTAAAGAAGATACTTGAATTTTTTGATCTTAAATTAAAATTATGTCAAATGTTTCAAAATGTCATTTAATCTTATGATCTTAAAAATGTCACGTAAAAAGTTGAAATTAAAATATTATAAAAAAAAATATTCATTTTAAAATGGACTAAAAATAATCTTATTTTCTTACATTCCTATGTCAAATATTTTATTTTGAGTCCAGAGTCAAATAATTTATTTTAGTTATGGCAAGTCTAAATATAATTAATATCATTTTGGGACTCAATAATTATGAGTTTTACTGATTTTTTTATCCTCTAAAACTATTAAGATAATTTTGTACAAGCACTTGAACACTTCAATTTAAAAAGGTCAATATTCCATATCGAAGGAGGGCAATTAAATATTTAATTTTTGTTTTGAAATGTAATATTTATTTATATCATTTAAATAGATATAATATTTATTTATGTCATTTAAATAGATATAATATTTATTTATATCATTTAAATATACGTAATATTTACTTAAATTTTAATTGCTACTTTTAGTAATATCTTTTTTCATGTATATATAATTTTGTCGATTAACATAAAATACGTGCAAAGCACGTGCACTAGACTAGTTATTATATAAGTGTAAACTATAAAGAATTTATGAATGGTTACCTCCCAAAAAATATCATAACATTTCACCTCTTCTTTGTGTGAAACATTATGGACATATATAATATTGCATACACATATTAAACACAGTTTTATAACGTGTGAAAACACATATTGATACAGTTTTATAACGTGTGAAAACACATATTGATAACCTTTGTCTATTGGGCCAATTTTGTCCATCCCCTTCCCTTGACCATTTGACCTTTTAATCTCTTTTTTTGCTATAAAATTTTTAACTGAAAAATATTTTACTTTTTTATTGGAAAAAATAATAATTAAATATAATTATATAAAAACGGTATAATTGTTATATAAATATATATCTATATAAGATATATGTATAGAAATTATATATATATATATATATATATATATATATATATATAATATATTTATATGTATAAAATATATATATAAAAAATTGTATAAAATATGTATAGAAATTTATAGCTGATGTATAAAATATACATCCAAAAAATAATTGCAGCTAAAGGTTGTATAGAATATGTATAAAAGCTGTATAATTGCTGTATAAAATGTGTATAGAAACTATATATAAATAAGGTGTATAGAAACTGTATCACTGTTGTATAAAATCTGTATATGTATAGAATATATATAGAAACTGTATAAATATTGTATAAAATGTGTATTAAATTGTGTAATTGTTGTATAAAATGTGTATAAAAACTATATATGTAAGGCGTATAAAACCTGTATCATTGTTGTATAAAATCTGTATATGTATAAAATGTGCATAAAAACTGTATAATAGTTGTATAATATACATATATACAATGTGTATAAAAACTGTATCATTTTTGTATAACTGTTATATAGATAGGTATATGTACAAAATGTGTGTAAAAGTTATATCATCATTTATTAAAACATGATATGGGTCATTAAAATATGTTATTTTTAAAAAATTGTATTTCAAAAAAATACAAAATTTTACTTGTTTATGATATTATAAATTAGTATTTAATTATTTTAAAAGAGAACTACAAAATTTATTTGATTGTTTTATTGATAGAATTAAAAAAAAATAAAAAAATATTAGTTTTTTAGAAAAAAATGAGCAACCAAAAAAAGGGAAAAAGGAAGAAAACACAACTAGAAGAAATAAAAAAACAACAACGAAAAAACAACAAAAAGCAAATACAATTTATACACTTTATATAATAATAATAATAATAATAATAATAATAATAATAATAATAATAATAATAATAATAATAATAATAATAATAAAGAAGTAGAAAGAGCAACAACAAAAGTAAAACAAAACATACAATATCAGCAAAATTAAAAAAAAAAAAAAAAAAGTCAAAGAAAGCGGCTCAACTAGCGAATAGCTAAAAAAATGAGATTTTGTATTCTTGGCCATTTCCGTATCTTTTTTTTTTTTTTTTTTTTTTGATTGGGAGGCTGTTTTTGTCCTTCCCCCAAAAGTTAACCATGTAAGCAACCACGTATCCAAACCAATTCCCACTTCAAAGCCCAATTCCTACTTCACTACCAATAGACATTTGCATTCTCTTCTATTCTCTTCTCAACAACCTAAATACATTCTCTTCCCCCTTTTACAAATGTCCTAAATGTTTTTTCTGTTTCTGTTGATGATCAAAGGAGGTCCAAGAAGCTAATCCAATCAAATTCGCGAAAAGGCTGCATGAGAGGTAAAGGTTGGCCTAAAAATGCGAGTTGCACCTACGAAGGTGTCCGCCCGCATATTATATATCATGAAATATTATTCATGTTTAAAAAATTAGAGATGCATCTTTTACGCATTTTTGGTTCACGTAATACATATAGTTTATTCTATCAGAATTTCAAATATCTAGCATTATCTTCAATTAAGCATATTATTTTCATTTTTGTTGCATTAAAATATTATTAGAATATAGTTATAATTGAAAATTGTATATATTTTTTGGGGATATGATATTTATAACAATTGTTTTGTAATGAATGTGCAAAACACGTGCAAGTAGCGTACGTGTCTGTGCAAGTAATGTGCAAAACACGTGCAAGTAATATATATTTAGAAATTAAT
Organism: Capsicum pubescens; assembly: GCA_030864215.1. Taxonomy (NCBI): domain Eukaryota; kingdom Viridiplantae; phylum Streptophyta; class Magnoliopsida; order Solanales; family Solanaceae; genus Capsicum; species Capsicum pubescens. The sequence goes on along the minus strand of CM061544.1, from coordinate 69,223,361 downwards.
ATAAAATCTTCTAAAATGTATCATTCGTGGTGACGAAAATTCAAGCCTAGAACATTCAACACGGATCTTTTTTCTCTCAAACAATTTTGAAATGAGCTAAAATATTTAAATATAGAATCTACGCATTCAAAAAAGTTAATGATACTCATATCAACTATATTTAAGGCGGGTTAAAATTGAGTTCAAAATAAAAGGAGTAAAATCGAAAATTTTGTTTTAGAAACATTTTGCCCGAGATTATAGGAGTTTAACATGGAAAGCCCATGCAAAAATGACTTTAAAACGAGATGTAAATCAAAGAAAAATTATTTTAAGAGTCACCGGCAAAGCCCCCAAAAATCCATTTTGAAATTAAGATTAAAGAGTGTTTTGATAATATAAACAATGGAAAATGATGAGAATATGAATTAGACGCTTACCCAACCAAGAATGGTGAAGAAAACCCTCAATATCGCCTCTTCCCGAAGCTTCTAGATATAAAAATGGTGGAATTCGCAAAAATGAACTATTTATATTGTTCTGTGAATAGTACCTCATGAATGCGATCAACCTTTTGAATTTGTGAGGGTTAACATTGACAAGGCCACTAATTTGTCTTTTGCATTCGTGGTCAGAACTTCGCATTTGCGAAGATCGATAACCCAAACCATTACGTTCGTGACATCCAAGTGGCGTTCGCGATGAAGGAAAACTCGACTCGTACCCAAGAAGTATTAATGATCATAGTTTCCCACCTCGCAATCGCGACGAGGGAGTATTTCCTTTTCCTCATTCGCAACTAGTGACCCGCGTTCGTGGAAAAGGAATTCACATGCACCCAAGTTCATCAAATGCTAAGTTTTTGACAAGTTGAAATTTCTTTAAACGGACTCTCGAAATTCATTTCGGACACCACAAAAATAAATCATATATGCTTCTTGGCTATTTTGATATTTCAGACTCAATGACAACATTGAATTTTTGAAAAAAAAAAGTCATTTTCAATAAATTAACCTTCAAAATCCCGTCTAGGCATTTTCACTAGTTTTCAAAAAAAAATGTTCAAAATGCTAAATAAATTTTGTGAACCCAAACCAATCTCGCTACTAAATCAAAATCAACATTATGGATCTAGTGGAACTGACCAAATCACCATCTGATGCTTGAGTCATGAAATATTAATCCACGTCAAATTAATAGCTATTAAAACCTCTAAAAGTCTCAAACTCTCTCAAATCATTCTCGGATGAATCAAAAATCGTTCCAACTATCTCACAACTCATAAACAACATATAACAATAATGGGGAAGGTCAAACTGATTAAAACACATTAAAAGAAAAATTTAACATAACAAGTTGTTATCTTTGTATTTGAAATGATTATCATGATTTATACCCTTCCTACTATAGATTTATAGTGTTCAAGAAATATGGATATTAGCATTTCTGTTTTAGCAAGTGTTGAATTACGGATCATGGGTCGCCCATGTGGATCGATCCGACCCGATTTTTAGTTATTTTTGAATTATCTAACAAAATAAGAGAGAAAAGAAGAGATAAGTTTTAATTTTGAAACTTGGGGGGAACGGTTACTGTTCCACTTCCCCAATATATTACTACTTCTCTTCCTCCGTACAAGTTAGTAACAGTAACAAAAGAAAAACAAAAAAAACAACAGCAAAGCAGTAAATTTTTAAGACATTTAGCTTGTGATTCTATAACTTTGTTTCCAAGAGATCCAAAGTAGACTTGGGGCAGATCCTTTCGGTTGCAAATTCGACGATTTCAGCTGCAAATTTTAAGGTACACACTGATTTATATTTTTGCTCCGAATTTACCTTCAATGACATCAGAGACAGGTTTATTACCCAATTTTTGCACAAAATGTCTCTATTTTAAGTGTAGAAATAGAAAATCAAAGTTGTATATACCTGTAAGAAAAACTATTGATCGAATATAAATTATAAAATCTGGTCAGACGCGTCGCTGAAATTCGGTTGGGTGCCACCGCTACTCCGGTTGGGAACCACCGCAACTCCGGTTAAGCGCACCGCAACTCCGGTCGACGTATCATTGATTCACTAAAATGCGTCAATTTTCTTAATTCGACCTGTTCATATTATTTGTTGTAGTGATTGTTGTTGTGGATGCAAATGCTGTTAAAGTATCTTGTAATTTTATTTTATTTTAAAAAGGGTGACAGAAGTTGCGCTCTTAAGAAGAAGAAGAAGTACAATAGTGCTTTCCTTTTTTTTTTTTTTTTAATAAGAATAGTTAATTTTTTTTTTACTTTAAGGAATGTACCTTTTTTGTCTTGGTTTTTGGGAAAACGAAAATATTTATATACATTGTGCAGTATGTGTATATTTTGTTCAAATGGGCCCTTTATTTAATTTTTTGGTTGTTGTATGGTGCTGACATACGGTACAAGTACAAATTATAGTACATATGTATAAAAGGGTGTCTACTGTTGCACTATATTGATTTAATAAAAGAAAAATGGAAAATCATGCAGTGTAATTTATTATGCCTTTAATTTTTTTTTAATGAGGGTATAAATTAGGCTTGATATAATTCTTGTCTAAAATAGTTCCTAATTTTTCATAAATAGATTGTGACTTCTACAATAAATTGCGACATAAGTTGTCGCATTGAATGAAATAATCATTCTTATTATTTCTTGGTTCCTATTTCAGAAATGGCTGAACGGGGACAAACTCGAATCACTCCAAATAGGATATCAGGATGTCAAGCAAAGAAATAAAGTAGAGGAGCACGTCATCGAAGGACATGTTTTCGAGGTCGTGAGATCATACGAAATGGTGTCCCCAGGGCGACACAAAATCTGTTACGGAATGAAAGGGCTATACGAAGGGAGAGAGAAAAGAAACTGAAAGAGTTCAAGTCTTTTAAGATGTCACCTAACATTAGCGTTGCTAGTTTTATACATCTGATTGAAATGAAATGTGTAGAACTAGAAAACTATGTGGAAATCTCGGATTGAAAAACATTAGCTATTTTATCAAATTCTCTCTGTGACCCTTGGGGCGAGAGATTAATTGATGTTTACCACGAGATTTCGCTTAGCGAGCCCTTTTGAGTGTACGTAAGTCGTCTAGAATACTTGTGGAATGATTTTTATTTTTAGATTGACTTGTAACATGAAGTTATATATTAATTTTATATTATATATATATATATATTAAGTTGTTTATCTCTTTTTACGTGAATTTCATTCATTTATTGGAGTTTAAAACGACTTAATTGAAAGCTATCATCCTAATACAAATTAAAAAATTAATTTCTAATTTTGGACAAGTGTTTAGTTCATATATGATGATTCGATTCTTAAGTGTCCTTTCGATTTTACACTAAACATGAAACCTTTAGGTGAAATGATTTGACTAAATGTGTAATTTGCATGCATAATTGATAACACACTTGCGTAATTGTCTCCTAATAACAAACATGGCATCAAAAAGCATAATTGCTGACTTGAATAAAAGAGAAAAATTAAATGAAGACAACTACGACATTTGGAGTCGTAAGAAGTGGTATGTACTGAAAGAGCAAAACTCTCTTGAAGGTATTAACCATGTCTTAAGTCTACCAGAAGAGGGCAATACTGCACAACAAAGAAGAGAACTTGAAGCTTATAAGGCTTGAAAAAAGGTTGATTTCATTGCGCGTGGAATCATTGTAAGTTCTGTGGTTGATGAACTCATAAATGAGTGTGAGAAATTTTCTACTTCCAATGCCATTTGGGTACACTTGTGAGGAACATATGGGGATACTTATGTTACCCGCCTCAGACTATTAAATTTGACACTTACATAAAGCGTCATGATCAGAACATCAAATAACACCTTAGGGTGATGTCGAATATGATAGCTCAACTCAAAAGTGTTGGTCACATTATCTCGGATGAGCAGTAGGTTCAGGAAGTGATTCAATCTCTTCCTAACTATTGGGAATACTTGAAGGTCAACTTAACCCACAATGAAAACATCAAAACTTTTTCTGATGTTGCACGTCACGTTGAACTTGAAGATGAGCGGCTTGGTACTGCTATAGCTGCTTATAATACCTTTATGGCAGAATCAAGTGATAATAACTCTTCAGTATTCAAGCATAAGAAGTGAAAAAAGAACGTGAAGGATAAAGAGATCGAAGAAGGACCCTTTGAGAAAAAGAACAAGCCAAATTTCAAGAAGGGAAAAAGTTTTTTCAAGAAGAAAGACAAGAGCAAGATGAAGTGCTACAATTGCCAAAATCTGGGGCATTTTGCTCGTGAATGTCCTGAGCAGAAAAAGGTAGCATTTTTAAACACAACTCTTAGTGCTACATATGTTTCTAGCACTGCTTTATTAATTGAATCTTATTCTATGTGGATTGTAGACTCAGGAACCACCAACCATGTGAGTCGAGATCGAGAAGCATTTGTGGAGTTCCGTCGAGTTTCACCTGGATCAAGATGGATCTATGTATGAAATAATACACGACTTAAAGTCAAAGGGATTGGCACTTGCAAAGTAGATTTGCGTGCAGGACGGTCTTTAATGTTGCATGACGTCCTCTATGCTCTAGAAATTAGACGAAACTTAGTATCTGTGTCTGTTCTTTTAGATGTTGGTTTTCATTTGTTTTTTAGTCGTAATTGTGTAAGAATTACTCTAGATAATGTTTTTTATGGTTTTGGACATCGTTATGATCGCTTTATTATTTTAGATTGTAATCCTTCAACTTATGGCTATTATGTTGACCGTTGTGTAATGTCATGTTATTCAAGTAATAATGATGTTCATATACTTACTTGGCATTCTAGATTGGGTCACATAGGGCAAGACCGAATGAACAGATTGGCAAAGGAAGGACATCTAGGTTCTTTCTCCAAAATTGAAATGCCAACTTGTCAAAATTGTCTTGCTGGAAAGACCACACGTAAACCATTTGGGAAGGCTACAAGAGCTGAATTCTTATTGAAATTAATCCGTTCTGATATCTGTGGTCTAATGAATGTGAGAGAAAGGACCGGTGCTTCATATTTCATTACATTCATTGACGATTTCACGTGCTTTGGTTATGTCTATTTGATATCTCATAAATCCAAAACACTTGAATACTTCAAAAGATATATGAATGAAGTTGAGAATTAATTAGACAAAAGTATAAAAGCATTAAGAACCGATAGAGGCCGTGAATATTTTTCAAAATAGTTTGAAGAATTGTGTATTGAAAAAGGCGTTATCAGACAATTGACTACTTCTTATACACCTCAACAAAATGGTGTTGCCGAAAGAAGGAATAGAACATTATTGGATATGACAAGATCCAAAATGGCGCAGACAAATTTTTCAATCTCTTTCTGGGGAGATGCGTTATTAACTGCCGCCTACATATTGAATAAAGTGTCTTCTAAATTAGTATCTTCTACTCCTTATAAACTATGGACTGGAAATAAACTAAACTTTAATAATCTATGACCTTGGGGTTGCGCTGCATATATTAAAGATCATTTTGGTAAGTTTGGAAAACTAAGTCCAAAAGGAAAAAAATATATCTTTATAAGATACTCAAAACACTCCAAAGGATATGTGTTCATTGGTGAATTGGAAGATGGAAGTACTACTAAAATTAAATCACGAGATGTCATATTCCTGTAAAATGATTTTTCAAAAAGGAATTAAATAAAGAAAAATAAGCCTCTTTACGAAATGTTGAATTCAGATGATCAAATAATAGCGCATGACATGCTTGACAATTCAATTGATCAAGAAATGATTCTTGGTCCAAGTGGGAGTCATGAATCCCAAAATCCTATTGAGGAATTTAAACTTCAATTATGTAAGATTATCATAAAAGTGTACCTAAACGATCTTATGAGATTGAGGATTATGTTTTCTTGGTTTCTCCAACAGAATTGGATGAACCTAATTCTGTGACTGAGGCTTTATCAAGTCCTGAAAAAGATAAATGAATAAAAGAGATGAAAGAAGAATTAGGGTCCATGAAAACTAATAAAAGTTTGGGATCTAGTTGACCTTCCTTCTGGGCGTAAAACTATTGGGAATAAATGGATTCTCAAAGTTAAACGCAAATCAGAAGGGTCAATAGAAAGGCATGAAGCACAATTGGTGGCAAAAGGTTTTACTTAAGAAGCTGGAACAGATTATGAGGGAACTTTTTCACAAGTTGTGAAATTTACCTCAATCCGCCTGCTTTTGTCTATAGTTGCACGTTTATATTTAGAGTTACACCAAATGGACGTGAAGACCACTTTTATCAATGGAGAACTAAATGAGGAAATCTACATGGAACAACCTATAGGTTTTGTTATTAAAGGGCAAGAAAGAAGATTTGTAAATTAAACAGATCAATATATGGCCTTAAGCAGTCTTCAAGATAGTGGTACCTGAGATTTCATAAGAAAGTGATTTCATTTGATTTCACCATGATCGATGAAGACCATTGCATCTATGTGAAAAAGTCCAATGAAATGTTTGTGATTCTTTCGCTTTACGTGGATGATATTTTATTAGCTGGAAATAATTTGGAGTATGTAAAATTTGTTAAGTCATGGCTTTCAAATTCATTTGACATAAAAGATATAGGTAAATCAGACTATATATTAGGTGTTAAAATCCAAAGAGACCGTTCCAAGAAAATTTTGAGTCTATCTCAAGAAACATACATATTAAAATTTTTGAAACGTTTTCGAATGAATAGTTGCAAATCCATGGATACTCCTATAGAAAGAGGTGAAACTTTAAGCCTTGAAATATGTCCAAAGACTGAAAAAGAAAAATAAGACATGTCCCGAGTACCATATTCCAGTGCGGTTGGGAGTTTGATGTACGCTATGATGTGTACTCGTCCAGATATTTGTTATGTTGTAGGTCTGGTTAGCAGGTATCAATTCAATCCTGTAAAAGATCATTGGAAAGCAGTAAAGAGAATTTCTTGATACCTGAAGGAAACTGCTGATTATTCACTATGTTATAGTGGATCCGATTTATCCATAAAAGGTTATACAGATGCTGATTGGGCGGGTGACCGGTATGATAGAAAATCAACTTTCGGGTATGCCTTCTTGCTAAATGGTGGTACAATTTTATGGAAAAGCAAGAAACAAACTTGCACAATCCTGTCGACTATGGAATCCAAATTTGTAGCTTGTACATCTGCAGTACAAAAGCTATTTGGTTGAAGAGATTCTTTGAGCATTTGAACATCACAAAGAATTCTAAGGGTCCCATGATTTTATATTGTGACAGTCAAGCTGCTATCGCATATACGAAGGATCCTGAATATCACAGCAAGACCAAGCACATTGATATTAAGTATAACTTTATAAGAGACATAGTAGCAAGTGGAGAAATAAATTTACAATACATTCCTACACAGAAAATGATAGTTGATCCCTTTACTAAGGCGATATCTAGAGACTTGTTTGAGAAACATGTTATGGCTCTAGGATTATGTAGGATATGATTATGTTTATGTATTTTAGATGAATGGATTTTAATTATCATCAATATAAGAATTTTGAATTTATGTTCAATCTCATATGCATGTTAAAAAACGTTTTATCAATATAGTGTGTCGAACAAGATGCAAGATTGGCTCTCGCACACGAGCAATCGCCTCTTACGTCGAGGAGCGTGAAGAGAAAATTTCCACCATAAGATAATGACTTATTTTTGTAAAGCCAAATGTGATTTTCTCTAAGAATATAAATTTAAGGATTATTAAAGAAAGAAACTTAGGTTAGACATTTAGAAGTGTCTAGACCTAGATCTATACGATGTTGAATGGCTAAAAGAATAAGACACACGTACAAATATAAGGTGAGAACATCATAACACGTGTTTCATACCACGTGTGCTTAATGACCAATGCGTTAATAAAAGAATGAATCCCTACTTCTTCATTGTGTGAGACCCTAAAAGTTATTTTAACTTTTCATTGGAATACCCTTAGACCTTTAACTGTTTCTTGAAGTTTCAGTTGGTGTTGCTACTTTAGCTTGTTACTAATAGCCATGAGAGATTCGACAATTGTCTAAGAAAGATATCAATCCAGAGCTAAAAGGATACGTTGGGACACTCCATAAAAACCATAACGTTTATCAATCTACAATTGCAGGTACAAGCAAAGGAGTTAGTGGACAAAGATATCAGAACATGAACGTGAATAAGATATTTGAAAAATCATTTATACCACAAAAAGACCCCTTGTACATACCCCCAGAAATTACCACATATTGAGATAGTTTGAACAAAGATAAAGAAGCTTATAACCATATAGCCCGAGGATATATAAAAAATATCTACAAAGTACAAACTTTTCTAAACCTTAACCCCAGAGCTACAAATATCAAGAACCAAACACAAACTATATAACCCAAAAATTGCAAGGTTACAACAAGCTAATCGCACTACCCAAAACCAATCCAAGCTTAATAAAAACATGTTTCGACTATGAATTATTAAATACCGTATATACCCAAGATGGAGAAGAACTAACAACTATAGAAAAATTATATAAAGTATTCACCACCTATAAAAGAGTAACCAAAGAAAATCTATTTTATATAAAGTTTTATACTGCACTAGCAGAGATATTATACGATGAGATCAAACCAGTTATACAAGTTGTAAAAAAAGGATTAATCAGAGATAAGATTATACCGAAAGATATTGTGCAGCAGCCAGAGATACCCAAAATCTAGATACCTGATTTTTATACAAATAAACGACTTATTAGATTAGCTACAATTATTCAAGAATTAACAAATAATTACATCAATGAAAACTCAATATGGATCTATTATTCAAGAGACCATCAAATGATTTATTCAAATTTAAGAGAGCTACGAGAAACAGATATGGAAGATGTTAGACAATGGATAATGACGTTACTTAACCCAGAAAAACAATCTACTGCAAGAGAAATTAAGAAAAGATTTATTTCAGACGGATTATTAACAAGATATTGCAAAATAATTGGACACAAATATCCAGACCATCAATGTTCGAAATGTAATGGAAGAGATAGTATTATCTCAGAAGTCCAGCTAGAATAAAACTAAGAAGATTAGGATGCCAGCTAGAAGACAAAAATCAATGGAGCAAGAATGGAAGGAGACAAGGAAAATGACATATGGAAGAAAAGTTAGCCTTTCCTGAAATTTCTTTACGTAAAGAGATAAGTACATTAGATTTTAGTGTCATTATTACTTTTTGACTTCCTTGTACCTACTATTAATAGCCTTTAAGACTTTTTAGCACCCACTTTGTAAAAAATAAGGCACGTGTAAAGTAAGAACAATGTAGATAAGTTTTACACGTTTTCTTAGGCTATAAATATGTAAGCCTCCGGCAAGTTAAGGGCAAGTCTTCATGTGTTGAAGCAAAAAACTCTCCTTTGTAAACGAAAAACTTTTGAATATTTAATAAAATACATATATATTTCAAAGAAAAAGCTATGGATGAACAAAGCCCAGAATTATCAAATCTACCAGAACAGGTATATTTATTTATGGTTATGAATAGTTAAATTCATAAATTCCTGACAATCATGATATGATAAAAGAAGTTCATGTTAGTTATTTTATAGTAGAATTATTCGAAAAATAGCATGCTAAGAAGTTTATTAGCAAAGTGGAAAAGGAGAAAAATCCCTAAGAACTATGCCATCCTACAGGTGAAACCGGTGAGGCAAGAAAGCCGTGATAGGGGAGTAGTCAGAGTAGATACAAGGAAGATTTTTTTAAATGATCGATCAATGAGATCTATTTTTTTTAGACGAATTTTATTTGAAACTTATTTTACAAGTGAAATTTTAATCCAAAAATCTAATAGAATTGTTTTTCTCCAAGTGCGGGCGTATTTCGGACGCCATGCAAGTGCATACGCAACGCATCTTGAAGGGATGCGACCCTTCGAGGTAAAAGACATATTGTTTCGCGTTACAGGGTGACCTGCGGGTGCAGATGCAGCACAGGTACGCGACCTGTGGGCGCAGATGCAGCACAGGCAGCCACTAGAATTGGACAGTATCACCTGCGGCCGCAGGTCCAACACAGACTGGGCGCAGGTGACGTGACTGTACTGAATGGGTGCCTTTTTGCAGAACCAATGCATCCTTTCTGAAAGGACACTTAAAAGCTATAAATACCTGACGTATTCCTTAGGTATTAACATAATTTCTGACAGCAAAAACACTCTTTATATCTTCAAAAAAAACTCGTTGTGATCATTAGCTATTGAGTGAGTTCGAAGTATCCAATAATTTGAGGTACCACTATTGTTGGATTGAAGGCCATTTTATCCTGGGAGGAAGATTCCATAAGCTCGGGTACAGTGAGGGAAATTATTTCTTAAGGACAGTCCGTGAAGTCGGGGGACTTGACCTTAAAAATCCTGTTTCATCTTATCTCTGAAAATTAACATACTTCTTGAAAAGATTATTCTTAATCTTGTGTTGAAGGTGCTAAGCAACTTCATAGGTGTTCTTGGTTTTACACATGAACTTGTGTTGAAGTTGTTGTGCATATATAGACAGATTCTTGTACCCAAAAACATAGAAAATAACAACGACCAATCGAGATATTTCATAAAAAAATAAAATATAAAATAAATAAATTTAATTCAGACGTCAAAATCGATCAATCTAAACCATCCTATCACTTCTCTATTGATTTGTTTCACATAATAAACAATGACCAATTTGCTTACCAAACAAAGGCATTAAAAGCAATTGTAACTTACCTGTTGGCATCTTTCTTTCAATTCATAGGGAAGTCACAAAGAGAAGAAAAATTCAAATTTACAAATTCAACAAATAAACAGCAGGACCTTCCATTAGACAAAACTAAGAGAAATGAAGCTATGAAATTATAAAGTTTTTTGTTGAAGTGGAAGATTCATAAATCAAATGGGATACTAATAATATTTTAGGAGGATTTTTCATATATAGATATTTATTATAGTTTAGTATAATTTTATTTTAAGAGTCTTACCATATATTTTAGGACTCTTTAAATATTAATTTAACTTTTAAATTTTTAAAATATATTTTTTCTTATCATATATTTCAAGACTTCTTAATTTTAAATATTATAAAAATAATTAAAATAAGTGAAAAGACAATTTTGTTTATTGAAAAAAAAATTAATGGAGGACAAAAAGTTCAAATCACTTTTCTAAGAGTTTTCACACTTTTAATATCTTGTAGATAAGAGAAACATATATACTTTGCTTCTATGGACTATTGATTTATTGTAAATATCGGGTGAATATATCTTTACATAAATATCTGATTGAATTCATTATTTACTTTTCCTAATCGAATATATGTGTGTATGTATGCGTTCTCCATTTTGAATTTTGTGATTGAGAGATCAATTATTCGAATAATTCTTCTAAATTTTTGTCAATTTCATATTCCCTGATTTATATTTTTATTTCCCTCCCTCTTTTTCTAAATTAGTGTTACTTTTAGTTTGGGCACACCTCTGTTAAAAAAAATTATTCTTAAAAAATAAAAAATATTTTTACTAATTTATCCTTGTTAAATATATTAAGAAAAATGTAACTCTTAGTAGTTTCTTAGTACATTAAATCATATTTTTTAAAGAAGGGTAAAATTGAAAAAAAAATCATTATTTAATGTCTTTTTTATTATCTAAAGACTCATTTATTTAGGAACAAAATAAAAAGACTATGAGCGTACTTCTTTTGGTAGAAGTATTCCCTCCGTCCAATAATTCTTATTTATAATTGACGTGAAACACACGTTAAAACCCCATAAATAATAGGGGTAGCTAGTTTTTATATTATCCTTTGAAAATAAATAATTTAATGCCTAATTGAGTAATGTATACTTTCTCCGTTCCATTTTATCCGTCCCAAATTTTCTAATTTGATGTCTCATTTTACTTGTCCTATTTTACTTATCAAGACAAGACAATTTTTTTTTCATTATACCCTTAGTGTAATTGATTACTCCTTGTTATTAGCATTCTTGAAAAATATTGTAAAGAGGAGTACCATTAAAAATACACCATTAAAAATATAAATGGTGTTTTGGTATTAGTCATCCATCAATATTGGAACTAACAACAACACACAATTAAAAGGGGCAAAATGATAAAGTTACATTACCAATCATTATTTTCTTAATAGCTATGTCATCCCAATTTGGAACGGATAAAATGGGACGGAGAGAGTAGTATTTAGTAACAAAGGATAAAATGGGTAGAAAAGGATAAAGATCCACAAATATTGTTGGACATTTATTTTTACTCGTACCATTCAAAATTAGTTGTCACTAGTTTTCTAATTAAATTTTGACTTTTAGTTGTTATTTTTGACATATTCAGAAAAAGATTTTTTTTTTTCTATTTTACCCTTATATTAAATGTTTATTCTTTAAATTAATTTCAAGACACTAATAAATATCAATTACTATGATAAAATAGTCACGTTAATAATTATTTTCATAATAGGTGTAACAAGTCAAAATATAACAAGTAAAGTTAAGAAAGTATTTGTATTGAAATCCAATTAAATTCAAATTAAAAAAAAAAAATCACCTTGAAGATACTTTCTCCGTTCTAAATTAAGATGGCATATTGATTAAGAAAAATCATTAATAACATTGCTAGTTTACCATACTACTCCTATTAAATAATATTTACAGTTTAATTTGAAGAAAAAATAATAAATACAAAGGATAAAATATGAAAAAAATATTATCTTTTCTTAACTAATAAAAAAATAAGTAAAATAAAAAATCAAATTAAAAAATTTAAAATAAATAATTTGGGACGAAGAAAGTATCCTTCACTGAATTTTTGTCCGACAAGAAGACATGATTTCCTCGAACTCACAAGACTCGTGTGTGTGATTGTGTTAATGAACATAAAGAATACTCCTAAAACACCTTGGGAACATGCAATGACTTACCCACAAAATTGAACTACCTTTACATGCAATACTATAATTAGTTATGGATGGGTGTTCTTTTCTGGTATTTGATAGTACTGTCAATTTGCTATTTTCTTCGTCTCATTTTACTCGTTTTAAATTGGGATGGTATAATTATTAAAAAAAATAATAAATAATATGGTCAGTTTATTATAGTATCCCTATTAAATAATATTTATATTTTAATTTAAAGAAAAAGTAATTAATGCAAAGGATAAAATATAGAAAAAAAAATTATCTTGTCTTGATAAGTAAAAAAGGACAAGTAAAATAAGACATTAGATTAGAAAATTTGGGATGAATAAAATGGGACGGAGAGAGTATGAATGAATTTGTCCAATTCATTAGAACTGTATCCTTTAATACTCCCACGTATAAAATACTTCTTTCGTATCATCCAATCGTGAGGGTATAAAATACTTCTTTCGTATCATCCATCTTTATTTATTTACTATAGATAAAAATTGCTTGGATAGTTAGCACTTCTCACTTTCAATCTAAAGGTTATAAGTTCGAGTCACCAGAGGAGAAAAAGAGGGGAGAATAGAATAAAAAAAAAAATTGATCACCATTAACTTGACACATACCTTAAGATACAACAAATAATAGAAGTGGTTTTACTTATACTCCCTCCGCCTCAAATTTCCTAATTTAGTTTCTCATTTTACTTATTTTTTTCATTAATCAAAAAGAGAAAAAAAAAATCCATAGTTTACCCTTTGCATTAATTATTTTTTCTTCAAATTAAAATGTAAACATCATCTAATAGGAGTACTATGGTAAATTAGCCATGTTATTAATTATTATTCTTAATCAATCTGTCATCTTAATTTGAAACGGATAATTTGGGACGGAGGGAGTATCATTCTTTGAATATTATAAATTCATGTTTGGGAAATGCATTGGATTATGATTAATATTTAATAGCAAAGGTAAAATGGATACAAGATGGTCCATTATCCGTTATTCTTTTAAACTGAATAAATATTATTGAATATTTATTTTTGATATACTGTACAAGTAAAAATAAATGAAGGCATTAGTACAACGTCCACTTCTTGTTTATTAGTACTTACTACTAAATATTGGAGGCATCCATACGTAAGCATTTTCGTTTTCCTTTTTTTTTCTCTACAGGTCAGTTTTAATTCATCAAAAGCAAACGAAAAGAGGGGAGGAGGGGGGTAATGATTCTTGATGAAGATAGCGGCAGAGTTAGATTTAAAGTTTTAGGATAATGAATGTTTTAATATAAATGGTGAATGATTAAATGCAAATTATAGAGTTTGAATTAAAGCTATAAATTCAATTGGACTTGTATATTTGTTTCAAGCTCCACCCTTGCTAATGAGGAGGTGAAAACGAAAAATTAGGTTTAAATTTACCTGTTTGATGTGCGAAACATTTCAATTTTATCTTCTTCTATTTTTACTTATTATTTTGTGGTTAGTAAATTATTTCGTAGTAATTGTCCTTATTTCAAGGAGCTCGAATGTATTTTGTTAACGATTTTATGCATCAAAAATACTTCGAGAAAACGTTCAAATTTATCCTTCTATTGTTAACATACTTTAAAACAACCCTTCTATAGTTTATGTTGGAGTTTTGTTATAAACATACGATCAAGAACAAATACGAGACAATTTCGCTAGCAATAAGAGTATAAATAACCAAAGTATAATAGAAAATAAACTTTACTACAAATAACGTAATTTTTTTGTTAAATATTTCTATCGGAACATTACAAACAAAAAGTACATTAGAAATTCACATTCTTAAATTATGAGTAGTATTTAATAGTAAGAGTAAAATGAATATAAGATGGTAAATTATTCATTGATTTTCTTAAAACAAAAAAAAAAAAATTATTGAATATCTATTTTTAATATACTGAACAAATAAAGATATATGGAGGGAATATTACAGCTTACCCTTCTTGTCTATTACTATGTTTTTGGAGTCATCCTTTTTGGAGTTATACTTACTTCCCATCTTTCCTTCCTATTTCTTGTCTATTATAAGCTTTTGGAGAAAATAACGTAAGCATTTTTCTTTCCTTCTTTGTTTTTGTTTTTTATGCTGTACATGCCAGTTTTTATTCATTAAAATCCAGAAAAAGTGGATAATGATATTTGATAAAGATAGAGGCAGAGTCTCTATTTAAATTTTTAGGATAGTGAATGTTTTAACAAAAATGATAAATGGTGAATAATTAAATATAATTTATAGAGTTTAACTTAAAGTTATTGGTTCGATTAAACTGAAACATTTGTTTCTAGCTTCACTACCCTTGCTGATGAGGAGGTGATGAAAATGAAAAATTAGGTTCAAATTTACTTATTTTTATATATTCGTTTGATCAAGTTTCTCAATTTATTTTGAAAAGTGATTTTTTAGAAGTATTTTTCAAAAAAGTAATTTTGGTGTGAAGAAGTTTTTCTTTGGCTAATAATTTAAAAAGCA
This sequence comes from Capsicum pubescens, assembly GCA_030864215.1. Lineage (NCBI taxonomy): Eukaryota > Viridiplantae > Streptophyta > Magnoliopsida > Solanales > Solanaceae > Capsicum > Capsicum pubescens. The sequence goes on along the minus strand of CM061544.1, from coordinate 69,207,927 downwards.
CTTTCGATAGCAATTAGTGTTTGACCAAGATTCTTAAAAGTGTTTTTAAGTATATTTTACTCAAAAGTGTTTTTAAAAAAAGTATTTTTAGAGAAAAACTACTTTTTCTAGCTTATGAAAAATTGAATTTTTTTACTTCATAGAAGCACTTATTTTCTTTCAAAATTTTGCATTTTTTTAAAAATAAAAACTTTTTAAAAAAAGCATTTTTAGGAAAAAATAAGTTTGGCCAAACGACGTAATTTCAATTTTATCTTCTTCTATTTTTACTTATTATTGTGCAGTTAGTAAGTTATCTCTGTTATAAAACAAGAATTATTTCTTCTCTTGAGGAATGAGAGATCATAAGATTGTTCAGAATACAATGAACAAAATTCCTCTATTTATAGGGGAAAATACTCTTAGTTTCTGACTAAAAGACAGATACTTCAAATCCTGATAGATACCAACTAGATCTTGATAAATCTTATTAGATCTTGATAGACATTCACTACAATGTAAATACATTTATAAAACTCCCCCTTGAATGTCTAGATAGATAATGTGCCTCATTAAAACCTTACTAGAAAAAATTCAGTGGAAAAAAAAATTTAGTGAAGGAAAAAGAGTACACATCTCTAACAATACGCATCTAGGCTGCCTCATTAGAAACCTTACAAGGAAAATCCAGTGGAACAAAACCTCGTAAGGAAAAAAGAGTACAGTGCGTATTAACTCCCCCTAATGAGAAAATCTTTGAGCCTTTGCATCCCGATCTTGTGCACCATCTTCTTGAAAGTTGCAATTGGAGGAGACTTGGTGAATAAATCAGCCACATTGTTACTTGAACGAATCTGTTGCACGTTAATATCACCATTCTTTTGTAGCTCATGTAAGTAGAAAAACTTTGATAAAGTGTGCTTCGTTCTATCTCCTTTTATGAATCCTCCTTTAAGATGTGTTATGCATGCTGCATTATCTCTGTATAAAACTGTAGGTACATTGTCACATTTTAAACCACATTTTTCTAGAATGAGATGTATCATGGACCTCAACCATACATATTCTTGGCTTGCTTCATGAATAGCTATTATCTCAGCATGGTTCGATGAAGTGGCTACGATAGACTGCTTTGTATATCTCCGAGATATGACAGTATCCCCACATGTGAACACATAATTTATTTGAGATCGAGCTTTATACGGATCAGATAAGTACCAAGTATCAACATAACCAACAAGATTAAGACTGCAGGCTTTAGAATAAAATCATGTGTTTGATCTCGTTTCGATGTCTCCTAATAGGAGCAGAACTATATCTTGCTAACAAATTAACTGAAAAGGCTATATCAGGCCTTGTAGTATTTGCAAGATACATTAGTACATCAATTGGACGAAGATATGGTACTTCATGACTAATTTAATTCGGTATGTTTCGCATTTCAGCAAATAATCTTATTGCTTTTGAAAACTCTCCAAAAGTTTTAATGATTTTCAAGCTATAAGCTTATACAATAAAATGATTCTAAATAAATTTCCCAGAAACTTTTATATGCTTCAAACATTTTGAATCCTTAGAAAGTTTCATATGAATTTTGTGAAGTGACAATATTCAACATGTCATATGTGACATCTTCAAGTGTCTGAACTGCAAATCAAATAACTTTTACACTTAGCAAGATGCATCCTTTCATGTCACTTGATAAATGTTTCTACGTCAGCATGCTTAAATAAACATAGAATTCAGATCCTCGTAATCTTTTACAATATTGCGTCAATATCGTATCAAAGATATCGTTAATAATATATCATTTTGTATTGGTTCATAATGCGACATAACATTTTTAGATCTCATCACTTCATAATTTTTAGGTACCTGAACCTTTCATAAGGTTTTATGAAGTGTTATGTCGTAGGCTCTTCAAAGCACATTGCCTTCTTATTATGATTATTTGCTCCTTGTTTCATTTGAAATCGATTAGTCTACAGTGCTTCATGCATGCATAGACTTTGTCCTTCAAGGACACAAAATAGGAGCAATTACAACTGAAATATGAGATGTTTTCGGCATTTGACTTGAATTATCTTATGAATGAGGATCTTATGATAATTCCTAACATATTTCATAGTTGCTTATAATCTCCCCCTTATGTTAGGAAAACTAACATTCTTCCTCATCTTCTTTGAAGAATCCATCTTTGTGCATCATTGTATATTCATTAATCGTATACCACACATCAAAACTATTAGATGGAATAGTTGGTTCATGACCTTGAACCAATTGAGGAGGAAGAAATAATCATAATTTATTGGTCTAATGCATACAAGTGTTATTGTATGCAACATATCATATTTCAGACCAACACATGAAGCTTTGTTCTCATTAGCGATGGTTTAGCTATTTATGAAAGGCATTCAATGCTAAACCATCATCATCAAGATGAATTATCTTGATTACACAATCTGAAAGTTATGCTTTTAACTCAAATTTATTGAGCAAGCAACTTTATGAATGTCAAACGTAGGTTGACAATGAATATACATGTGATCATCTTATTGATGCATCTTTTCAACATATCATATGATAGGTGAACGGGCCCATATTCACCTTTTATACTTTTCAAATTTTGAGGGATCCAATCCCAAAATTAGTTAGTCCAACCAACGTATCATGAGAACAAACAACATTAAAGTTCATGAAGAATTTTTGAATTCTTCAATATATGTTTAATACTTAATATGCACATCTTTAAGATGTCGCATTCGTTCATGTCAACTTATGAACTTTTATGCTAGTCAACTCCAAGTTTACCATGACATGTACTTTTTTCTTTAGTAAATTTCAGATTTACTATTACATGAATAAATTTCAAATTTACTACTTTAGAAGTAGATTTTAAAATAACTTTTCTCAGTTATTCTGCCTCATTCGGAGGTGAGTTGTGATACCATCACAATCAAGTGCACGTTTGCATTAATAAGGTTCTCATTCCCCATGAATAAAATATAATTGTGCCTTAAGCCTATCAAATTATGATAGCTTATAACCTCTTTCATAATATTTCTACTTCAGGAGCAAATCGAGGCATAAATATGATAGAAAAAATTTCTCTATATTGCTACCACATTCACTTCAAGAATGGAGCAAATTGTCATCTTTCAGACTTATCATATATTGCTACCACATTCACTTCTTGGAATGGGGCATATTCAATGGACAAGTTTCATGACTTTTCATCAAAAATATATTATTTTGCCTTAGCCATCAAAATATCATCAATATGGTGCATTGAGATTCAAACTCAACGTCTTACTCATATAAAAGCGTCTTAGGCATAAATCAATGGGACTTGAACCCAACATATTATCATCCATTTTGATAATATTGTTCTTGAGGGATAAATTTAAAACATAAATGATTTCAAACCAATTAATTTTTCTCAAATCCAACAATAATTACATTATTAGTAGCAAAAGACAGATAACATAAGAAATTACTAACCTTGAAATTACCTTTAGCTTTATAAACTCATCTTGTTTTGCAGAGTCTCGTGCTAATAACGTGTTATAAAACAAGAAAGAATAAAGAAGACGAGTAGAGAGAATAGAAAGAGTGATTCTTATTTCTTTTCTTGAGGGATGAGAGATCATAAGATTGTTCAGAATACAATGAACAAAACTCCTCTATTTATAGGGGAAAATACTCCTAGTTTCTGACTAAAAGACAGATACTTCAAATCCTGATAGATACCAACTAGATCTTGATAGATCTTATTAGATCTTGATAGACATTCACTATAATTAAATACATTTATAACAATCTCGTAGTAATTGTCTTTATTTTGAGGAGTTCGAAAGTATATTATGAATGATTTTACGCATCAAAAATACATCAAGAAAACGTTCAAATTTGTCCTTTTATTGTTAATTATAGTTTAAAACTACCTTTCTATAGTTTATGTTGGAGTTAAGTTATAAACATACAATCAAGAACAAATACGAGATAGTTTTGCTAGCAAAGAATATAAATGACAAAGTATATAATACAAAATAAAATTTAATACAAATAACCCAATTTTTTTGTCAAACATTTCCACCAGAACATTTCAAACAAAAAGTGCTTCGAAAATTCACATTCTTAAGTAGGGGCTACAATATTTCGCATGAGTATTAAGTGGGCAGGTTGAATTACAATTGAGCAAGTTAGAATGAACTAAGTGAATAAAAAAAAGTTGGGTTAAAACTATCCCAAAGGCTACTTAGATTGAAATAATTAATTAGAACAAAATGAGCTAAAAATGAATTGGGTCATAGTCCGTCCATTTGACCCAATTTTTTAAAATGATCTACCCTCTTCTTATCCCTAACCCTAACTCAAAATTTAACTCTGATTTGAGACCCTTATACTAAGAACCCAATCTCTGACCCCTTACTTGGGACTTGCATCGAGACTCAACCCTATCTCAGGACCCATGACCTGATTTTGAATTGAAACTTGAGATTTAAGTCTCGAGTCTGGTCTGATAGAAAAAATTAAAGTAAATCTCTAGTAGTAAATTCAAATTAACGTAAATCTTAATATGGGCTAGAACTGAGTCAGTACAATAACATATTCACTATAGTCCCACAAAGTAGAGTTTGGGGATGGTAAAGTGTACACTCATTCCTTACTCCTACCTCAAAGGTAGAGAGGTTGTTTCCTATAGACGCTCAACTCAAGAAAAAATAGTCCAAAGCAGTAAAACAATAAAAAAGCAAGCAAAGTACAACAAAATTGAAAACAATAACCAAAACAGAGATAGTAACATGACGATACCGACAACAAATAATATGATGGTCAAAGTATGCGAAACTAGAATCAGAAAATTACATGTTATAGCCCCAATAGTGGATGACTTTGGATTTTTGACCTAAATAAAAAAGTCTTTAAAGACTAGCCTTCCTTCCTTTTTAGTATAATGCAAGTACAATTTTGCCCTATACACCTCAAATCTTTTTAAACTTTTTATACTCATTTGTCTATTAAATTCTATTTTTATTTTTATTATTTTCACTTTTATTATTTTTTCCTTTAATTTTATTTTTAAGTTTTAATTCATTTGACTCAACCTTTATTTTTTTTCTCATTTTTCTTTTTTTCTCAAACATTATCTATTTCTTTATTTTTTCTTTTTTAATTATTTGTCTCAACCTTTATTTTTCTTTTATTTTTATTTTTTATCATTTCTCTTCCCCCCCCTCCCCCCTCCCCCCCCTCCCCCCTCCCCCCCCTCCATTTTTCTCAAACTTTATTTTTATTTTTTCCTCTCATTTTTGTTTTTCTCAATTTTTTTAATCTTTCGCTTTTTTCTTAATCGTTATTTTTTTCTTGCCTTTTTTTCTCAATCACTTTTTTTTATTTCTCTATTTTGTTTGATCATTTTTTTCCTTTTTCTCAACTTCTATTATATTTTGCTTATAAATAAAAAATTGGATAATCCGCAAAGGGATCTTTTTTTTATATCAAAGCAAATTTAAGGGCATGAATTATTGTTAGGAAGTTCTTTGGGATAAGTTTTGCCTCTAAGACAAAAATTATAGAATAACTCATAAATCAAGGGCCAATGTGGTAGTATCAAGTCTTACTTGTGGAGCATAACTTGTTGTTTGAAAATCCTTGAGTTAAGTCATGCTTCTAAGACAAGAGTTATAGAACATCTCATAAATAAAAAAAGAATATGGTAGTGCCAACACTTGTTCATTGGGCGTAACTTGTTCTTTTGAAAGGTTCTTGGACTAAGTTTTGTCTTAGAGGCAAGACTAATAGAGCATCACATAAATCAAGATACAATATGATAGTGTTAACTCTTGTCCATGGGGTGTAACTTGTGGTAGTATAAACTCTAGTCCATGAGGCGTAACTTGTTGTTTGAAAGTCCTTGGACTAATTCGAGCCTCTAATGCAAGAGTTATAGAGCATCTCACAAATCAAGACATAATGTGGTAGTGTCAACTCTTACCCATGGGGCATAACTTGTTGTGTAAAAATCCTTGATTTATAAAACATCTCATAAATCAAGACATAATGTAGTAGAGTCAAATCTTGTTCGTGGAGCATAACTTGTTGTTTAAAAGTCCTTGGGCTAAGTCTTGTCTCTATAGCAAGAGTTATAAAACATCTCATAAATCACAACATAATATGATAGTGTCAACTCTTACATATGAGACATAACTTGTTATTTGAAAGTCCTTGGTTAAGTCTTGCCTCTAAGACAAGAGTTATAGAATATCTCACAAATCAAAACACAATGTGGTAATGTCAACTCTTACCCATGGGGCACAACTTGATACTTGAAAGTCCTTGGTCTAAGTCTTGCCTCTAAAGGAAGAGTTATAAAACATCTCATAAATCAATATACAATATGGTGGTGTCAACTCTTACTCGTGGGGCATAATGTATTGTTTAATAGTTCTTAGGCTGAGTCTTACCTCTAAGACAAGAGTTATTGATACGAGAGAGACTAGGAACTCACGAAATGACACCAAAATAGTCCACTCAACAAGGCACAAATCGAAGACCCTTTGAGAGCTAGTTTCGGCCAAGAACAAGAATACGAGTTTCACAAGTTAACAAGGTGTTGGTGACACCAAAATCAGCCAACCAATCTAAGTTACAACATAATATAATGAACAACGAAGAACAACGACAATGTTATAACAAGACAACACCACACGGCTTACAACACAAGATACAAACTACTACAAGATGAAAACAAACAAAAGGATAGATAGTTAGATGAAGGTAGTGTAAATCCTAGTAACCAAAGAGTACATAAAACTCTAAGACCCCTAACACCTCCACACACGATCACCTAACTCTTACGATGACACAAGAGGGGATTCCACCACTCAAGCACCAAGGTTTCTCAAAAACAAATAATTACATGAGATTCCACCCTTGAATTGCTATCCTAGTTACAAGTTTCGGTTTGCCTCAAGTAGAGAGAGGACTTTGGTGTTTCAAATGTCAAGACTTACAACAATAATCAACTAAGCCTCAAAATACCTATTTTGTTCTATTTATATTACATAACAATTTAGACTTAAAATGACAAAAGTTCCCCTTTAATGAAAAGCCTTCAAAGGTCACCCCTCTAGTGTAGCAAATAAGAAAATGGGCGGCGTTGGGTGCGTCTTTGGTCCATCTCACGTCTCAACATTGAACTTCGTAGGATGATAATTTGTTGCACTTGTACACACGTTGATCTTCATAGTCGCACGTGTATCATCCTCTCCATCTTGAGAGGAATTTTCCCTCAAATTCAAGCAATCATCACCGGCAAACTCTCCTCTTTTCATCATCTCTTCATTGCTCTTCCTAAGGTTAGGATGTTCAACCAAGGGTCCCATGATATCATCAAGCATGCTCCTTGGATTTATATGTTCTACAACCTGTACATAAGAAGATTTGATACTAGGCAAAGTGCTAGTATCTCGGTTAGTAATCAACAAAGAGTCCTTGTGGGAAAATCCCACAATCCCAACTCTCGGTTTCTCTCCTTCTTCATCCTCCTCACTCTCGGCTTCTTCCATACCCTCACTAAGCATGAATTTTCTTGCCATATACATAGGCACTACAATCTCACCTTCACACGGCCAAGCATCTTCCTCATCCCCCACATTTGGCTCATCGCGTTCTACCTTCTCTCCATCTTGAGATTGATCATCAAAATCCCTCGGTTCAAGTCCCACCTCTTCCCCAAGAAAGTATAATTTTCCCTCACTTAGGATCACATTTCTCCTATTTGGACACTCGTTAGCCTTGTGTCCCCAACCTTGGCATTTAAAATATTGAAAGCCCTTAGAACTAGAAGAGGAATGCGGTTTACCTTTATTTCTAGGAGGGTACCTTTGGTGAGCCTTGTTTTCAGCTTGTGCAGCCTTGTCCTCGGTTTTATCCACATTAGATGGGTTATTTTTGTCCTTGTGCCAACTTGAGGGAGATTGCCCTTTGAGCTTGACACTAGGTTTCTCCCGTAATTCCTTCTCAACTTCCAAAGCGGCTTGAAAGATGGCATCAATGGTGTCAAACTTGTGAAGTGTCAACCGTGAGGCAATGTCCCTATTCAACCCCACCTTGAATCGAAGGATGCCATGGCTTACTTGCTCCCCTCGGTGATCAAGTTTCAAAATGAGTTGTTGGAATTCATCATAGTAAGTCACAACGCTTTTGTTCCCTTACCTCAAGTTATACAACTTAGCAAGGAGATCTTGATGGTAACTCTCGGGTAAGTACCTTTATCTCATGAGGTACCTTAACCTAAATCAAGGAGGGGGATGCCCCTCAATCAAAACATTGCCAAATCGCTTCACATACTTTCACCACGTAGTAGCATAACCCTCAAAATGTGCAATCGCATAACAACTCTTTTTCTCCTCGGTAAGGTCATTAACTTGGAAGATTCTCTCACAAGTGGACTCCCAAGCTAGAAATTCTTCCGGATCACTCTCACCTTTGAATGTTGGAAGCCCCACCTTGATGGTATTTAGACCTACATCACGGTTTTGGTTCCCTTGTTGGTTCCAAAGACCAACTCTTCCTTCTCGGCCGTGAAATTCCCTTGGATCACCTTGCCTACCCCTTATCTCCTCCCTTCTCCTGTAAATATCATCATATAGTCCATAACCAGCAGGAAAAAGACATCGTTTCCACCCCAAACTATACCCGAAAAGTCGAAGTCATACCTAAACTATACTAGTGACCTATTACACACCTAAACTATAAAAAAGTGAAACTATTTACACCCTGTCAGGCTACCACCACTTGCATGTGGTGTAGTGTTTTACACGCGCTGCCATGTTAGCATCACGTCAGTAAAAAGTATCATTTTTTTATAGATAATGTGTGTAATAGGTCACTTATATAGTTTAGGTGTGGATTCGACTTTTCGACTATAGTTTGGGTGAAAATGATGTATTTTTCCTTAATTTTTTAGCCGTTTTTAATAGGATGGACGCGCCTAAAATAATTGTAACACACGCGCCTTAGAATGGGGGTCGTGGGGAGGTAATAATATCACTTTTATATAGTTAAGGTGTTTAATAGGTCACTTATATAATTTAGGTGTGGCTTAGACTTTTCTTGTATAGTATGGGGTGGAAATGATGCCTTTTCCCTAACCAGCATGTTGTTCTCCTCTACCATACCCCTCAACATGGACGGGTCTATTTGGGTTAAGTGGAGCTTGTAGCGGCAGGATTGGATTTGGATAGTGAGGTCTTTGGTCAAGTGGATTTTGGATGGGAGGGCTTGGGTTTGGTGGTGGTATTTGGGTTCCAAGTCCTTCTTGTTGGACTTGGTGAAGTGGAGAATGGCTTGGTCTATCATGATCTCGGATTTGGGAGTAAGGGTTGGTTTGATTTGTCGCAATAGGTGGATATAGCATTTGGTGCATGGTCTCGGAAGTACTAGTTGGTGAAATATATCGAGGGGTAGAAGGTCGGCTTCTTTCGCTTTCCAGTCTCTCGAATATCCCACCCATTATTGACACTTCACCCTTCATAGATACCACATCCGAGTCTAGTTTTTCAATACCCACGGTCATCCTAGCCATGTCTCGGGACATAGCTTCAAGGCGAGCCAAAATGATACTAGTAGCATTGTGTTCCCCCGTGGGTTGAGAGTGTGAGGTCTTGGGTTCCATAGCACCAAAAACAGTCCACAATGTCACACACAACACACCAACAAAGGTTCAAGTCTTTGAACCGCAAGCAACAACACCACACAAACGGTAACAAGACAAAACACACGTTGTTGTTGAAGAAAATTTATTCCAAGACTTTGATGTTCAATACTACACCTTTGAGGAAGATATTTTGGCTATGGTATAGGTGGACAAGATTTTAGACTTTCTTTTCAAGAGTCAAAAAGTCTTCTACCAACTTTTCACCAACTTGCACTCTTTTGGCAAAACATCCTTCTGGAGTAGCCTTGTCTCTTTCCTCTTTTGTCTATTCTTGAAAAGTGTTGTTACTCCTTTTTGGTAAGTATGCTTTTTGAATGTCTCTTTTTCTTTTACTACTTTGGTGTTGTCTTGTAATTGTTTTCAAGACAAACACAAAGTCTTATACTTCTTTTCTCTCTTCAAGATCAAACAACAACTTCTTCAACACAACACAAGAATACAAGATGAACACCACCAACAACAACAAAAAACCGTCCACTTAACACCACAACACAACCGGAATCTTGCTCAAGAACTTGGGTAGTAGACTCAATAAGTGTTGAGGAGAAAGAGAACCAGCACTAGAAACAAACTAAGACAACAAAATACACTCAAATCTAGACACAAATCTCGTCCAAACACAACAACTACAACTAGAACACTCGGCCAAGAACACAACTTTTTTTGTGAGACTTTCGACCTTAGACACCTCTTCTAGTGTTAGGAAATAAGGATCTAACACTAGAACACACAAAACACACAAAAATCACAAGAAAAATAGGCACAAATCTCGTCCAAAACAACAACAAGACATAATTTCGGCCAAGACAACAAGAATGGACAGATTTGCTTCTTTTTGGAATTTTCAGTTTTTCAACACCTCTTTTTTTTTCGACTTAGAGAGCCCAAGATTAGTAGTGTAGGAACACAACCAGCCTTAGATTTGATACCAAATGATACGAGAGAGACTAGGAACTCACGAAATGACACCAAAATAATCCACTCAACAAGGCACAAACCGAGGACCCTTTGAGAGCTAGTTTCGGCCAAGAACAAGAATACGAGTTTCAAAAGTTAACAAGGTGTTGGTGACACCAAAATCAGCCAACCTATCTAAGTTACAACATAATATAATGAACAACGAAGAACAACAAAAATGTTATAACAAGACAACACCACACGGCTTACAGCACAAGATACAAACTACTACAAGATGAAAACAAACAAAAGGATAGATAGTTAGATGAAGGTGGTGTAAATCCTAGTAACCAAAGAGTACATAAAACTCTAAGACCCCTAACATCTCCACACACGATCACCTAACTCTTACGATGACACAAGAGAGGATTCTACCACTCAAGCGCCAAGGTTTCTCAAAAACAAACAATTACAAGAGATTCCACCCTTGAATTGCTATCCTAGTTACAAGTTTCGATTTGCCTCAAGTAGAGAGAGGACTTTGGTGTTTCAAATGTCAAGACTTACAACAATAATCAACTAAGCCTCAAAAGATCTATCTTGTTCTATTTATATTACATAACAATTTAGACTTAAAATGACAAAAGTGCTCCTTTAATGAAAAGTTTTCAAAGGCCACCCCTTTAGTATAGCAAATAAGAAAATGGGCGGCTTTGGGTGTATCTTTGGTCTATCTCACGTCTCAACATTGAACTTCCTAGGATGATAATTTACTGCACTTGTACACACATTGATCTTCATAGTCGCACTTGTATCAGTTATAGAGCATTTCATAAGTAAAAAACACAATTTGTTAGTATTGACTCTTGCTCAATATACGTAACTTGTTTGAAAATTCTTGGGATAAGTCGTGCCTCTAAGGCGAGCTTTGTAAAATATCTCATAAATAAAGATATAATGTGGTAGTGTCAACTCTTACCCTTGAGGCATAATTTATTATTTGAAAGTCCTTGAGCTAAGTCTTTCCTCTAAGACAAGAGTTGTAGAAAGTCTCATAAATGAAGACATAACGTGGTAGTGTCAACTGTTGCCCGTGAGACATAATTTGTAGTTTGAAAGTCGTTGAGCTAAGTTTTGTCTCTAAGACAATAGTTGTAGAACATCTCATAAATGAAAACATAACGTGGTAGAGTCAACTCTTGCCCGTGGGGTATAATTTATAGTTTGAAAGCCCTTGAGCTAAGTCTTTCCTCTAAGGCAATAATTGTAGAATATCTCACAAATAAAAACATAACGTGGTAGAGTCAACTCGTGCCCGTGGGGCATAATCTGTAGTTTAAAAGTCCTTAAGCAAAGTCTTGCCTCTAAGAAAATAGTTGTAGAACATCTCATAAATGAAAACATAACGTGGTAGAGTCAACATTTACCCGTGGGGCATAATTTGTAGTTTGAAAATCCTTGAGCTAAGTTTTTCCTCTAAGACAATAGTTGTAGAACATCTCATGAATGAAAACATAATGTGGTATACTCAACTCTTGCACGTGGGGCATAATTTGCAGTTTGAAAGTCCTTGAGCTAAGCCTTGCCTCTAAAATAATAGTTGTAGAACATCTCATAAATGAAAACATTACGTGGTAGAGTCAACTCTTGCTCGTGGGGTATAATTTGTTGTTTGAAAGTCCCAGAGTTAAGTCTTGCTTCTAAGGTAAGAGTTATAAAACATTTGATAAATCAAAATACAATGTGGTAGTGTCAACTCTTGTCCATGAAGCATAACTTGTTGTTTGAAAGTCGTAAGTCTTGCATTTATAATGTGGTAGTGTCAACTCTTGCCCATGAAATGTATTTTGTTGTTTGAAAGTATAAGTTTTGCCTTTATAATGTGATAGCGTCAACTCTTGCTCATGAGATATAACTTGAATTGAAGAAATCAAAGAAAAGAACAAAAATAATTAAAATTGCAAAAAATAAAGAAAGATATTTAAAAAAATAAAAATCAAAGAAAATGTAGAAGTTGAGAGAGAATGAAAAAAAATAAAGGTTGATAAAAATGAGAAAAAAAAATTAAATAAAAATAAAGGTCGAGAAAAATTTAAAAAGAAAAGACAAATAAATCAAAGAAAAATAAATAAGTTTTTTATTAAAAACAGACAATGAGAGGTGTAAAGGAAAAAAAAAGTATAGATTGAGAAAAAACTAAAAAAAAAACAAAAAGAAAAAAGAAGTTGAGAGAAAAACAAAAAGAAAAAAAAGGGGTTGAGAAAAATCAAAAATAAAAAATAGAAAAGAAAAAAGAAAAATCAAAGTAAATTAAAAAAAGAAAAAAATAAAAGTTAAAAGATATAAATATGAAATTGTTATCCATTATGAGGATCATTTGTATAATTTAATCAATTAGTCAGGGACAATTTCATTCAAAAAAAATTAGTTAATAGGTAAATGTTATTTTAAAAAAACTTTTTTATCGAGACTAAAATTTAAAAGACACCCCAATTTGAATCTACTCCTAAGATTTACCCAACTAGAATTGAGTTAGTATTGAACTTAACTAAAAATCACTTTAAAATTTTCGATTGGGCCATCAATTTTTGGGCCATAACACCCCTAATATTTCGTAAACTATGGACGTTTTTTTGGACCTTTAAAATAAAAAAGGAAAAGAAGAAGAAAACCATAAACAGAATTCTTAGCTCACTCTCTCTTGGAAGTTCCTTAGCATCAGAACAAAAATGAATACATAAGCAATGTATATATATTCTCTCCCTCCTCAGCCCAATTAACTCATAAGTAAAGCAAAAACACTTTCTTCTCTTTTCAACAAGCCCCCAAAAAAAACTCTCCACAATGTCCTCAAAATTTTCTCTTTCTCCACAAAGAAGGTCCAAGAAACCAGCACAAGCGACTTCGCGAAAAGGCCGCATGAAAGGCAAAGGTGGGCCTGAGAACGCCACATGCAAGTATAAAGGCGTGCGCCAGCGCACTTGGGGTAAGTGGGTTGCTGAAATCCGCGAGCCCAATCGCGGAGCTTGTGTTTGGCTTGGTACATTTGGCAATTCTTATGATGCCGCTGTGGCATATGATGCTGCGGCCCTTAAGCTCTATGGTCCTGATAAGGCCCAACTCAATTTGCCCCATCTCTACAACATTCCGGCCCAAGCCCAACACGAAAGCCCCAGACCAGCTCTAACTCCAACTCCAACTCCAGCTCCAGTTCCAGTTCCAGCTGATCCATCTCCATCAATTTACAATGTGGCCTCACCATCAACTTGGAATGTGGAAAATGATCCCTCTGTTTATTTCAACAATGATTTTTCTAGCACTGACTTTTCTGCAACATCATTTTCTTTGGACATGAACGAAAAAACTGATCATGAAGAGTGTGTCGAAAATGTGAGCTCCAGGCCAGCTCCAACTCTAGCTCCAGCTCCATTTTCACTAGTTCCATCTCCATCGGTTTACAATGTGGCCTCACCATCAACTTGGAATGTGGAAAACGATCCCTCGCTTTATTTCAACAATGATTTTTCTAGCACCGACTTTTCTGCAACATCATTTTCTTTGGACATGAACGAAAAAGCTGATCATGAAGAGTTTGTCAAAAATGAGAGTTCCAGGCTAGCCCCAACTCCAGCTGCAGCTCCAGTTTCACTAGTTCCATCTCCATCGATTTACAATGTGGCCTCACCATCAACTTGGAATGTGGAAATTGATCCTTCGCTTTATTTCAACAAGGATTTTGAAATTGATCCTTCGCTTTATTTCAACAATGATTTTGCTAGCACCGACTTTTCTGCAACGTCATTTTCTTTGGACATGAACGAAAAAGCTGATCATGAAGAGTTTGTCGAAAAAAATAATCAGATCGGTCAAGAACTTGGTAAGATACGTGGAGCGACCTCAACTTGCTGCCAGAAATCGATGACACGTACCACCGTATGGGAGGAAGCTAAAGAAACAACTTCATTTCAAGAAGCAGTGACTGATCCAGGGATAATTTATGGATGCAACTTGGATGGTGAAACTAATTTTCCTCCATGGTTTTAAGTATTTAATGATTATTTTATGTGTTTAATTAACTAGCTTTTTATGCATATGGTAAGAAAATATAAAGAAAAATAGATGCATGCATATATGTACTAGTAAAGCTATTAGAGCATGCATGTGGACTTGTATAAAGTAAAGTTACTATATTACTATAGTGTGTTGAGAAGCAGTATATGTATGAACTTTAAAAATGTTCAACTTGTATAAAGTAAAGTTAAGAAAATATAACTGTACAAGTTTAGTAGGAGTAGTTTTCTATGGTGTTGCTCAAGTTTATGTTTTTTGGATTTTGTTTTTTAAATATAAAAATCACACTGTCACTATTTTTTCTTGATATCGGGCAATCAATATAAAATTTTATAAAATATATCACATGACAGTCATCATCATAAAAAATAAAAAAAAAGCTATACTTTCTTTACTAGGCATTAATAATTAATTAAAGGTCTGTTTACATAAATATTATAAATATATAGACATATTTACTAATTATCGTACATTTTTGTTTTTACAGCTCATAGCAGACTTTTTTATCTTAATAAAAAAAAAATGTTATAAATATATTTACATTATAGTGAATGTCTTTGATATCTATTAGGATTTGAAACATCTGTTTTTTACTCAGATTAGGAGTAAATTTTTCCTATAAAGAGGAGGGTTTCCTTCATTGTAAATCATCCCTCAACAGAAAAATAAGAATTACTTTCTCTATTCTCTCTACTCTTCTTCTTTATTCTTTATAGTTTTATAACACGTTATCAGCACGAGACACTGTCAAACAAGGTGAGATTATGTCAAACAAGGTGAGATTATAAATCTTAAAGATTTCAAAGTTTATAATTTCTTATGTTATTTATCTTTTGCTACTAATAATATAATTATTGTTGGATTTGAGGAAAAATAATTGGTTTAAAATCATTTATATTTTAAATTTATTCCCCAAAAACAATATTATCAAAATGGATGATAATATGTTGGGTTCAAGTCTCATCAATTTATGCCTAAGACGTCTTTATATGGATAAGACGTTGAGATTGGATTTCAATGCATGTATTGATAATATTATGATGGCTAAGGCAAAATAATAAATATTTGATGAAAAGTCATGAAATATATCTCATTGATATGCTCTATTCCGTGAATTAAATGTGGTAGCAATAAATCATATGTATGCCTCAATTTTCTTTTGTAGTAGCTATCATAATTTGATACACTTAAGACATGATTATATTTCATTCCTGGGGAATGAGAAACTTATTAATGCAAACGTGCATTTAATTGTGATGGTATCACAACTCACCTCCGAATAAGGCAGAATAACTGAGAAGAGTTATTTCGAAATCTACTTCTAAAGTAGTAAATTTGAAATTTATTCATGTAATAGTAAATTTGAAATTTACTAAAGAAAAACGTACATGTCATGGTAAACTTGAAATTTACTAGCATAAAAGTTCATAAGTTGATATGAACGATTGCGACATTTTAAAGTTGTGCATATTCAGTATTAAACATATATTGAAAAATTCAAAAATTCTTCATGAACTTTAATGTTGTTTGTTCTCATGATACGTTGGTTGGACCAACTAATTTTGGGATTGAATCCCTTAAAATCTAAAAGGTATAAAAGGTGAATATGGATCCATTCACCTATCATGTGATATGTTGAAAAGATGCATCAATAAGACGATCATATGTATATTCATTGTCAACCTACGTTTGACATTCATAAAGTTGATTGCTCAATAAATTTGAGTTAAAAGCATAACTTTTAGATTATATAATCAAGATAATTCATCTTAATGATAATGGTTTAGCATTGAATGCCTTTCATAAATAGCTAAACCATCGTTAATGACAACAAAGCTTAATGTGCTGGTCTGAAATATGATATGTTGCATACAATAACACTTGGATGCATTAGACTAATAAATTGTGATTATTTTTTTCCCCTCAATTGGTTCAAGGTCATGAACCAACTATTCCATCTAATAGTTTTGATGTACGGTATACGATTAATGAATATATCATGATGTACAAAGATGGATTCTTCAAAGAAGATGAGGATGAATGTTAGTTTTCCTAACATAAGAGGGAGATTATAAGCAGCTATGAAATATGTTAGGAATTATCATAAGATCCCCATTCATAAGATAATTCAAGTCAAATGCCGAAAACATCTCATATTTAAGTTGCAAGTGCTCCTATTTTGTATCCTTGAAGGACAAAATCTATGCATGCATGAAGCACGATAGACTAATCGGTTCCAAATGAAACAAGGAGCAAATAATCATAATAACAAGGCAATGTGCTCTTGAAGATCCTACGACATAACACTTCATGAAACCTTATGAGAGGTTCAGGTACCTGAAAATAATGAAGTGATGAGATCTCAAAATGTTATGTCGCATTATGAACCGATACAAAATGATATATCATTAACGATATCTTTGATACGCTATTGGCGCAATATTGTAAAAGATTACGAGGATCTGAATTTAATGTTTATTTAAGCATGCTGACGTAGAAACATTTATCAAGTGACATGAAAAGATGCATCTTGATAAGTGTAAAACTTATTTAATTTGCAGTCCAGACACTTGAAGATATCACATATGGCATGTTGAATATTGTCACTTGACAAAATTCATATGAAACTTTCTAAAGATTCAAAATGTTTGAAGCATATAAAAGTTTCTGGGAAACTTATTTAGAATCCTTATATTGTATAAGCTCATAACTTGAAAATCATTGAAACTCTTGGAGAGTTTTCAAAGCAATAGATTATTCGCTGAAATTCGAAATATATCGAATTGGATTTGTTATGAAGTACCATATCTTAGTGCAATTGATGCACTCATGTACCTTGCAAATACTACAAGGCCTATAGCTTTTTCGGTTAATATGTTATGTTAGCAAGATATATTTCTACTCCTACTAGGAGACATCGAAATGGGATAAGATACATGAGCTTATTTTAATCAAAAGATTGCAGTTCTGATCTTACAGGTCATGCTAATGTTGGGTACTCATCTAACCCGCATAAATTTTGATCTCAAACATGAAATGTGTTCACATATAGGGATACTGTCATATCTTGGAGATATACACAGCAGTCTATCATAGTCATCTCATCGAACCATGCGAGGTTACAGCTACTCATAAAGCAAACCGATAGTATGTGTGGTTGAGGTCCACGATGCATCTCATTCCTGAAAAATATGGTTTGAAATATGATAAAGTTCCCATGATTTTATGAAGAAAATGCATCATGCATAGCATAACATAATGGAGAATTCATAAAAGGAAATAGAATGAAGCGTATTTCGTCAAAGCTTTTCTATACACGTGATCTCCAAAAGAATGGTGATATTAACATGCAACATATTCGTTCAAGTGATAAGGTAGCTGATTTATTCACCAAGTCTTCTTCAACTGCAACGTTCAAGAAGATCGGGATGCAAAGGTTCAAATGTTCTCATCAGGGGGAGTTAATACTCGTTGTACTCTTTTTTCCTTACAAGGTTTTGTCTCAAAGGATTTTTCTTGTAAAGTTTTTAATGAGATAACCTATATGCGTATTGTTAGAAATGTGTACTCTTTTTTCTTCACTAGGCTTTTTTTTCCACTGAATTTTTTTTAGTAAGGTTTTAACGAGGCACATTATCTATCTAGACATTCAAGGGGGAGTGTTATAAATATATTTACATTATAGTGAATGTGTATCAAGATCTATCAAGATCTACTTTAATATCTATTAGGATTTGAAACATCTGTCTTTTACTCAGACTAAGAGTAAATTTTTCTATAAATAGGAGGCTTCCTTCATTGTAAATCATCCCTCAAGAGAAGAAATAAGAATTACTTTTTTTATTCTCTCTACTTTTTTTCTTGTTCTTTATAATTTTATAACAATAAATGCATATATAATATATTTTTAAACAAAAAAAAAGATTTGACAACCTTAATAAGATAAAAAATAAACAACAATTCTAATAGATTTGGGATTCAATATATTATAAGATTGAAAATGTATTTCAATATATAGTGAATATATATAATTAAAATATTTTTAACCCAAATATATTATAAGTATTTGATGAGAATTTCAAACATTTCATTATAATTTAAATCAATTTATATTTTTAGAAGGGTATTATATTTGTTATGAAATAACACCTGTCAAATTCATAAAAATGTATAAAATATTGATTTGAATTGTGCAACAATATTTTATGTTTAATACTCTCTCCGTTCTATTTTATTTATCTCAAATTGAGATGACAAATTAATTAAGAAAAATAATTAATAACATAATTAGTAAATCTATTAAATAATGTTTACATTTTAATTTAAAGAAAAATTAATTAATGCAGAGAGTAAGCATGTAAAAAAATATTGTCTTTTATCTTGATAAGTAAAAAGGAAGTAAAATAGAATATTAAATTAGAAAATTTGAGACGGATAAAAATGAGAGAGAATACAATTTTAATATAAATCATACCACCGCACACCATCCTTTCGTGTCACCGCCATCAAACTTTGATCAAAGCTCCACTACCAAAAACAGTAGACCCATCACCTCCCTTTTCCCATTTTTTCCGGTGTGTCGGCCACTAAACCACATCTATCCATACTGTTTGTGTTTTCTTCGGGGAAGTCAGTTTGCCGGAGTAACCAGCAGTCACAATTTGCTCTATTTTTCCTCCATCACCCAACACCACCTTATTTCTTCGACCAAATCTGAAATCCATCACTCCCATTATTCATTTTTTCCGGCGATCCAACCACGTCCAAACAACAACCAACCAAACAGTCCGCATTTTCTCCGGCGAACTCACGTCGCCGGAACAACCAATAGTTTCACTATCCACTGCGTTTCTACACTATTATTCAACAACTTCGGCAAAATTCAATGATTTCGGCTGGATCTAAAAAAATTCTATTAGATCTAGTTGCTCCGTCATAATTTTGGCATGGATATTGTGGTAGCTGGCGAAGTCGGAGCTCTGACATAGACGATTGTGTATAAAGGGATAAAGGGATTGATCGTTGGTGTTGGTTTGCTCTGATTTATCGGAGTAGTAAAAAATAGAGAGACGATCGTTGGTTGTTGAAGCTCCAATGTCGTAAGTTCACTGGAGAAGACAAGGAGGATGGGAAGGGAGAGATGAAGGTTGAGTATGTAGTGAAAAAGAATTGGAAAAGTAAAAGAAAATAATAGGAGAATTCATTATTAAAGTTAAAGATCAGCTATAAGTCATAGTAAATTAAAAGTTATATTGTGCACATTAATAAAATATATTAAAAAATATTAATTATATATAAAAAAATAAGCACAATCATGGGAACAATATTTCATACCTCACCTTTGTATGAAACACTAGTTTAGAACAATATTTCATACCTCACCTTTGTATGAAACACTAGTTTAGTGTACCCGCGTGCGTGTACTTATGTCGAGTAAATAATTAATTTTTTTAGAAAAAATGACAATTAACAGTTTAATTAGGGATCTAACTATAATAAAGAATTCAATTTTTTTTTATATAAAATAAAATTTATTTAATGTAAGATTAAAAGGCGATTGACGTACTCTTTAAATTTCTTTAAGTTTTTCGATCACTATCATATGCAAGCTTATTACCTAATTTGTTAACATTGAGTAACTGAATTAGTTGTCGACGTTTATTCCATCACATAAAAATTTAAAAATAATAATATTTTAATATAATACGTTACTTAAAAGAAAATTTATCTAATTTATGTGCAATAAAAATGAAGCTTACAACAGATGCAAATTCCAATTTTTGAAAATAACTAATCTATTATTTGATCTAAGATTATCTTTAATAATAAAAAGTACAATAATTCTCTAAGTAACCGACAAATCAATACGAAAAAGTTACATATAAAAGTGTACATGTGTTGAATATATGTGTAACGTTAATCGATAAAATATGCAAAACAAATCATCATCAACAACAACAACATACCCAGTTTATTCCCACATAGTGGGGTCTGGAGAGGGTAGAGTGTACGCAAACTATACCACTACCTTAGGTGAAGTAGAGAGTCTGTTTCTGATAGACCCCCGGCTTAGAACCAATGACAGTATAACAAACACAAAAGCAAAGTGCAAAATAAACTAACACCGCTAGCTACAAGATAATACTACAACCACAAGATAAAAATAAAAACTATATAACCGAAATCATAGACTTCACACAACACCACGAATAAAAACTAGAGACACAAAAGAATGTTTCCTTATTGTTACCGACACATTCCCCCCTAACCCTCTACCCTAATCTGCGTCCTCCACACCTTCCTATCAAGGATCATGTCCTCCATAAGTTGTAACTGCTCCAAATCATGCTTAATCACCTCCCTCCAGTATTTCTTCGGTTTACCTCTACCCCGTCTAAAACTATCCATAGCTAGTGTCTCACACCTCCGCACTAGAGCATTCGAGCCCCTCCTTATCACGTGCCCGAACTAACGTAACCTCACTTCTCGCATCTTATCCTCCACCGAAGCAACTCCCACCTTCTCTCGAATAATCCCATTCCTCACCCTATCTTTCCTGGTAAGTCCACACATCCATCACAACATTCGCATCTCCGCTACCATCAACTTTTGGATGTGGGAGTTCTTAATTGGCCAACATTCCGCTCTATACAACATAGCCGGCCGGACTTTCACTCTGAAGAACTTACCTTTAAGCTTTGGGGGTACCTTCTTATCACATAAGACTCCCGAAGCGAGCCTTCAATTCAACTACCCTGCCCCGATACGATGCGTGACATCCTCGTCAATCTCGCCATTGCCCTGAATCATAGACCCCAGATACTTGAAACTCTCCCTCTTTCGAATGGCCTATGAGTCCAGCTTCACCACCACTCCATCCTCCTGCGACACCTTACTAAACTTACACTCCAAGTACTCCGTCTTGGTTCTACTCAACCAAAATCATTTAAACTCAAGCGTCAGTCTCCAAATCTCCAACTAATCATTGACTCCTCCCCGAGTCTCGTCAATCAGTACCACAGCATCCATAAATAACATACACCAAGGCACCAGCCCTTGAATATGCCGCGTCGAAACATCTATCACCAATGCAAATAAAAATGGGCTAAGAGATGATCCCTGGTGCAACCTTACCAGAACTGAAAAATGTTTCGAATCCCCACCTACCGTCTGCACACGAGTCTTCGCCCCATCATATGCAAAACAAATATATTTTGTAAAATAAAAGTAGATATTAGAATATTTAATATCGTTAATTTGAACATAATAAAAAAGAACAACACATCCAATTTAATTTTAAAATGGAGTTTGAAAAATATAAAATTTAATTTGAACATAATATAGGAGAATAATACATCTAATCTAATTTTAAAGTGGAGTTTGAAAAATATAGAATGTACACAGATTTTACCTTCTATATTTGTGAGGTAGAGATATTGTTTTTCATAGACCCTCCCCTCAAAAGGGAAAAAAGTGTGAGACACATAATTACAAAAAAATAAAATAATAACAAAATAGCAAAATACTAAGATCTAATTAACTAAATCATTCTAGATAAT
The DNA here is from genome assembly GCA_030864215.1 of Capsicum pubescens. Lineage (NCBI taxonomy): Eukaryota > Viridiplantae > Streptophyta > Magnoliopsida > Solanales > Solanaceae > Capsicum > Capsicum pubescens. The sequence continues at coordinate 69,185,697 of CM061544.1, read as the reverse complement.
TATATTTATGTTGTACAATGTACATAAATTTGATTGTACCATAAAGTCATTCCTTACACATCAATGTTACAACTTTAAAAGTGAAAAAGAAATTGTCTACCCTTAAAAACTACCTTCTAATTTTGTCTTTCTATATTTCTATTTATGATTTTAATTATTTTATGCCTAACGTGTATCCAAAAAAGAATTTGCATCAACTACTCCATATTGACATTAATTATCCTTTAATATAATATATTTTTTAAATTCTTAATTTTTCATGATTTAAGAGTCCTTATTTTATCACAATTCTTTCTACATATTTTAGGAGAAAATATTATAAAATAATTAAATAAGAAATTGAATAAAAATAGTAAATAATAATTTTATCTATTGTTTTAAGTACCTTCAAACTTTATTATTTTATAATTAATATTAATAATCTATTAATATAATGCAAAAAAAATAAAAATAAAACACTTTTATTACGACTCGTAACGAATTATAATAACAAAAATTGAAATTAAAAAATTAAATAAAAACTTGAGAAAAATAATAAATACCAATTTTATCTGTTATAGAGTCTTTTAATGATTCACAAAAAGCTCTTTCAAAGGACCTTCACACTTTATTTATTTATGTTTAATATTAATAATCTATTAATAGACTGACAAAAAATAAAACACTTTTATCATGACTCCTGGTCAATTATAATAAAAAAAATTAAAAATCTAAATTTTATTATATTTTTTTAACACAACAAAGTTTCGAATCTTACTTGAAATTTTTTGGTCTCGCTGCATTCTTTTAGATCAGGTCACAATCTAATGAACATAAATTATGACAATTAAACAATATAAATAAATTTAAAAAATATTAAGTATAAAATCTCAAAATACCACAAAATACGCATAAAAAGTCACACAATTAGGTTAAAAAATAAAATCAAAGCAACACTTAAAAGGAATGAATTTAAACTAAAGGTAAACGTGTGCATCTTATGAATCAAAATATTAAAATATTTTATTTTCTAAATACAATAAAGCTTCAAAACTTACTTGAAATTTTTAGTCTCATAGCATTGTTTTAAGGTCATAATCTAGCAAACACAAGTTATGACAATAATAATATATGAACCAATTTAAACAAAAGCTAAGGATAAAATCTCAAAATACCATAAAACATATATAAAAACCACATAATTAGGTTAAAGAAGAAAATTAAAACAACTTCAAAGTGTTAAGAAAGTAACCGTCAAATTAAATAGAAAAAAATATTGAAGATTTCTACAACTATTTGGATACTTGTCTGAATAATTAAATTTAAGGGATTTTAATTTATTTTGCCTTTAGGATGAAGATTTCTACAATTATTCAAATAATTATTTGAATAATCAAATTTCACCTTAAATAGGACTTCTAATTTATTTTGTCTTTAATTTGGTTTGTCGAGTTCGTACATATTTGTTTGTTTAGTCCATTTATGTTTTTTATTATGACCAAAATTAAAAGGATACCAAGATATTAGATTTTCTTACCTAGTTTAAATAAAGAACTACTAATTTATTACATTTAATTTTAAGTGATTTTAAATTATTAAATATAAAAATTAGTAATGATAGTTTTGTCTACTATGAAATTTTTTAATGAATGGCAAAAAGTTCAAATCACTTTTATAAGAGTCTTCCCACTTTTAATATATTATAGATATAGATTATAGATTATAGATATAGATATAGATTATAGATATATTGAACATGTATAACATTATTTTTTAACATTTTTAATCTTTTTGTTTTAACATATATGACATTGCGTACACATATCAAACAAAATTTTATAACTTGAAAAACATACATGATCACTTTTTTTTCAATTTATAAACATCCAATTTATATTTTTTAATTACTAGAAAGTGAAGCTCCATACAAAACAAATTCAACACCTATCCATTTTTAGCCAATTTTTAATTTAATGTTTTGTCTGATAGCCACTCCTTCGATCGTCCGCCTCATCCCGAACTCAGATCATCACTATCGATCATTTCGTATCACAAACACTACGACCTCTTCCTTCATCTTTAATTTTATGATCGGATCATCGCTGTCATTATTGTCACTGCCACCACTACTTTCATCTTCTTGAGATTTGACCACCATTATTTTTTTCAGATTCGAACATCATCACCATCTTTTTACACTGTCTGAACCATCGTATTTGTCATTATTGTCGATACCACCTCCACACTATCTCTTACAGATTCAGTCAAGTTGGCCACCTCCTTTTTCTTTTTTCTGATTGGCTTCATGTATCGTTCGATGCAAAATAATGTGTTTTAATCTAGAATATTTTTAGGAGATCTACTTCGATTCTATCCTAACCCTAATTGTTAGAGTGCATGCCCTATCAATTTTAATATTTTACTCTACTGGTTGCCTATCAGTGGAACAAGTAAGCTAACGTGGTTCACAGAAGTAAAACTTGAACACAAATTTTTTACGTGAAAAACACCCGACTCAAGAAAGGTGTAAAAAACCACGACCTGTACCTTTATAGGATTTAACCCCAACTTCACTATAACTCTTGAGCCTCAACAATCAACAAATTACAAGACTTCTTGTCAACTAGGAATTAAAACTTCTAACTCCTATTACTGCAAAACACTAATCTTCCTAAGATAAGTGTTCCCAAGTCTTCGAGTTCCCCAACTTGAAGACGTTAATCCTAACTCAGTTTATACTTCACTGAGACTAGAGATTACAACTCAATATGAATCAATAAGCAACCTATTACACAAAGTCTAAGACTCTAAGTAAAAGACCAGGTTGCTTTACTAGCTCCTTTAAGTTGTAGAACTGATTTGCTGATTGTTGACTATCTTTTTTGTGCTTGAGTAAATACTTGATTAACGTTTGTTTTATTTAAGCCAACTCCTGATGGAGTCCTTTAATTGATGTACTCCTCTATCTTCACTAGGACTCTCAGGTAGTTTCACTCACTCTTTGCTGTCGTCTCTCTTTCTTCTTGTTTGAATATGACTCTTCTCTTTTATCTCATAATCTCTACAGGACTTCTTGATCAACTTAAATTCTAGATGCTGCACGTATCTTCTCCTTTGCATCTACTTCAACTGATGTGATAAGTGTTGAGAGCATGATACTTATCCACTCTTATTTTTATGTAGTGTCATCTTTCCAGTTTAGTCTTGCCTGTAACTTGTTCACTTGTGTGGAACAGCTTGCACAACATATTTCATTCATATGTCCATCATCAAAACTTCACATTACCTAACAAATTTTCCCTTTTTGATGATGAAAAACTCAACAGCTCAGCATCTATTTTTAAAATCATGACATACTCAATAAAAGATTAAAATAGAGAATTACAGAATGAAACAGGTTAATCATGAGTTATAAGCATTGTATAATCAATTCTTCCTCCTTTTGACATCATTGAAAATCTGATTCCAACAAGTGATAATAGTTTAAAAATTCATGGCCACTGGGGTTATTGCTAACACAAGCAAAACTCAGAGCAAGAGAACAACAATGCATTAAGAAAAAACAGAAGCAGAACACAATAAGCAAAAAGTCCATTTCATGTATAGAACAAGGTACAATTATCATAACCCAGTAATAGCAACAAAAGAGAAACAACTTGGACCAAGAGATAGCAAAGAAAATATGCCTAAGGCACTAAGAAGGGGCTTAAGTGGATGAGGAGGAGGGGATAAGGGAGGTCAGCTTCCTAATGACATCAACATTTTCAGCTCTTTCCTTTTCCAAAGTGGCTGTGGGGGAGGAAATTTGAGCTTCAAGAACTTGTTTCTCATCCTCATGAGCAGCCTGGGCAGCCTCCAATGTAGCCTGTGCAACCTCTACCTCAGCTTGTTTTGTAGCCAGTGCATTTCTCAATCTTTGCACTGGATTGTCAGCACTCCTCATAGCAGCAGGCAACATGGTATGGTTCACAGATCCTATGACATATTTTGTGGTCTGCAGAGACCACACTTTGACTGGTATATGAAAATTCTCAAAAATAGATGCGAACTAGAATTCATATGGAAAAGCATGACCATTTGCATTTTGGATCAAGACCCTTTGCATGTGCTTGATCATGAGTCGATGAAGATCTATTAGAATTTGAGTATCTAACAGTTCCATCAAAGTAAGATCAAGGAAATTGGCAACTGTTCTTCTCTCTTGTCTAGGAAGGATGATTTTGTAAACCACATCAAAATAAAACTGATAAAGGGGGGACATCTCATTCTTTAAGATCCTACGATTAGTAAGAAGATGGGATTTCCAGAGAATTTCCTAAAAATATCAAGAGCTGATGGAAGATTATCAAAAGGAAGCCAAGTACCCTTCACATAATGACCCCACCCCCCAGTCGGAATATTTAGAATTCTATCCAGATCAGCAGGATAGAGATTGATAGTTTTCCTATGAACAGTGGTTGAGATCATCTCCCCAATGGAAACCCCATTTGAGTAAAACTCATAAAATTCATCTTTTCCAAATTTTCTTTGATGATCACCTTCCAAAAACAAGTGTGACTACCTCTGACCTCTCAACTTTGTGACCAAAATATCCATATCAGGTCCCCCAAAACTAGTGACAACTCTACCCCTAGCCAACTTTCATTTTTGAAAGTGGAGAACATGAGTTGACTGAGAAGCCTTGTCAGAAGGAGTATCAACATCAATATCAAAGTCAAGATTTGGATCAATGTCAGTAGAAGGTGCAAGAGGAGTATGAGGAAGAAATTTGAAGTTTGAGTCAGATGAAGCAGAAGGAACGGGTTTAGGTACCTGTTTCTTCGGACGTGAAGTAGACTTTGAGGAAGCTTTGACAGTAGAGGTAGGTTTTGAAGAAGAGGAAGCCTTTGAAGTGGGTTAAAAGGATGATTTTCGAGGCAAGGAGAGTTTTGGAACTTTTGTCAAGATGGTCTTCTTCTTTCTTATTGATCGAAGAAGGATATATGGAGAGGATGCTTGAGGAGGAGTGGGATCAGAAGTAGCGACCCATTTCTTTTTACTAGAACGAAGTGCTTCTTCCAGGGAAGCATCTTCCCGTTGATTTTTTCCTCAAGTGTGAGAAGTATGAGGAGTAGGTATAACAGGGGTGGGTTCGACATAAACAGTATCATCAATATTGAAAGAGAGTTTTCTTTTTGGCTTAGATCTAGACTTTCGTGGAACTAGGTTAGAAATAGAAATATCATCTCAATCAATGGGAGAATCATCTTGATCAAGAATCTGAAGAGGGACAGGAGGTGAAAGTGAAGGTTCAGATAATGGTGGAGGATTAGAAGAGAATTGTGAAAAGGGGTTTTTCAGAGTTTTGAACATCGTAAAATTGATTAACGTGATTGAAATTGGGGGAGAGATGAGTGGAGGTAGGATTATATTTGGGTGAAGGATAATAGCTGTGGAAGGAGCAGTAGTGGAGTCAGTGGATGGCTTTGAGGAAGAGGATGCCATGGTGAAAACAGTGATTTCTTTGTGGTTATGAGAGTGATGAATGAGGAGAAAGGAAGGAAATGTATTTAAGGTGGATAAAAAGAAGATGAATCGTGGATGAATTATATTTGGGAAGGGAACTTAATGATGAAAAGGGTCAGTTCTGATGGGAAAGGTCTGGCAGCCTTTTTGAAGGAGAAGTCTTTTGGATTTTTGGTGATTTAGGTGTAACGGAAAGGATCAAGTAGACAACGCATTTCTCTTTAAGCTAATATGGGCAAACAATAATCATACCTGAGTTCTAAAGAGAAAAATGGACAAGGTTGCCTTGAAGTTCCAGTCTTTCTATAAAATCAACACATAGCTGAGTCAACTTACTCTAGAATCTTGGAATTAGGATACACAACTAAATGTGTAAGACTGAATTAATCAACAATCACTTCAGAGCAGCTTATTCTAGTCAATCATTGAGGGTGATTTATACAATTTTAATCATCCCCAAGGCTAACCTATTTTTTCAAAGTGTTCCCTGCTCAAATCCTTAGTGAATATGTCAGCAATTTATTCCTCAGTAGAACAAAACATAATTGATATATGACCTTTTTCAATATTATCTCTAAGAAAGTGATGTCTAATATCAATATGATTAGTTCTTATGTGTTGAACAGGATTTTTGGCTATGTTAATAGCACTTGTATTCTCACAAAAACTAGGAACACATCCAACATCTATTCCAAAATCTATAAGTTATTTCTTAATCCATAATAATTGAGCACAACAAGAACCTGCAGCAACATATTCTGCTTTAGCAGCTAACAATGCTACTGAATTTTGCTTCTTAGTGGACCAAGTAATTAAACATGATCCAAGGAAGTGTGCCATGCCTGTAGTACTCTTCTTGTCAACCAAGTATCCTGCATAATCAGAATTAGAATAACCAACTAAGTTGAAATTACTACCTTTTGGATACCATAAACTAAGATCAGTGGTTCCTTTAAGATATCTAAAAATCCTTTTTATAGATTTTAGATGAGACTCCTTAGGATTTGCTTGAGATCTAGCACATAATCCTACACTGAATACTATATCAGGCCTGCTAGCAGTAAGATATAGCAATGACCCTATCATCCCTCTGTACATCTTTTGCTCCACATCAAGACCTGTTTCATCCAAATCAAGCTTTGTAACAGTGGCAATTAGAGTGCTGATTTCTCTTGCCTCTTCCATGGAGAATCTCTTGAGAAGTTCTTTTATATACTTCTGCTGATGAATTATTGTTCCTGATGTTGTTTGTTTTATTTACAGTCTCAAGAAGTAATTTAGCTCCCCCATCATGCTCATCTCAAATTTACAACTCATAAGTTTGGCAAAGTCATGAGTCATGTTCATGTTTGTAGAGCTAAAGTTAATGTTATCTACATACTCCTGCACCACCAACAAATCTTTTCCATCAGTTTTCAAGAAAAGAGTGTTGTCAATTTTACCTCTAATATATCCATACTCCAGTAGAAACTTTGTCAGTCTCTCATACTAAGCTCTAGGAGCTTGTTTTAACCCATACAAGGCCTTATCCAGTTTATACACATGATCAGGAAACTCCTTACTTTCAAACCCTGGAGATTGTTTAACATATACTTCCTCTTTGAGAATACCATTCAAGAATGCACTCTTAACATCCATTTGATAAAAAATAAACTCCTTGTAGGCAGCAAATACAACAAGTAATCTAATAGCCCCAATTCTATCCACAGGAGCAAAGGCCTCATCAAAGTCTATGCCTTCTTGTTGATTGTATCCTTGGACCACCAGTCTTGCCTTGTTTCTTGTAATTGTTCTATGCTCATCAACTTTATTTTTGTACACCCACTTAGTCCCAATTATTGTTCTATCTTTTGAAAGAGGGACTAAGTGTCATACTTTGCTTCTTTTAAACTGATTCAACTCTTTCTGCATGGATATGATCCAATCAGCATCAAGTAATGCCTCAGTTACCTTCTTTGGCTTAATCTCTGATAGGAATGCTTTGAAGGCACACATACTTCTTAATCCAGACCTTGTTGTGATCCCAAAAGTTAGATCAATGAGAACATTCTCAATAGAATGTGACCTTTGATACTTGTAGCCTTTAGGGACCAAGCCTAGTGAACTACTAGGATCACTGCTGATGTTCTAAACTGGCGTATTTGGTGGCTTAGTTCCCTCTGTCACTGTGCCTCCAGATTCAGTTCCCCCTATTGAAGTATCTCCATGCTTGGTAGCTCCAGTCAATGAACCGGGTTGTGTAACCTGTTCCTCAAAGGCACTTCCTTCTTGCAGGTTAGTCTTAACATAGGATTCATCAAAAACTACACACATGCTTTCTTTAACATAGTTTGTTCTGATGTTTAAAACCTTATAAGCCTTACTGTGAAATGAATAACCTAAGAAGATTTCCTCATTACTTTTGGCATCAAATTTTTCCAGATTATCCTTTCCATTATTATGTATGAAACATTTACAACCAAAGGTTCTAAAATGAGAAATGTTTGGCTTTTTTCCTTTAAGTAATCCATAGGAAGCCTTCTCTAACATAGGTCTGATCATGTACCTATTTATGATATATGCAGCAATACTTATTGCCTCAGCCCAAAGATTTTTAGCAACATTTATTGCAAGCATCATTTTTCTAGCCATATCTTTCATGGTTCTATTTTTCCTTTTCACCACTCCATTTTGTTGTGGTGTTCTAGAAGCAGAAAAATTATGATCTATACCATTTGCTGAACAAAATTCTAAGAACTTGAATTCTTAAATTCTGTACCATGGTCAGATCTTATGGAAACTAATGAAGTGCCCAGTTTCTTTTTAATTTTCTTGATAAAAATTGCAAAGACATCAAAAGGTATCTTCTTTAGAGGCTAGAAACAAAGTTTGGGTAAACCTGGAATAATCATCAATAATTACAAAAACATACCTTTTTCCACCTCTCCTTTGAAATCTCATTGGTCCATACAGATCCATATGAACCAGATCAAGGCACTTGGTAGTGCTAATATGGTTCTTTGACTTAAATAATAATCTTACCTGCTTCCCCCTTACACAAGCACTACATAACTTTTCCTCTTTAAATTTGGTCTTGGGTAATCCCAATACCATATCTTTGGAGAAAAATGTGTTTAATTGTTTCAGACTTGCATGTCCAAGTCTTCTGTGCCAAAGAAGGGGATCATTTTCAATTGCACTTAGACAAGTTAGCTCTGGTCCTGGTATTGCCATTGTGTCAGCTTTGTATACATTTCTGTATCTTCTAGCAGTGAGCACAACCTTTTTAGTGTCCATTTTCTTAACTTTGACACCTGTAGAAGTGAAAATAACTTTATTACCTTTATCACACAGCTGTGGAATGCTCAACAAGTTGTGCTTCAATCCTTATACAAGATAGATATCTTCCAATGCTCTTGACTCAAATGAGCTAATTTTTCCAACTCCAGTAATGATTCTTTTTTTTTTCATCACCAAAAGAAACTCCTCTTCCATTGATTTTTTAGAGTGAAAAAAACTTTTTCTTATCACCAGTCATGTGTCTAGAGCAAGAACTGTCCAAGTACTAATGCCTTTTGCTTTCTTTCACTTTCTCCTGAAAAAATCAATGGTTAAACTTAGGAACCCAGACAAGCTTGGATCCTATTTTATGAGTAAAAGAATGAATCAAATTTCTTCTAGTCCATGCTGGCAACATGTAGTGCAACCTGTTTCTCTTACCTGAACCAGTTCTTTTATTTTTGGTCTGAGAGAATTTATTTGCCAGGTTTTAGCTGTTTGATCTGCTTTTAGAAGCTACTAAACATTTAGTAGTTGGATGTCCAAGGTTGCCACAGATATAACATAGATCTTTAGGATCAGCACTACCTTTGTGGAATCCCAAACCTGCCTTTTCACTGTGAGTTCATTCACTTAGTTTATGAATAATTCTTGATAAATTTGTCCACCTATTTGGTCTTTCAAGATCAAGTTTCAGTTTAGAGATTTCTTGACTCAATCTGTTTATCATCTCACCTGCATTGCTGCACTCTAGTTTACACTTTTCTAGTTCAAGTTCAACACTTTCTTGTTCATTACTCATGACCTTTTTTCCAATTTTAGTAGAGTCAATTTAAGGATTTCAGACTTAAGATCATTATTAGAAGAATTAAGTTCAGCAACCTGTTTCTTGAGAGTGTAGTTGTCATTGTCAACTGTAACTTTACAGGCCTTTAATTCAATGAGATCAAATTTAAGGTTTGCAAAACTGTTGAACAACTCATCCTTATCAGAAGTTAATTCTTGAAAATCATAAATTAGTGCACTCATCAAGGAAACAAGTTTTGATTTAGAAAACAAATGTAGTTTTTCTTTAAGTTCAAGTATGTTTACCTCAATAGCATCATCTTCTTCATCTAAGCCTGAATCTCCAAGTGCCATGAATGCAGTTTCATCATCATCTGAGTCAGATCCCCAAGCTGCTATCATTGCATGTTCCTCCTTCCTTTTTGCCTTTTCTTTTAGTTCCTTTTCAGCTCTTTCTTTTTTCCACTTTATTTCCCAGACTGGACAATCTCTGATCTGATGATCAGTCTTACCACACTTGTTGCATCCATTTGTATTTTCATTTGAATGCTTCTTGCTACTTTTTCCCTTCTTCTTTTTGAAGAATTTGCTAAAATTCTTGGTTATGAAGGCAACTTGTTCCTTATCAAGTTCAAATTCATCCTCACTATCAGAAGCCTTTAATGCCAAGATTTTCTCTGGAACTTCTTGTTCTTTGGTTCCATCAACTTCTATTTCATAAGTTCTCAAATTTCCAACCAGTTCATCCAAAGTCATGCCAACAAGATCCTTATTAGCCTTCCTAATTGCAGTTACCTTAACATTCGATTTTGTTTTTGGTAGTACCCTTATAACCTTTTCAACTTGTTCCTCCTCAGTGATGACTTTGCCTAGGGAAGTCAGCTCATTTGTTAAGGTTGTAAGCCTTATCATCATCTCATAAAGAGATTCATTTTCCTTCATCTTAAAAGCCTCATACTCAGTAAAGAGAAGGGAAATTCTGAATGTCCTTACCTGAGAGGTACCCTCATGTGCATTTACCAATGCATCCTAAATTTGCTTAGCAGTGGTGCAAGTTGACACCCTATTATATTCAGCAGCTCCTAATCCATAGACTAGGATGTTCTTAGCTTTTGCATTTTTTCTTAAAGCCACTTAGTCATTAGCAGTAAATTCATTCCTTACCTTTCTGACTTGTTCACCATCAACCATCTTTATTGGAATGGTAGGACTATCAGTAATCCTATCCCACAATTCATAGTCTTCACCTTGGATGAACATCTTCATCCTTGCTTTCCACCAGATAAAGTGAGAGTCATCAAAGTGTGGAGGTTTAGTGGTTGAGTGACCTTTACTATGTCTAGTAGGAGGTGCGAAATTCATCATTGTGATCTTTTCTTAGGTGCTAGCCTTATTTAAGACAACCTCGCTCTGATACCACTTATTAGAGTGCGTGCCGTACCAATTTTAATATTTTACTCTACTGGTTGCCTATCAGTGGAACAAGTAAGCCAACGTGGTTCACAAAAGTAAAATTTGAACACAGTATTTTTACGTGGAAAATACCTGGCTCAAGAAAGGTGTAAAAACCCACGACCTGTACCTTTACAGGATTTAACCCCAACTTCACTATAACTCTTGAGCCTCAGCAATCAATAAATTATAAGACTTCTTGTAAACTAGGAATTAAAACTTCTAACTCCTATTACTGCAAAATACTAATCTTCTCAAGATAAGTGTTCCCAAGTTTTTGAGTTCCCCAACTTGAAGACGTTAATCCTAACTCAGTTTATACTTCACTGAGACTAGAGATTACAACTCAATATGACTCAATAACCAACCTATTACACAAAGTCTAAGACTCTAAGTAAAGGACCAAGTTGCTTTACTAGCTCCTTTAAGTTGTAGAACTGATTTGCTGATTGTTGACTATCTTTTTAGTGCTTGAGTGAAATACTTGATTAACGTTTGTTATATTTAAGCCAACTCCTGATGGAGTCCTTTAGTCACTAGGACTCCTAGGTAGTTTCACTCACTCTTTGCTCCAGTCTCTCTTTCTTCTTGTTTGAATAGGACTCTTCTCTTTTATCTCATAATCTCTACAGTACTTCTTGATCAACTCAACTTCTAGATGCTGCACTTATCTTCTTATTTGCATCTACTTCAACTGATGTGATAAGTGTTGAGAGCATGATACTTATCCACTCCTATTTTTATGCAGTGTCATCTTTCCAGTGTAGTCTTACCTGTAACTTGTTCACTTGTGTGGAACAGCTTGCACAACATGTTTCATTCATATGTCCATCATCAAAACTTTACATTCCCTAACACTAATTAAGTAGGTTGCTTTTTTAGGTGTGTCCATCACTTCATCTTCCTTCATCATTTTTGGTTGAATCATCCTTGTAGTCGTTGATGTTATCACCTCATCCTCCTAATCTTTGTTTTTTTCAGATTCGACCAACATCATCATTTCCTTCATCTCTTCTTTTAGATTTGTCATCACCACTACCCCATCCACTTTTTTCTTTTCTATATTGATCTTCACCATTGTTGTTGTTTCCACCACCACCTCCTCTTTCAAATTTGATTATCACCACCACTTTCTCTATAGATTTGGTCACCACCACCACTTTCTTGTTCTTCAAATTATATTCCATCATAAACACCTTTTTTAGATTCGCTCATAGTTATCACTTTTTTTTTAATTTGTCCTGCGTCGCAACAATCCCTTCATTTTTTCTTCAAATTAGGTAACATCATAATCACCTTTTTTTTCTTTAGATTGAGAAACATTATATCTATCTACATTTTTTCTTCAGATTTGGCAACACCATGACCACCTTTTTTCCAGATTTAGACGATATCACTACTAGTTTTTCCTTTTTCTTTTATAATTCAGCCACCGCTAACATAACAACCACCTCTGTCTAATCTTCCTTTTTCATATCTTACCATCACCTTTGACTTCTTCTTGACGAGTCTCAGATACATTTTTAGTTTGTACTTAATCAAATTCTAGTATATGTTAAGATAGCATTTCACAAAAATTGAAATCAACTAGGCTATAAATTTGTATAATCTTGATTATTATTTGGGAGAATAAAATTCATAAAAGGTAAGTTTGACACTATATATTGCTTAAAGTAAGATAAATAAGTTTTAGAAGATCTTGATATGTTATTATAATAAAATCTTAGTATCCGCATATATATCTCTAAAAATAATTGCCTCTTTTCAATATAATTACGTTTTACTACTAGAAAAAAAAAAGTAATCAACACTGCATGTAGTTATGTTAATTAATTGATTGTAGGCCGATCAAAATACTTTTTTCCTTGAATTGTGTTAAAAAGGTGTAAAGACCTCTTCAAATTGGCACTAGATTCAATACTTGATTCAATCTCTATATAAAAATTAGGACTAAAAAAGATAAGATAAAAATTATTTAAGTTAATAAATTTACTTGATCAATTCCTAAGTTGGAATTAGGACTAAAAGATGAAAAATCAATGATTTGGAATAATAAATGTATAAACTTTATTCTCTTTTCTGTTTGATAACTAATAGGTTGTATTAATCACAAATAGAACCTTTATAGAGTTGTAGAGCCAGTTACCACAGCTAAATAACCTATTTAAAACACCGACAGACTAGCTAAGGAGTCATTTGGTGTAAGAGAGAAAATAATTCTAAATTTAGTGCCTCTTAATGCCTTGTTTGGTTTCAATGTCTGAAATAACTTGTTTTAGGATTAAAAATTAGTACTGAGATAAGTTATTCCTCCCTCTTAATGGAATAATATCAGAATAATTTGTCCTGGAATAAAATAAATAAAATGACAAAATACCCCTCAATCTATCTTATTTTGTGTTGTTCTTCCTTTAAAGCTCATTTTTAGGCCATTACTGATGCATTGTGATTGTGAGTCAATCAGTCTTGCTGTGAAACATCTATCTGTCAACATCTTTCTTCTTTAACTGGTAAATATCATTTTATTACTTGTTAGATTATTGAATTGAATGTGGTGAAAGATGTTACATCTTCTCAACAGTACAACTATCTCAGCTTTAATTTCTTCTTTTGATTCGAATACCACTCCTATAGCGACCACCACCACCATCTCAAGAAAGAGAATTATCAACGAAACAAAAATCCAATATGTATGTGTAGTAAAGAATATTATGTGTATCAGGTAATGAATCATGACTTAAGACTGTATGTATGCTAATTAATACATTTGTTGACATCTAGAAATACGTGATTCTTAATTTTTATGACTCACAAAAGCCTAATTTATATATTGAGACTACTTTATATCTTTTGGGAAGAGAAACAAAGTTTTTGGGTTTATAACAAATTAATTAGGCTGAGAAGGGAGAATTTATTTATAGAAGGTGGAGTAGGAAGTTCGCTTAATGGCTCAAGTGCAACATTGGTGCAAATGACGTGTCAAAAAATTATTTTTCCTAAGATTGAGTCACACAAAAATAAGTGGTGATTCATCTATATTTATATCTATAATCTATATCTATCTATACCTATATCTATAATCTATATCTATAATCTATAATATATTAAAAGTGTGAACACCCTTAGAAAAGTGATTCGAACTTTTTGTCCCTCCTTATTAAAGCACTCTCTAATAGACAATATTGTCTTTTCACCTTTTTACTCTAATTAATATGCTTTTATTTTTATAATACTGAAAAACCAAATAGTTCTAAAATATAGAGAACCTAAAATATAAAGAAAAATATATGAAAAATTATCCTTAAAACACTCCTTTCATATTTAGAGTCCTTTTTAATAGCAAAATTAAATAATAAATCAAAAAAAAAAAATCCAACTAAGTCACGTTTCTATTTAAGTGGGAAAAAAACCTAGCGCCTAGCATGTGTTACACCTCACACAACTTCTGTTACGTTTCTTTAGTATAGGATTTTTGGGTTTTTTCCTTTTTCTTTGTTTTTTACTTTATATATGTTTTAGTTTCATGTCCTAATGATATGATGCTTTGTTTGTTTTTTGTGTTATGTGGAGAAGGAGTTAGTGTATACTTATATATTTAATATATTTTTAATTTGAAGTTTTTTTTATGTTCTTCACTTTTTCTTTACAGTTAGAAAGTGTTAATAATGACGTTTATGCTTCACGATAAAGATGAAGAACATGAAAACAAAGAAATTATTGAAGGCAATCAATTCCGGGTGAGGTAACTCAACATCAACTTTACATGTATGTTTTACAATTAAATGTAAGTTTTAGGGGTATGCAGTTTTTACATGTATTTGCTTTTGGAAAAATAAAATCAAACAGCTCTGGACTTCTACAAACTCTGCTAGAAAAGTTGCTATCTTAGAAGGCAAAATATAATCTAAACGATGTATCTTTGAAAATAATTTTTTTTCTTTTTTTTTTATTGTTTGAAATCAAGAGTCTATTAGAAATAATTTTTCCTCCTTTTTGAGAAACAGATAAGATCATGAAATTATGACAACAATTTTCATGTTGTATTATTAAATTTACATTGCCTAGCTAACATATCTATCAATATCTACTTAAATTTAATCTTCCTTGATCCATCTACCTTGATGAGTATGTTTGTCGTGTTCTCAATAGTGTGCTAATGTGCGCGGTTGCTTTACGTGTTTTGTGGGCTTAATTATAATTTATCATGTGTGCGTTATTCTGTTCTTTATGCTTATTATGTGCGTGTACAATTAAAATTTCTATAATAAAAGTGATGAA
This sequence comes from Capsicum pubescens, assembly GCA_030864215.1. Taxonomy (NCBI): domain Eukaryota; kingdom Viridiplantae; phylum Streptophyta; class Magnoliopsida; order Solanales; family Solanaceae; genus Capsicum; species Capsicum pubescens. Next base: position 69,170,439 of record CM061544.1, on the reverse strand, counting down.
CACTTTTTTTAACACATTGATAACCTTTCGTTCAATATATCATCATAGATGCTTTTATTTTCTTACGACTTTTAGTAATATTTTACTAATTATTATTTTAGATATAGCTTTGGAAGCCAAACATTACTTGAAGGAATTGGTGCCTTAAAGGGTAAAATTATTTGAAAGAATTTGTGTCTAAAAAGTAATTAATTGATATTCTTCTCTAAAAGTGGTTTTGATGATTAATTTGTATTGTAAAAGAACACGGTTGAATTGAATTTATATGTATTATAAAAATTTATTGAATTTGTTTTAGAAAATTATGTTCATTTATATATATCTAATATATATGATTGGAACAATTCCTAGAGTTATGGTTTATTTTTTCATATTAAACAATTGAATGAATTTAATTTGATAGATGTTTATTTCAAATAGATAAAGATGAGCTATTGACATTTTTTTAAAAAAAACTTTGAGATACCTCATGAATTCCTTGGTGGATTATGACAATTTCGAATCATACAAGGAGTAAGAATTATATTTAAACATGATATACTTTTTTCGTTTAAAAAAGAATGATATATTTTAACTTGACATGAAATTTAATATATTAAAGAAGATACTTGAATTTTTTGATCTTAAATTAAAATTATGTCAAATGTTTCAAAATGTCATTTAATCTTATGATCTTAAAAATGTCACGTAAAAAGTTGAAATTAAAATATTATAAAAAAAAACATTCATTTTAAAATGGACTAAAAATAATCTTATTTTCTTACATTCCTATGTCAAATATTTTATTTTGAGTCCAGAGTCAAATAATTTATTTTAGTTATGGCAAGTCTAAATATAATTAATATCATTTTGGGACTCAATAATTATGAGTTTTACTGATTTTTTTATCCTCTAAAACTATTAAGATAATTTTGTACAAGCACTTGAACACTTCAATTTAAAAAGGTCAATATTCCATATCGAAGGAGGGCAATTAAATATTTAATTTTTGTTTTGAAATGTAATATTTATTTATATCATTTAAATAGATATAATATTTATTTATGTCATTTAAATAGATATAATATTTATTTATATCATTTAAATATACGTAATATTTACTTAAATTTTAATTGCTACTTTTAGTAATATCTTTTTTCATGTATATATAATTTTGTCGATTAACATAAAATACGTGCAAAGCACGTGCACTAGACTAGTTATTATATAAGTGTAAACTATAAAGAATTTATGAATGGTTACCTCCCAAAAAATATCATAACATTTCACCTCTTCTTTGTGTGAAACATTATGGACATATATAATATTGCATACACATATTAAACACAGTTTTATAACGTGTGAAAACACATATTGATACAGTTTTATAACGTGTGAAAACACATATTGATAACCTTTGTCTATTGGCCAATTTTGTCCATCCCCTTCCCTTGACCATTTGACCTTTTAATCTCTTTTTTTGCTATAAAATTTTTAACTGAAAAATATTTTACTTTTTTATTGGAAAAAATAATAATTAAATATAATTATATAAAAATGGTATAATTATTATATAAATATATATCTATATAAGATATATGTATAGAAATTATATATATATATATATATAATATATTTATATATATAAAATATATATATAAAAAATTGTATAAAATATGTATAGAAATTTATAGCTGATGTATAAAATATACATCCAAAAAATAATTGCAGCTAAAGGTTGTATAGAATATGTATAAAAGCTGTATAATTGCTGTATAAAATGTGTATAGAAACTATATATAAATAAGGTGTATAGAAACTGTATCACTGTTGTATAAAATCTGTATATGTATAGAATATATATAGAAACTGTATAAATATTGTATAAAATGTGTATTAAATTGTGTAATTGTTGTATAAAATGTGTATAAAAACTATATATGTAAGGCGTATAAAACCTGTATCATTGATGTATAAAATCTGTATATGTATAAAATGTGCATAAAAACTGTATAATAGTTGTATAATATACATATATACAATGTGTATAAAAACTGTATCATTTTTGTATAACTGTTATATAGATAGGTATATGTACAAAATGTGTGTAAAAGTTATATCATCATTTATTAAAACATGATATGGGTCATTAAAATATGTTATTTTTAAAAAATTGTATTTCAAAAAAATACAAAATTTTACTTGTTTATGATATTATAAATTAGTATTTAATTATTTTAAAAGAGAACTACAAAATTTATTTGATTGTTTTATTGATAGAATTAAAAAAAAATAAAAAAATATTAGTTTTTTAGAAAAAAATGAGCAACCAAAAAAAGGGAAAAAGGAAGAAAACACAACTAGAAGAAATAAAAAAACAACAACGAAAAAACAACAAAAAGCAAATACAATTTATACACTTTATATAATAATAATAATAATAATAATAATAATAATAATAATAATAATAATAATAATAAAGAAGTAGAAAGAGCAACAACAAAAGTAAAACAAAACATACAATATCAGCAAAATTAAAAAAAAAAAAAAAAAAGTCAAAGAAAGCGGCTCAACTAGCGAATAGCTAAAAAAATGAGATTTTGTATTCTTGGCCATTTCCGTATCTTTTTTTTTTTTTTTTTTTTTTGATTGGGAGGCTGTTTTTGTCCTTCCCCCAAAAGTTAACCATGTAAGCAACCACGTATCCAAACCAATTCCCACTTCAAAGCCCAATTCCTACTTCACTACCAATAGACATTTGCATTCTCTTCTATTCTCTTCTCAACAACCTAAATACATTCTCTTCCCCCTTTTACAAATGTCCTAAATGTTTTTTCTGTTTCTGTTGATGATCAAAGGAGGTCCAAGAAGCTAATCCAATCAAATTCGCGAAAAGGCTGCATGAGAGGTAAAGGTTGGCCTAAAAATGCGAGTTGCACCTACGAAGGTGTCCGCCCGCATATTATATATCATGAAATATTATTCATGTTTAAAAAATTAGAGATGCATCTTTTACGCATTTTTGGTTCACGTAATACATATAGTTTATTCTATCAGAATTTCAAATATCTAGCATTATCTTCAATTAAGCATATTATTTTCATTTTTGTTGCATTAAAATATTATTAGAATATAGTTATAATTGAAAATTGTATATATTTTTTGGGGATATGATATTTATAACAATTGTTTTGTAATGAATGTGCAAAACACGTGCAAGTAGCGTACGTGTCTGTGCAAGTAATGTGCAAAACACGTGCAAGTAATATATATTTAGAAATTAATATAAAATCTTCTAAAATGTATCATTCGTGGTGACGAAAATTCAAGCCTAGAACATTCAACACGGATCTTTTTTCTCTCAAACAATTTTGAAATGAGCTAAAATATTTAAATATAGAATCTACGCATTCAAAAAAGTTAATGATACTCATATCAACTATATTTAAGGCGGGTTAAAATTGAGTTCAAAATAAAAGGAGTAAAATCGAAAATTTTGTTTTAGAAACATTTTGCCCGAGATTATAGGAGTTTAACATGGAAAGCCCATGCAAAAATGACTTTAAAACGAGATGTAAATCAAAGAAAAATTATTTTAAGAGTCACCGGCAAAGCCCCCAAAAATCCATTTTGAAATTAAGATTAAAGAGTGTTTTGATAATATAAACAATGGAAAATGATGAGAATATGAATTAGACGCTTACCCAACCAAGAATGGTGAAGAAAACCCTCAATATCGCCTCTTCCCGAAGCTTCTAGATATAAAAATGGTGGAATTCGCAAAAATGAACTATTTATATTGTTCTGTGAATAGTACCTCATGAATGCGATCAACCTTTTGAATTTGTGAGGGTTAACATTGACAAGGCCACTAATTTGTCTTTTGCATTCGTGGTCAGAACTTCGCATTTGCGAAGATCGATAACCCAAACCATTACGTTCGTGACATCCAAGTGGCGTTCGCGATGAAGGAAAACTCGACTCGTACCCAAGAAGTATTAATGATCATAGTTTCCCACCTCGCAATCGCGACGAGGGAGTATTTCCTTTTCCTCATTCGCAACTAGTGACCCGCGTTCGTGGAAAAGGAATTCACATGCACCCAAGTTCATCAAATGCTAAGTTTTTGACAAGTTGAAATTTCTTTAAACGGACTCTCGAAATTCATTTCGGACACCACAAAAATAAATCATATATGCTTCTTGGCTATTTTGATATTTCAGACTCAATGACAACATTGAATTTTTGAAAAAAAAAAGTCATTTTCAATAAATTAACCTTCAAAATCCCGTCTAGGCATTTTCACTAGTTTTCAAAAAAAAATGTTCAAAATGCTAAATAAATTTTGTGAACCCAAACCAATCTCGCTACTAAATCAAAATCAACATTATGGATCTAGTGGAACTGACCAAATCACCATCTGATGCTTGAGTCATGAAATATTAATCCACGTCAAATTAATAGCTATTAAAACCTCTAAAAGTCTCAAACTCTCTCAAATCATTCTCGGATGAATCAAAAATCGTTCCAACTATCTCACAACTCATAAACAACATATAACAATAATGGGGAAGGTCAAACTGATTAAAACACATTAAAAGAAAAATTTAACATAACAAGTTGTTATCTTTGTATTTGAAATGATTATCATGATTTATACCCTTCCTACTATAGATTTATAGTGTTCAAGAAATATGGATATTAGCATTTCTGTTTTAGCAAGTGTTGAATTACGGATCATGGGTCGCCCATGTGGATCGATCCGACCCGATTTTTAGTTATTTTTGAATTATCTAACAAAATAAGAGAGAAAAGAAGAGATAAGTTTTAATTTTGAAACTTGGGGGGAACGGTTACTGTTCCACTTCCCCAATATATTACTACTTCTCTTCCTCCGTACAAGTTAGTAACAGTAACAAAAGAAAAACAAAAAAAACAACAGCAAAGCAGTAAATTTTTAAGACATTTAGCTTGTGATTCTATAACTTTGTTTCCAAGAGATCCAAAGTAGACTTGGGGCAGATCCTTTCGGTTGCAAATTCGACGATTTCAGCTGCAAATTTTAAGGTACACACTGATTTATATTTTTGCTCCGAATTTACCTTCAATGACATCAGAGACAGGTTTATTACCCAATTTTTGCACAAAATGTCTCTATTTTAAGTGTAGAAATAGAAAATCAAAGTTGTATATACCTGTAAGAAAAACTATTGATCGAATATAAATTATAAAATCTGGTCAGACGCGTCGCTGAAATTCGGTTGGGTGCCACCGCTACTCCGGTTGGGAACCACCGCAACTCCGGTTAAGCGCACCGCAACTCCGGTCGACGTATCATTGATTCACTAAAATGCGTCAATTTTCTTAATTCGACCTGTTCATATTATTTGTTGTAGTGATTGTTGTTGTGGATGCAAATGCTGTTAAAGTATCTTGTAATTTTATTTTATTTTAAAAAGGGTGACAGAAGTTGCGCTCTTAAGAAGAAGAAGAAGTACAATAGTGCTTTCCTTTTTTTTTTTTTTAATAAGAATAGTTAATTTTTTTTTTACTTTAAGGAATGTACCTTTTTTGTCTTGGTTTTTGGGAAAACGAAAATATTTATATACATTGTGCAGTATGTGTATATTTTGTTCAAATGGGCCCTTTATTTAATTTTTTGGTTGTTGTATGGTGCTGACATACGGTACAAGTACAAATTATAGTACATATGTATAAAAGGGTGTCTACTGTTGCACTATATTGATTTAATAAAAGAAAAATGGAAAATCATGCAGTGTAATTTATTATGCCTTTAATTTTTTTTTAATGAGGGTATAAATTAGGCTTGATATAATTCTTGTCTAAAATAGTTCCTAATTTTTCATAAATAGATTGTGACTTCTACAATAAATTGCGACATAAGTTGTCGCATTGAATGAAATAATCATTCTTATTATTTCTTGGTTCCTATTTCAGAAATGGCTGAACGGGGACAAACTCGAATCACTCCAAATAGGATATCAGGATGTCAAGCAAAGAAACAAAGTAGAGGAGCACGTCATCGAAGGACATGTTTTCGAGGTCGTGAGATCATACGAAATGGTGTCCCCAGGGCGACACAAAATTTGTTACAGAATGAAAGGGCTATACGAAGGGAGAGAGAAAAGAAACTGAAAGAGTTCAAGTCTTTTAAGATGTCACCTAACATTAGCGTTGCTAGTTTTATACATCTGATTGAAATGAAATGTGTAGAACTAGAAAACTATGTGGAAATCTCGGATTGAAAAACATTAGCTATTTTATCAAATTCTCTCTGTGACCCTTGGGGCGAGAGATTAATTGATGTTTACCACGAGATTTCGCTTAGCGAGCCCTTTTGAGTGTACGTAAGTCGTCTAGAATACTTGTGGAATGATTTTTATTTTTAGATTGACTTGTAACATGAAGTTATATATTAATTTTATATTATATATATATATATATTAAGTTGTTTATCTCTTTTTACGTGAATTTCATTCATTTATTGGAGTTTAAAACGACTTAATTGAAAGCTATCATCCTAATACAAATTAAAAAATTAATTTCTAATTTTGGACAAGTGTTTAGTTCATATATGATGATTCGATTCTTAAGTGTCCTTTCGATTTTACACTAAACATGAAACCTTTAGGTGAAATGATTTGACTAAATGTGTAATTTGCATGCATAATTGATAACACACTTGCGTAATTGTCTCCTAATAACAAACATGGCATCAAAAAGCATAATTGCTGACTTGAATAAAAGAGAAAAATTAAATGAAGACAACTACGACATTTGGAGTCGTAAGAAGTGGTATGTACTGAAAGAGCAAAACTCTCTTGAAGGTATTAACCATGTCTTAAGTCTACCAGAAGAGGGCAATACTGCACAACAAAGAAGAGAACTTGAAGCTTATAAGGCTTGAAAAAAGGTTGATTTCATTGCGCGTGGAATCATTGTAAGTTCTGTGGTTGATGAACTCATAAATGAGTGTGAGAAATTTTCTACTTCCAATGCCATTTGGGTACACTTGTGAGGAACATATGGGGATACTTATGTTACCCGCCTCAGACTATTAAATTTGACACTTACATAAAGCGTCATGATCAGAACATCAAATAACACCTTAGGGTGATGTCGAATATGATAGCTCAACTCAAAAGTGTTGGTCACATTATCTCGGATGAGCAGTAGGTTCAGGAAGTGATTCAATCTCTTCCTAACTATTGGGAATACTTGAAGGTCAACTTAACCCACAATGAAAACATCAAAACTTTTTCTGATGTTGCACGTCACGTTGAACTTGAAGATGAGCGGCTTGGTACTGCTATAGCTGCTTATAATACCTTTATGGCAGAATCAAGTGATAATAACTCTTCAGTATTCAAGCATAAGAAGTGAAAAAAGAACGTGAAGGATAAAGAGATCGAAGAAGGACCCTTTGAGAAAAAGAACAAGCCAAATTTCAAGAAGGGAAAAAGTTTTTTCAAGAAGAAAGACAAGAGCAAGATGAAGTGCTACAATTGCCAAAATCTGGGGCATTTTGCTCGTGAATGTCCTGAGCAGAAAAAGGTAGCATTTTTAAACACAACTCTTAGTGCTACATATGTTTCTAGCACTGCTTTATTAATTGAATCTTATTCTATGTGGATTGTAGACTCAGGAACCACCAACCATGTGAGTCGAGATCGAGAAGCATTTGTGGAGTTCCGTCGAGTTTCACCTGGATCAAGATGGATCTATGTATGAAATAATACACGACTTAAAGTCAAAGGGATTGGCACTTGCAAAGTAGATTTGCGTGCAGGACGGTCTTTAATGTTGCATGACGTCCTCTATGCTCTAGAAATTAGACGAAACTTAGTATCTGTGTCTGTTCTTTTAGATGTTGGTTTTCATTTGTTTTTTAGTCGTAATTGTGTAAGAATTACTCTAGATAATGTTTTTTATGGTTTTGGACATCGTTATGATCGCTTTATTATTTTAGATTGTAATCCTTCAACTTATGGCTATTATGTTGACCGTTGTGTAATGTCATGTTATTCAAGTAATAATGATGTTCATATACTTACTTGGCATTCTAGATTGGGTCACATAGGGCAAGACCGAATGAACAGATTGGCAAAGGAAGGACATCTAGGTTCTTTCTCCAAAATTGAAATGCCAACTTGTCAAAATTGTCTTGCTGGAAAGACCACACGTAAACCATTTGGGAAGGCTACAAGAGCTGAATTCTTATTGAAATTAATCCGTTCTGATATCTGTGGTCTAATGAATGTGAGAGAAAGGACCGGTGCTTCATATTTCATTACATTCATTGACGATTTCACGTGCTTTGGTTATGTCTATTTGATATCTCATAAATCCAAAACACTTGAATACTTCAAAAGATATATGAATGAAGTTGAGAATTAATTAGACAAAAGTATAAAAGCATTAAGAACCGATAGAGGCCGTGAATATTTTTCAAAATAGTTTGAAGAATTGTGTATTGAAAAAGGCATTATCAGACAATTGACTACTTCTTATACACCTCAACAAAATGGTGTTGCCGAAAGAAGGAATAGAACATTATTGGATATGACAAGATCCAAAATGGCGCAGACAAATTTTTCAATCTCTTTCTGGGGAGATGCGTTATTAACTGCCGCCTACATATTGAATAAAGTGTCTTCTAAATTAGTATCTTCTACTCCTTATAAACTATGGACTGGAAATAAACTAAACTTTAATAATCTATGACCTTGGGGTTGCGCTGCATATATTAAAGATCATTTTGGTAAGTTTGGAAAACTAAGTCCAAAAGGAAAAAAATATATCTTTATAAGATACTCAAAACACTCCAAAGGATATGTGTTCATTGGTGAATTGGAAGATGGAAGTACTACTAAAATTAAATCACGAGATGTCATATTCCTGTAAAATGATTTTTCAAAAAGGAATTAAATAAAGAAAAATAAGCCTCTTTACGAAATGTTGAATTCAGATGATCAAATAATAGCGCATGACATGCTTGACAATTCAATTGATCAAGAAATGATTCTTGGTCCAAGTGGGAGTCATGAATCCCAAAATCCTATTGAGGAATTTAAACTTCAATTATGTAAGATTATCAGAAAAGTGTACCTAAACGATCTTATGAGATTGAGGATTATGTTTTCTTGGTTTCTCCAACAGAATTGGATGAACCTAATTCTGTGACTGAGGCTTTATCAAGTCCTGAAAAAGATAAATGAATAAAAGAGATGAAAGAAGAATTAGGGTCCATGAAAACTAATAAAAGTTTGGGATCTAGTTGACCTTCCTTCTGGGCGTAAAACTATTGGGAATAAATGGATTCTCAAAGTTAAACGCAAATCAGAAGGGTCAATAGAAAGGCATGAAGCACAATTGGTGGCAAAAGGTTTTACTTAAGAAGCTGGAACAGATTATGAGGGAACTTTTTCACAAGTTGTGAAATTTACCTCAATCCGCCTGCTTTTGTCTATAGTTGCACGTTTATATTTAGAGTTACACCAAATGGACGTGAAGACCACTTTTATCAATGGAGAACTAAATGAGGAAATCTACATGGAACAACCTATAGGTTTTGTTATTAAAGGGCAAGAAAGAAGATTTGTAAATTAAACAGATCAATATATGGCCTTAAGCAGTCTTCAAGATAGTGGTACCTGAGATTTCATAAGAAAGTGATTTCATTTGATTTCACCATGATCGATGAAGACCATTGCATCTATGTGAAAAAGTCCAATGAAATGTTTGTGATTCTTTCGCTTTACGTGGATGATATTTTATTAGCTGGAAATAATTTGGAGTATGTAAAATTTGTTAAGTCATGGCTTTCAAATTCATTTGACATAAAAGATATAGGTAAATCAGACTATATATTAGGTGTTAAAATTCAAAGAGACCGTTCCAAGAAAATTTTGAGTCTATCTCAAGAAACATACATATTAAAATTTTTGAAACGTTTTCGAATGAATAGTTGCAAATCCATGGATACTCCTATAGAAAGAGGTGAAACTTTAAGCCTTGAAATATGTCCAAAGACTGAAAAAGAAAAATAAGACATGTCCCGAGTACCATATTCCAGTGCGGTTGGGAGTTTGATGTACGCTATGATGTGTACTCGTCCAGATATTTGTTATGTTGTAGGTCTGGTTAGCAGGTATCAATTCAATCCTGTAAAAGATCATTGGAAAGCAGTAAAGAGAATTTCTTGATACCTGAAGGAAACTGCTGATTATTCACTATGTTATAGTGGATCCGATTTATCCATAAAAGGTTATACAGATGCTGATTGGGCGGGTGACCGGTATGATAGAAAATCAACTTTCGGGTATGCCTTCTTGCTAAATGGTGGTACAATTTTATGGAAAAGCAAGAAACAAACTTGCACAATCCTGTCGACTATGGAATCCAAATTTGTAGCTTGTACATCTGCAGTACAAAAGCTATTTGGTTGAAGAGATTCTTTGAGCATTTGAACATCACAAAGAATTCTAAGGGTCCCATGATTTTATATTGTGACAGTCAAGCTGCTATCGCATATACGAAGGATCCTGAATATCACAGCAAGACCAAGCACATTGATATTAAGTATAACTTTATAAGAGACATAGTAGCAAGTGGAGAAATAAATTTACAATACATTCCTACACAGAAAATGATAGTTGATCCCTTTACTAAGGCGATATCTAGAGACTTGTTTGAGAAACATGTTATGGCTCTAGGATTATGTAGGATATGATTATGTTTATGTATTTTAGATGAATGGATTTTAATTATCATCAATATAAGAATTTTGAATTTATGTTCAATCTCATATGCATGTTAAAAAACGTTTTATCAATATAGTGTGTCGAACAAGATGCAAGATTGGCTCTCGCACACGAGCAATCGCCTCTTACGTCGAGGAGCGTGAAGAGAAAATTTCCACCATAAGATAATGACTTATTTTTGTAAAGCCAAATGTGATTTTCTCTAAGAATATAAATTTAAGGATTATTAAAGAAAGAAACTTAGGTTAGACATTTAGAAGTGTCTAGACCTAGATCTATACGATGTTGAATGGCTAAAAGAATAAGACACACGTACAAATATAAGGTGAGAACATCATAACACGTGTTTCATACCACGTGTGCTTAATGACCAATGCGTTAATAAAAGAATGAATCCCTACTTCTTCATTGTGTGAGACCCTAAAAGTTATTTTAACTTTTCATTGGAATACCCTTAGACCTTTAACTGTTTCTTGAAGTTTCAGTTGGTGTTGCTACTTTAGCTTGTTACTAATAGCCATGAGAGATTCGACAATTGTCTAAGAAAGATATCAATCCAGAGCTAAAAGGATACGTTGGGACACTCCATAAAAACCATAACGTTTATCAATCTACAATTGCAGGTACAAGCAAAGGAGTTAGTGGACAAAGATATCAGAACATGAACGTGAATAAGATATTTGAAAAATCATTTATACCACAAAAAGACCCCTTGTACATACCCCCAGAAATTACCACATATTGAGATAGTTTGAACAAAGATAAAGAAGCTTATAACCATATAGCCCGAGGATATATAAAAAATATCTACAAAGTACAAACTTTTCTAAACCTTAACCCCAGAGCTACAAATATCAAGAACCAAACACAAACTATATAACCCAAAAATTGCAAGGTTACAACAAGCTAATCGCACTACCCAAAACCAATCCAAGCTTAATAAAAACATGTTTCGACTATGAATTATTAAATACCGTATATACCCAAGATGGAGAAGAACTAACAACTATAGAAAAATTATATAAAGTATTCACCACCTATAAAAGAGTAACCAAAGAAAATCTATTTTATATAAAGTTTTATACTGCACTAGCAGAGATATTATACGATGAGATCAAACCAGTTATACAAGTTGTAAAAAAAGGATTAATCAGAGATAAGATTATACCGAAAGATATTGTGCAGCAGCCAGAGATACCCAAAATCTAGATACCTGATTTTTATACAAATAAACGACTTATTAGATTAGCTACAATTATTCAAGAATTAACAAATAATTACATCAATGAAAACTCAATATGGATCTATTATTCAAGAGACCATCAAATGATTTATTCAAATTTAAGAGAGCTACGAGAAACAGATATGGAAGATGTTAGACAATGGATAATGACGTTACTTAACCCAGAAAAACAATCTACTGCAAGAGAAATTAAGAAAAGATTTATTTCAGACGGATTATTAACAAGATATTGCAAAATAATTGGACACAAATATCCAGACCATTAATGTTCGAAATGTAATGGAAGAGATAGTATTATCTCAGAAGTCCAGCTAGAATAAAACTAAGAAGATTAGGATGCCAGCTAGAAGACAAAAATCAATGGAGCAAGAATGGAAGGAGACAAGGAAAATGACATATGGAAGAAAAGTTAGCCTTTCCTGAAATTTCTTTACGTAAAGAGATAAGTACATTAGATTTTAGTGTCATTATTACTTTTTGACTTCCTTGTACCTACTATTAATAGCCTTTAAGACTTTTTAGCACCCACTTTGTAAAAAATAAGGCACGTGTAAAGTAAGAACAATGTAGATAAGTTTTACACGTTTTCTTAGGCTATAAATATGTAAGCCTCCGGCAAGTTAAGGGCAAGTCTTCATGTGTTGAAGCAAAAAACTCTCCTTTGTAAACGAAAAACTTTTGAATATTTAATAAAATACATATATATTTCAAAGAAAAAGCTATGGATGAACAAAGCCCAGAATTATCAAATCTACCAGAACAGGTATATTTATTTATGGTTATGAATAGTTAAATTCATAAATTCCTGACAATCATGATATGATAAAAGAAGTTCATGTTAGTTATTTTATAGTAGAATTATTCGAAAAATAGCATGCTAAGAAGTTTATTAGCAAAGTGGAAAAGGAGAAAAATCCCTAAGAACTATGCCATCCTACAGGTGAAACCGGTGAGGCAAGAAAGCCGTGATAGGGGAGTAGTCAGAGTAGATACAAGGAAGATTTTTTTAAATGATCGATCAATGAGATCTATTTTTTTTAGACGAATTTTATTTGAAACTTATTTTACAAGTGAAATTTTAATCCAAAAATCTAATAGAATTGTTTTTCTCCAAGTGCGGGCGTATTTCGGACGCCATGCAAGTGCATACGCAACGCATCTTGAAGGGATGCGACCCTTCGAGGTAAAAGACATATTGTTTCGCGTTACAGGGTGACCTGCGGGTGCAGATGCAGCATAGGTACGCGACCTGTGGGCGCAGATGCACCACAGGCAGCCACTAGAATTGGACAGTATCACCTGCGGCCGCAGGTCCAACACAGACTGGGCGCAGGTGACGTGACTGTACTGAATGGGTGCCTTTTTGCAGAACCAATGCATCCTTTCTGAAAGGACACTTAAAAGCTATAAATACCTGACGTATTCCTTAGGTATTAACATAATTTCTGACAGCAAAAACACTCTTTATATCTTCAAAAAAAACTCGTTGTGATCATTAGCTATTGAGTGAGTTCGAAGTATCCAATAATTTGAGGTACCACTATTGTTGGATTGAAGGCCATTTTATCCTGGGAGGAAGATTCCATAAGCTCGGGTACAGTGAGGGAAATTATTTCTTAAGGACAGTCCGTGAAGTCGGGGGACTTGACCTTAAAAATCCTGTTTCATCTTATCTCTGAAAATTAACATACTTCTTGAAAAGATTATTCTTAATCTTGTGTTGAAGGTGCTAAGCAACTTCATAGGTGTTCTTGGTTTTACACATGAACTTGTGTTGAAGTTGTTGTGCATATATAGACAGATTCTTGTACCCAAAAACATAGAAAATAACAACGACCAATCGAGATATTTCATAAAAAAATAAAATATAAAATAAATAAATTTAATTCAGACGTCAAAATCGATCAATCTAAACCATCCTATCACTTCTCTATTGATTTGTTTCACATAATAAACAATGACCAATTTGCTTACCAAACAAAGGCATTAAAAGCAATTGTAACTTACCTGTTGGCATCTTTCTTTCAATTCATAGGGAAGTCACAAAGAGAAGAAAAATTCAAATTTACAAATTCAACAAATAAACAGCAGGACCTTCCATTAGACAAAACTAAGAGAAATGAAGCTATGAAATTATAAAGTTTTTTGTTGAAGTGGAAGATTCATAAATCAAATGGGATACTAATAATATTTTAGGAGGATTTTTCATATATAGATATTTATTATAGTTTAGTATAATTTTATTTTAAGAGTCTTACCATATATTTTAGGACTCTTTAAATATTAATTTAACTTTTAAATTTTTAAAATATATTTTTTCTTATCATATATTTCAAGACTTCTTAATTTTAAATATTATAAAAATAATTAAAATAAGTGAAAAGACAATTTTGTTTATTGAAAAAAAAATTAATGGAGGACAAAAAGTTCAAATCACTTTTCTAAGAGTTTTCACACTTTTAATATCTTGTAGATAAGAGAAACATATATACTTTGCTTCTATGGACTATTGATTTATTGTAAATATCGGGTGAATATATCTTTACATAAATATCTGATTGAATTCATTATTTACTTTTCCTAATCGAATATATGTGTGTATGTATGCGTTCTCCATTTTGAATTTTGTGATTGAGAGATCAATTATTCGAATAATTCTTCTAAATTTTTGTCAATTTCATATTCCCTGATTTATATTTTTATTTCCCTCCCTCTTTTTCTAAATTAGTGTTACTTTTAGTTTGGGCACACCTCTGTTAAAAAAAATTATTCTTAAAAAATAAAAAATATTTTTACTAATTTATCCTTGTTAAATATATTAAGAAAAATGTAACTCTTAGTAGTTTCTTAGTACATTAAATCATATTTTTTAAAGAAGGGTAAAATTGAAAAAAAAATCATTATTTAATGTCTTTTTTATTATCTAAAGACTCATTTATTTAGGAACAAAATAAAAATACTATGAGCGTACTTCTTTTGGTAGAAGTATTCCCTCCGTCCAATAATTCTTATTTATAATTGACGTGAAACACACGTTAAAACCCCATAAATAATAGGGGTAGCTAGTTTTTATATTATCCTTTGAAAATAAATAATTTAATGCCTAATTGAGTAATGCATACTTCCTCCGTTCCATTTTATCCGTCCCAAATTTTCTAATTTGATGTCTCATTTTACTTGTCCTATTTTACTTATCAAGACAAGACAATTTTTTTTTCATTATACCCTTAGTGTAATTGATTACTCCTTGTTATTAGCATTCTTGAAAAATATTGTAAAGAGGAGTACCATTAAAAATACACCATTAAAAATATAAATGGTGTTTTGGTATTAGTCATCCATCAATATTGGAACTAACAACAACACACAATTAAAAGGGGCAAAATGATAAAGTTACATTACCAATCATTATTTTCTTAATAGCTATGTCATCCCAATTTGGAACGGATAAAATGAGACGGAGAGAGTAGTATTTAGTAACAAAGGATAAAATGGGTAGAAAAGGATAAAGATCCACAAATATTGTTGGACATTTATTTTTACTCGTACCATTCAAAATTAGTTGTCACTAGTTTTCTAATTAAATTTTGACTTTTAGTTGTTATTTTTGACATATTCAGAAAAAGATTTTTTTTTTTCTATTTTACCCTTATATTAAATGTTTATTCTTTAAATTAATTTCAAGACACTAATAAATATCAATTACTATGATAAAATAGTCACGTTAATAATTATTTTCATAATAGGTGTAACAAGTCAAAATATAACAAGTAAAGTTAAGAAAGTATTTGTATTGAAATCCAATTAAATTCAAATTAAAAAAAAAAAAATCACCTTGAAGATACTTTCTCCGTTCTAAATTAAGATGGCATATTGATTAAGAAAAATCATTAATAACATTGCTAGTTTACCATACTACTCCTATTAAATAATATTTACAGTTTAATTTGAAGAAAAAATAATAAATACAAAGGATAAAATATGAAAAAAATATTATCTTTTCTTAACTAATAAAAAAATAAGTAAAATAAAAAATCAAATTAAAAAATTTAAAATAAATAATTTGGGACGAAGAAAGTATCCTTCACTGAATTTTTGTCCGACAAGAAGACATGATTTCCTCGAACTCACAAGACTCGTGTGTGTGATTGTGTTAATGAACATAAAGAATACTCCTAAAACACCTTGGGAACATGCAATGACTTACCCACAAAATTGAACTACCTTTACATGCAATACTATAATTAGTTATGGATGGGTGTTCTTTTCTGGTATTTGATAGTACTGTCAATTTGCTATTTTCTTCGTCTCATTTTACTCGTTTTAAATTGGGATGGTATAATTATTAAAAAAAATAATAAATAATATGGTCAGTTTATTATAGTATCCCTATTAAATAATATTTATATTTTAATTTAAAGAAAAAGTAATTAATGCAAAGGATAAAATATAGAAAAAAAAATTATCTTGTCTTGATAAGTAAAAAAGGACAAGTAAAATAAGACATTAGATTAGAAAATTTGGGATGAATAAAATGGGACGGAGAGAGTATGAATGAATTTGTCCAATTCATTAGAACTGTATCCTTTAATACTCCCACGTATAAAATACTTCTTTCGTATCATCCAATCGTGAGGGTATAAAATACTTCTTTCGTATCATCCATCTTTATTTATTTACTATAGATAAAAATTGCTTGGATAGTTAGCACTTCTCACTTTCAATCTAAAGGTTATAAGTTCGAGTCACCAGAGGAGAAAAAGAGGGGAGAATAGAATAAAAAAAAAAATTGATCACCATTAACTTGACACATACCTTAAGATACAACAAATAATAGAAGTGGTTTTACTTATACTCCCTCCGCCTCAAATTTCCTAATTTAGTTTCTCATTTTACTTATTTTTTTCATTAATCAAAAAGAGAAAAAAAAAATCCATAGTTTACCCTTTGCATTAATTATTTTTTCTTCAAATTAAAATGTAAACATCATCTAATAGGAGTACTATGGTAAATTAGCCATGTTATTAATTATTATTCTTAATCAATCTGTCATCTTAATTTGAAACGGATAATTTGGGACGGAGGGAGTATCATTCTTTGAATATTATAAATTCATGTTTGGGAAATGCATTGGATTATGATTAATATTTAATAGCAAAGGTAAAATGGATACAAGATGGTCCATTATCCGTTATTCTTTTAAACTGAATAAATATTATTGAATATTTATTTTTGATATACTGTACAAGTAAAAATAAATGAAGGCATTAGTACAACGTCCACTTCTTGTTTATTAGTACTTACTACTAAATATTGGAGGCATCCATACGTAAGCATTTTCGTTTTCCTTTTTTTTTCTCTACAGGTCAGTTTTAATTCATCAAAAGCAAACGAAAAGAGGGGAGGAGGGGGGTAATGATTCTTGATGAAGATAGCGGCAGAGTTAGATTTAAAGTTTTAGGATAATGAATGTTTTAATATAAATGGTGAATGATTAAATGCAAATTATAGAGTTTGAATTAAAGCTATAAATTCAATTGGACTTGTATATTTGTTTCAAGCTTCACCCTTGCTAATGAGGAGGTGAAAACGAAAAATTAGGTTTAAATTTACCTGTTTGATGTGCGAAACATTTCAATTTTATCTTCTTCTATTTTTACTTATTATTTTGTGGTTAGTAAATTATTTCGTAGTAATTGTCCTTATTTCAAGGAGCTCGAATGTATTTTGTTAACGATTTTATGCATCAAAAATACTTCGAGAAAACGTTCAAATTTATCCTTCTATTGTTAACATACTTTAAAACAACCCTTCTATAGTTTATGTTGGAGTTTTGTTATAAACATACGATCAAGAACAAATACGAGACAATTTCGCTAGCAATAAGAGTATAAATAACCAAAGTATAATAGAAAATAAACTTTACTACAAATAACGTAATTTTTTTGTTAAATATTTCTATCGGAACATTACAAACAAAAAGTACATTAGAAATTCACATTCTTAAATTATGAGTAGTATTTAATAGTAAGAGTAAAATGAATATAAGATGGTAAATTATTCATTGATTTTCTTAAAACAAAAAAAAAAAAATTATTGAATATCTATTTTTAATATACTGAACAAATAAAGATATATGGAGGGAATATTACAGCTTACCCTTCTTGTCTATTACTATGTTTTTGGAGTCATCCTTTTTGGAGTTATACTTACTTCCCATCTTTCCTTCCTATTTCTTGTCTATTATAAGCTTTTGGAGAAAATAACGTAAGCATTTTTCTTTCCTTCTTTGTTTTTGTTTTTTATGCTGTACATGCCAGTTTTTATTCATTAAAATCCAGAAAAAGTGGATAATGATATTTGATAAAGATAGAGGCAGAGTCTCTATTTAAATTTTTAGGATAGTGAATGTTTTAACAAAAATGATAAATGGTGAATAATTAAATATAATTTATAGAGTTTAACTTAAAGTTATTGGTTCGATTAAACTGAAACATTTGTTTCTAGCTTCACTACCCTTGCTGATGAGGAGGTGATGAAAATGAAAAATTAGGTTCAAATTTACTTATTTTTATATATTCGTTTGATCAAGTTTCTCAATTTATTTTGAAAAGTGATTTTTTAGAAGTATTTTTCAAAAAAGTAATTTTGGTGTGAAGAAGTTTTTCTTTGGCTAATAATTTAAAAAGCACTTTCGATAGCAATTAGCGTTTGACCAAGATTCTTAAAAGTGTTTTTAAGTGTATTTTACTCAAAAGTGTTTTTTTTAAAAATATTTTTAGAGAAAAACTACTTTTTCTAGCTTATGAAAAATTGAATTTTTTTACTTCGTAGAAGCACTTATTTTCTTTCAAAATTTTGCATTTTTTAAAAAATAAGAACTTTTTAAAAAAAGCATTTTTAGGAAAAAATAAGCTTGGCCAAACGACGTAATTTCAATTTTATCTTCTTCTATTTTTACTTATTATTGTGCAGTTAGTAAGTTATCTCTGTTATAAAACAAGAATTATTTCTTCTCTTGAGGGATGAGAGATCATAAGATTGTTCAGAATACAATGAACAAAATTCCTCTATTTATAGGGGAAAATACTCTTAGTTTCTGACTAAAAGACAGATACTTCAAATCCTGATAGATACCAACTAGATCTTGATAAATCTTATTAGATCTTGATAGACATTCACTACAATGTAAATACATTTATAAAACTCCCCCTTGAATGTCTAGATAGATAATGTGCCTCATTAAAACCTTACTAGAAAAAATTTAGTGAAGGAAAAAGAGTACACATCTCTAACAATACGCATCTAGGTTGCCTCATTAAAAACCTTACAAGGAAAATCCAGTGGAACAAAACCTCGTAATGAAAAAAGAGTACAGTGCGTATTAACTCCCCCTAATGAGAAAATCTTTGAACCTTTGCATCCCGATCTTGTGCACCATCTTCTTGAAAGTTGCAATTGGAGGAGACTTGGTGAATAAATCAGCCACATTGTTACTTGAACGAATCTGTTGCACGTTAATATCACCATTATTTTGTAGCTCATGTAAGTAGAAAAACTTTGATAAAGTGTGCTTCGTTCTATCTCCTTTTATGAATCCTCCTTTAAGATGTGTTATGCATGCTGCATTATCTCTGTATAAAACTGTAGGTACATTGTCACATTTTAAACCACATTTTTCTAGAATGAGATGTATCATGGACCTCAACCATACATATTCTTGGCTTGCTTCATGAATAGCTATTATCTCAGCATGGTTCGATGAAGTGGCTACGATAGACTGTTTTGTATATCTCCAAGATATGACAGTATCCCCATATGTGAACACATAATTTATTTGAGATCGAGCTTTATACGGATCAGATAAGTACCAAGTATCAACATAACCAACAAGATTAAGACTGCAGGCTTTAGAATAAAATCATGTGTTTGATCTCGTTTCGATGTCTCCCAATAGGAGCAGAACTATATCTTGCTAACAAATTAACTGAAAAGGCTATATCAGGCCTTGTAGTATTTGCAAGATACATTAGTACATCAATTGGACGAAGATATGGTACTTCATGACTAATTTAATTCGGTATGTTTCGCATTTCAGCAAATAATCTTATTGTTTTTGAAAACTCTCCAAAAGTTTTAATGATTTTCAAGCTATAAGCTTATACAATAAAATGATTCTAAATAAATTTCCCAGAAACTTTTATATGCTTCAAACATTTTGAATCCTTAGAAAGTTTCATATGAATTTTGTGAAGTGACAATATTCAACATGTCATATGTGACATCTTCAAGTGTCTGAACTGCAAATCAAATAACTTTTACACTTACCAAGATGCATCCTTTCATGTCACTTGATAAATGTTTCTACGTCAGCATGCTTAAATAAACATAGAATTCAGATCCTCGTAATCTTTTACAATATTGCGTCAATATCGTATCAAAGATATCGTTAATAATATATCATTTTGTATTGGTTCATAATGCGACATAATATTTTTAGATCTCATCACTTCATAATTTTTAGGTACCTGAACCTTTCATAAGGTTTTATGAAGTGTTATGTCGTAGGCTCATCAAAGCACATTGCCTTCTTATTATGATTATTTGCTCCTTGTTTCATTTGGAATCGATTAGTCTACAGTGCTTCATGCATGCATAGACTTTGTCCTTCAAGGACACAAAATAGGAGCAATTACAACTGAAATATGAGATGTTTTCGGCATTTGACTTGAATTATCTTATGAATGAGGATCTTATGATAATTCCTAACATATTTCATAGTTGCTTATAATCTCCCCCTTATGTTAGGAAAACTAACATTCTTCCTCATCTTCTTTGAAGAATCCATCTTTGTGCATCATTGTATATTCATTAATCGTATACCGCACATCAAAACTATTAGATGGAATAGTTGGTTCATGACCTTGAACCAATTGAGGAGGAAGAAATAATCATAATTTATTGGTCTAATGCATACAAGTGTTATTGTATGCAACATATCATATTTCAGACCAACACATGAAGCTTTGTTCTCATTAGCGATGGTTTAACTATTTATGAAAGGCATTCAATGCTAAACCATCATCATCAAGATGAATTATCTTGATTACACAATCTGAAAGTTATGTTTTTAACTCAAATTTATTGAGCAAGCAACTTTATGAATGTCAAACGTAGGTTGACAATGAATATACATGTGATCATCTTATTGATGCATCTTTTCAACATATCATATGATAGGTGAACGGACCCATATTCACCTTTTATACTTTTCAAATTTTGAGGGATCCAATCCCAAAATTAGTTGGTCCAACCAACGTATCATGAGAACAAACAACATTAAAGTTCATGAAGAATTTTTGAATTCTTCAATATATGTTTAATACTTAATATGCACATCTTTAAGATGTCGCATTCGTTCATGTCAACTTATGAACTTTTATGCTAGTCAACTCCAAGTTTACCATGACATGTACTTTTTTCTTTAGTAAATTTCAGATTTACTATTACATGAATAAATTTCAAATTTACTACTTTAGAAGTAGATTTTAAAATAACTTTTCTCAGTTATTCTGCCTCATTCGGAGGTGAGTTGTGATACCATCACAATCAAGTGCACGTTTGCATTAATAAGGTTCTCATTCCCCATGAATAAAATATAATTGTGCCTTAAGCCTATCAAATTATGATAGCTTATAACCTCTTTCATAATATTTCTACTTCAGGAGCAAATCGAGGCATAAATATGATAGAAAAAATTTCTCTATATTGCTACCACATTCACTTCAAGAATGGAGCAAATTGTCATCTTTCAGACTTATCATATATTGCTATCACATTCACTTCTTGGAATGGAGCATATTCAATGGACAAGTTTCATGACTTTTCATCAAAAATATATTATTTTGCCTTAGCCATCAAAATATCATCAATATGGTGCATTGAGATTCAAACTCAACGTCTTACTCATATAAAAGCGTCTTAGGCATAAATCAATGGGACTTGAACCCAACATATTATCATCCATTTTGATAATATTGTTCTTGAGGGATAAATTTAAAACATAAATGATTTCAAACCAATTAATTTTTCTCAAATCCAACAATAATTACATTATTAGTAGCAAAAGACAGATTACATAAGAAATTACTAACCTTGAAATTACCTTTAGCTTTATAAACTCATCTTGTTTTGCAGAGTCTCGTCCTGATAACGTGTTATAAAACAAGAAAGAATAAAGAAGACGAGTAGAGAGAATAGAAAGAGTGATTCTTATTTCTTTTCTTGAGGGATGAGAGATCATAAGATTGTTTAGAATACAATGAACAAAATTCTTCTATTTATAGGGGAAAATACTCCTAGTTTCTGACTAAAAGACAGATACTTCAAATCCTGATAGATACCAACTAGATCTTGATAGATCTTATTAGATCTTGATAGACATTCACTATAATTAAATACATTTCTAACAATCTCGTAGTAATTGTCTTTATTTTGAGGAGTTCGAAAGTATATTATGAATGATTTTACGCATCAAAAATACATCAAGAAAACGTTCAAATTTGTCCTTTTATTGTTAATTATAGTTTAAAACTACCTTTGTATAGTTTATGTTGGAGTTAAGTTATAAACATACAATCAAGAACAAATACGAGATAGTTTTGCTCGCAAAGAATATAAATGACAAAGTATATAATACAAAATAAAATTTAATACAAATAACCCAATTTTTTTGTCAAACATTTCCACCAGAACATTTCAAACAAAAAGTGCTTCGAAAATTCACATTCTTAAGTAGGGGCTACAATATTTCGCATGAGTATTAAGTGGGCAGGTTGAATTACAATTGAGCAAGTTAGAATGAACTAAGTGAATAAAAAAAAGTTGGGTTAAAACTAGCCCAAAGGCTACTTAGATTGAAATAATTAATTAGAACAAAATGAGCTAAAAATGAATTGGGTCATAGTCCGTCCATTTGACCCAATTTTTTAAAATGATCTACCCTCTTCTTATCCCTAACCCTAACTCGAAATTTAACTCTGATTTGAGACCCTTATACTAAGAATCCAATCTCTGACCCATTACTTGGGACTTGCATCGAGACTCAACCCTATCTCAGGACCCATGACCTGATTTTGAATTGAAACTTGAGATTTAAGTCTCGAGTCTGGTCTGATAGATAAAATTAAAGTAAATCTCTAGTAGTAAATTCAAATTAACGTAAATCTTAATATGGGCTAGAATTGAGTCAGTACAATAACATATTCACTATAGTCCCACAAAGTAGAGTTTGGGGATGGTAGAGTGTACACTCATACCTTACTCCTACCTCACAGGTAGAGAGGTTGTTTCCTATAGACGCTCAACTCAAGAAAAAAATAGTCCAAAGCAGTAAAACAATAAAAAAGCAAGCAAAGTACAACAAAATAGAAAACAATAACCAAAACAGAGATAGTAACATGACGATACCGACAACAAATAATATGATGGTCAAAGTATGCGAAACTAGAATCAGAAAATTACATGTTATAGCCCCAATAGTGGATGACTTTGGATTTTTGACCTAAATAAAAAAGTCTTTAAAGACTAGCCTTCCTTCCTTTTTAGTATAATGCAAGTACAATTTTGCCCTATGCACCTCAAATCTTTTTAAACTTTTTATACTCATTTGTCTATTAAATTCTATTTTTATTTTTATTATTTTTTCCTTTAATTTTATTTTTAAGTTTTAATTCATTTGACTCAACCTTTATTTTTTTTCTCATTTTTCTTTTTTTCTCAAACATTATCTATTACTTTATTTTTTCTTTTTTAATTATTTGTCTCAACCTTTATTTTTCTTTTATTTTTATTTTTTATCATTTCTCTTCCCCCCCTCCCCCCCCCCTCCATTTTTCTAAAACTTTATTTTTATTTTTTCCTCTCATTTTTGTTTTTCTCAATTTTTTTAATCTTTCGTTTTTTTCTTAATCGTTATATTTTTCTTGCCTTTTTTTCTCAATCACTTTTTTTTATTTCTCTATTTTGTTTGATCATTTTTTTCTTTTTTCTCAACTTCTATTATATTTTGCTTATAAATAAAAAATTGGATAATCCGCAAAGGGATCTTTTTTTTATATCAAAGCAAATTTAAGGGCATGAATTATTGTTAGGAAGTTCTTTGGGATAAGTTTTGCCTCTAAGACAAAAATTATAGAATAACTCATAAATCAAGGCACAATGTGGTAGTATCAAGTCTTACTTGTGGAGCATAACTTGTTGTTTGAAAATCCTTGAGTTAAGTCTTGCTTCTAAGACAAGAGTTATAGAACATCTCATAAATCAAAAAAGAATATGGTAGTGCCAACACTTGTTCATTGGGCGTAACTTGTTCTTTTGAAAGGTTCTTGGACTAAGTTTTGTCTTAGAGGCAAGACTAATAGAGCATCACATAAATCAAGTTACAATAAGATAGTGTCAACTCCTGTCCATGGGGTGTAACTTGTGGTAGTATCAACTCTAGTCCATGAGGCGTAACTTGTTGTTTGAAAGTCCTTGGACTAATTCGAGCCTCTAATGCAAGAGTTATAGAGCATCTCACAAATCAAGACATAATGTGGTAGTGTCAACTCTTACCCATGGGGCATAACTTGTTGTGTAAAAATCCTTGATTTATAAAACATCTCATAAATCAAGACACAATGTAGTAGAGTCAAATATTGTTCGTGGAGCATAACTTGTTGTTTAAAAGTTCTTGGGCTAAGTCTTGTCTCTATAGCAAGAGTTATAAAACATCTCATAAATCACAACATAATATGATAGTGTCAACTCTTACATATGAGACATAACTTGTTATTTGAAAGTCCTTGGTTAAGTCTTGCCTCTAAGACAAGAGTTATAGAATATCTCACAAATCAAAACACAATGTGGTAATGTAAACTCTTACCCATGGGGCACAACTTGTTACTTGAAAGTCCTTGGTCTAAGTCTTGCCTCTAAAGGAAGAGTTATAAAACATCTCATAAATCAATATACAATATGGTGGTGTCAACTCTTACTCGTGGGGCATAATGTATTGTTTAATAGTTCTTAGGCCGAGTCTTACCTCTATGAGAAGAGTTATTGATACGAGAGAGACTAGGAACTCACGAAATGACACCAAAATAGTCCACTCAACAAGGCACAAATCGAAGACCCTTTGAGAGCTAGTTTCGGCCAAGAACAAGAATACGAGTTTCACAAGTTAACAAGGTGTTGGTGACACCAAAATCAGCCAACCAATCTAAGTTACAACATAATATAATGAACAACGAAGAACAACGACAATGTTATAACAAGACAACACCACACGACTTACAACACAAGATACAAATTACTACAAGATGAAAACAAACAAAAGGATAGATAGTTAGATGAAGGTAGTGTAAATCCTAGTAACCAAAGAGTACATAAAACTCTAAGACCCCTAACACCTCCACACACGATCACCTAACTCTTACGATGACACAAGAGGGGATTCCACCACTCAAGCGCCAAGGTTTCTCAAAAACAAATAATTACATGAGATTCCACCCTTGAATTGCTATCCTAGTTACAAGTTTTGGTTTGCCTCAAGTAGAGAGAGGACTTTGGTGTTTCAAATGTCAAGACTTACAACAATAATCAACTAAGCCTCAAAATACCTATTTTGTTCTATTTATATTACATAACAATTTAGACTTAAAATGACAAAAGTGCCCCTTTAATGAAAAGCCTTCAAAGGTCACCCCTCTAGTGTAGCAAATAAGAAAATGGGCGGCGTTGGGTGCGTCTTTGGTCCATCTCATGTCTCAACATTGAACTTCGTAGGATGATAATTTGTTGCACTTGTACACACGTTGATCTTCATAGTCGTACGTGTATCATCCTCTCCATCTTGAGAGGAATTTTCCCTCAAATTCAAGCAATCATCACCGGCAAACTCTCCTCTTTTCATCATCTCTTCATTGCTCTTCCTAAGGTTACGATGTTCAACCAAGGGTCCTATGATATCATCAAGCATGCTCCTTGGATTTATATGTTCTACAACCTGTACATAAGAAGATTTGATACTAGGCAAAGTGCTAGTATCTCGGTTAGTAATCAACAAAGAGTCCTTGTGGGAAAATCCCACAATCCCAACTCTCAGTTTCTCTCCTTCTTCATCCTCCTCACTCTCGTCTTCTTCCATACCCTCACTAAGCATGACTTTTCTTTCCATATACATAGGCACTACAATCTCACCTTCACACGGCCAAACATCTTTCTCATCCCCCTCATTTGGCTCCTCGGGTTCTACCTTTTCTCCATCTTGAGATTGATCATCAAAATCCTTCGGTTCAAGTCCCACCTCTTCCCCAAGAAAGTACAATTTTCCCTCCCTTAGGATCACATTTCTCCTATTTGGACACTCGTTAGCCTTGTGTCCCCAACCTTGGCATTTAAAATATTGAAAGCCCTTAGAACTAGAAGACGAATGTGGTTTACCTTTATTTCTAGGAGGGTACCTTTGGTGAGCCTTGTTTTCAGCTTGTGCAGCCTTGTCCTCGGTTTTATCCACATTAGATGGGTTATTTTTGTCCTTGTGCCAACTTGAGGGAGATTGCCCTTTGAGCTTGACACTAGGTTTCTCCCGTAATTCCTTCTCAACTTCCAAAGCGGCTTGAAAGATGACATCAATGGTGTCAAACTTGTGAAGTGTCAACCGTGAGGCAATGTCCCTATTCAACCCAACCTTGAATCGAAGGATGTCATGGCTTACTTTCTCCCCTCGGTGATCAAGTTTCAAAATGAGTTGTTGAAATTCATCATAGTAAGTCACAACGCTTTTGTTCCCTTACCTCAAGTTATACAACTTAGCAAGGAGATCTTGATGGTAACTCTCGGGTAAGTACCTTTATCTCATGAGGTACCTTAACCTAAATCAAGGAGGGCGATGCCCCTCAATCAAAACATTGCCAAATCGCTTCACATACTCCCACCACGTAGTAGCATAACCCTCAAAATGTGCAATCACATAACAACTCTTTTTCTCCTCGGTAAGGTCATTAACTTTGAAGATTCTCTCACAAGTGGACTCCCAAGCTAGAAATTCTTCCGGATCACTCTCACCTTTGAATGTTGGAAGCCCCACCTTGATGGTATTTAGACCTACATCACGGTTTTGGTTCCCTTGTTGGTTCCAAAGACCAACTCTTCCTTCTCGGCCGTGAAATTCCCTTGGATCACCTTGCCTACCCCTCATCTCCTCCCTTCTCCTGTAAACATCATCATATAGTCCATAACCAGCAGGAAAAGGACATCGTTTCCACCCCAAACTATACCCGAAAAGTCGAAGTCATACCTAAACTATACTAGTGACCTATTACACACCTAAACTATAAAAAAGTAAAATTATTTACACCCTGTCAGGCTACCACCACTTGCATGTGGTGTAGTGTTTTACACGCGCTGCCATGTTAGCATCACGTCAGTAAAAAGTATCACTTTTTTATAGATAATGTGTGTAATAGGTCACTTATATAGTTTAGGTGTGGATTCGACTTTTCGACTATAGTTTGGGGTGAAAATGATGCATTTTTCCTTAATTTTTTAGCCGTTTTTAATAGGATGGACGCGCCTAAAATAATTGTAACACATGCGCCTTAGAATGGGGGTCGTGGGGAGGTAATAATATCACTTTTATATAGTTAAGGTGTTTAATAGGTCACTTATATAATTTAGGTGTGGCTTAGACTTTTCTTATATAGTATGGGGTGGAAATGATGTCTTTTCCCTAACCAGCATGTTGTTCTCCTCTACCATACCCCTCAACATGGACGGGTCTATTTAGGTTAAGTGGAGCTTGTAGCGGCAGGATTGGATTTGGATAGTGAGGTCTTTGGTCAAGTGGATTTTGGATGGAAGGGCTTGGGTTTGGTGGTGGTATTTGGGTTCCAAGTCCTTCTTGTTGGACTTGGTGAAGTGGAGAATGGCTTGGTCTATCATGATCTCGGATTTGGGAGTAAGGGTTGGTTTGATTTGTCGCAATAGGTGGATATAGCATTTGGTACATGGTCTCGGGAGTACTAGTTGGTGAAATATGTCGAGGGGTAGAAGGTCGGCTTCTTTGGCTTTCCAGTCTCTCCAATATCCCACCCATTATTGACACTTCACCCTTCATAGATACCACATCCGAGTCTAGTTTTTCAATACCCACGGTCATCCTAGCCATGTCTCGGGACATAGCTTCAAGGCGAGCCAAAATGATACAAGTAGCATTGTGTTCCCCCGTGGGTTGAGAGTGTGAGGTCTCGGGTTCCATAGCACCAAAAACAGTCCACAATGTCACACACAACACACTAACAAAGGTTCAAGTCTTTGAACCACAAGCAACAACACCACACAAACGGTAACAAGACAAAACACACGTTGTTGTTGAAGAAAATTTATTCCAAGACTTTGATGTTCAATACTACACCTTTGAGGAAGATATTTTGGCTATGGTGTAGGTGGACAAGATTTTGGACAAGATTTTAGACTTTCTTTTCAAGAGTCAAAAAGTCTTCTACCAACTTTTCACCAACTTGCACTCTTTTGGCAAAACATCCTTTTGGAGTAGCCTTGTCTCTTTCCTCTTTTGTCTATTCTTGAAAAGTGTTGTTACTCCTTTTTGGTAAGTATGCTTTTTGAATGTCTCTTTTTCTTTTACTACTTTGGTGTTGTCTTGTAATTGTTTTCAAGACAAACACAAAGTCTTATACTTCTTTTCTCTCTTCAAGATCAAACAACAATTTCTTCAACACAACACAAGAATACAAGATGAACACCACCAACAACAACAAAAAACCGTCCACTTAACACCACAACACAACCGGAATCTTGCTCAAGAACTTGGGTAGTAGACTCAATAAGTGTTGAGGAGAAAGAGAACCAGCACTAGAAACAAACTAAGACAACAAAATACACTCAAATCTAGACACAAATCTCGGCCAAACACAACAACAACAACTAGAACACTCGGCCAAGAACGCCAAACTCAAGAACACAACTTTTTTTGTGAGACTTTCGACCTTAGACACCTCTTCTAGTGTTAGGAAATAAGGATCTAACACTAGAACACACAAAACACACAAAAATCACAAGAAAAATAGGCACAAATCTCGTCCAAAACAACAATAAGACATAATTTCGGCCAAGACAATAAGAATGGACAGATTTGCTTCTTTTTGGAATTTTCAGTTTTTCAACACCTCTTTTTTTTTCGACTTAGAGAGCCCAAGATTAGTAGTGTAGGAACACAACCAGCCTTAGATCTGATACCAAATGATACGAGAGAGACTAGGAACTCACGAAATGACACCAAAATAGTCCACTCAACAAGGCACAAACCGAGGACCCTTTGAGAGCTAGTTTCGGCCAAGAGCAAGAATACGAGTTTCACAAGTTAACAAGGTGTTGGTGACACCAAAATCAGCCAACCAATCTAAGTTACAACATAATATAATGAACAACTAAGAACAACAAAAATGTTATAACAAGACAACACCACACGGCTTACAACACAAGATACAAACTACTACAAGATGAAAACAAACAAAAGGATAGATAGTTAGATGAAGGTGGTGTAAATCCTAGTAACCAAAGAGTACATAAAACTCTAAGACCCCTAACATCTCCACACATGATCACCTAACTCTTACGATGACACAAGAGAGGATTCTACCACTCAAGCGCCAAGGTTTCTCAAAAACAAACAATTACAAGAGATTCCACCCTTGAATTGCTATCCTAGTTACAAGTTTCGATTTGCCTCAAGTAGAGAGAGGACTTTGGTGTTTCAAATGTCAAGACTTACAACAATAATCAACTAAGCCTCAAAAGATCTATCTTGTTCTATTTATATTACATAACAATTTAGACTTAAAATGATAAAAGTGCTCCTTTAATGAAAAGTTTTCAAAGGCCACCCCTTTAGTATAGCAAATAAGAAAATGGGCGGGTTTGGGTGTATCTTTGGTCTATCTCACGTCTCAACATTGAACTTCCTAGGATGATAATTTACTGCACTTGTACACACATTGATCTTCATAGTCGCACTTGTATCAGTTATAGAGCATTTCATAAGTAAAAAACACAATGTGTTAGTATTGACTCTTGCTCAATATACGTAACTTGTTTGAAAATTCTTGGGATAAGTCGTGCCTCTAAGGCGAGCGTTGTAAAATATCTCATAAATAAAGATATAATGTGGTAGTGTCAACTCTTACCCATGAGGCATAATTTATTATTTGAAAGTCCTTGAGCTAAGTCTTTCCTCTTAGACAAGAGTTGTAGAAAGTCTCATAAATGAAGACATAACGTGGTAGTGTCAACTGTTGCCCGTGAGACATAATTTGTAGTTTGAAAGTCGTTGAGCTAAGTCTTGTCTCTAAGACAATAGTTGTAGAACATCTCATAAATGAAAACATAACGTGGTAGAGTCAACTCTTGCCCGTGGGGTATAATTTATAGTTTGAAAGACCTTGAGCTAAGTCTTTCCTCTAAGGCAATAATTGTAGAATATCTCACAAATAAAAACATAACGTGGTAGAGTCAACTCGTGCCCGTGGGGCATAATCTGTAGTTTAAAAGTCCTTAAGCGAAGTCTTGCCTCTAAGAAAATAGTTGTAGAACATCTCATAAATGAAAACATAACGTGGAAGAGTCAACATTTACCCGTGGGGCATAATTTGTAGTTTGAAAATCCTTGAGCTAAGTTTTTCCTCTAAGACAATAGTTGTAGAACATCTCATGAATGAAAACATAACGTGGTATACTCAACTCTTGCACGTGGGGCATAATTTGCAGTTTGAAAGTCCTTGAGCTAAGCCTTGCCTCTAAAATAATAGTTGTAGAACATCTCATAAATGAAAACATTACGTGGTAGAGTCAACTCTTGCTCGTGGGGTATAATTTTTTGTTTGAAAGTCCCTGAGTTAAGTCTTGCCTCTAAGGTAAGAGTTATAAAACATTTGATAAATCAAAATACAATGTGGTAGTGTCAACTCTTGTCCATGAAGCATAACTTGTTGTTTGAAAGTCGTAAGTCTTGCCTTTATAATGTGGTAGTGTCAACTCTTGCCCATGAAATGTATTTTGTTGTTTGAAAATATAAGTTTTGCCTTTATAATGTGATAGCGTCAACTCTTGCTCATGAGATATAACTTGAATTGAAGAAATCAAAGAAAAGAACAAAAATAATTAAAATTGCAAAAAATAAAGAAAAATATTAAAAAAATAAAAATCAAAGAAAATGTAGAAGTTGAGAGAGAATGAAAAAAAATAAAGGTTGATAAAAATGAGAAAAAAAATTTAAATAAAAATAAAGGTCGAGAAAAATTTAAAAAGAAAAGACAAATAAATCAAAGAAAAATAAATAAGTTTTTTATTAAAAACAGACAATGAGAGGTGTAAAGGAAAAAAAAAAAAGTAAGGATTGAGAAAAAACTAAAAAAAACAAAAAGAAAAAAGAAGTTGAGAGAAAAACAAAAAGAAAAAAAAAGGGGTTGAGAAAAATCAAAAATAAAAAATAGAAAAGAAAAAAGAAAAATCAAAGTAAATTAAAAAGAGAAAAAAATAAAAGTTAAAAGATATAAATATGAAATTGTTATCCATTATGAGGATCATTTGTATAATTTAATCAATTAGTCAAGGACAATTTCATTCAAAAAAAATTAGTTAATAGGTAAATGTTATTTTTAAAAAACTTTTTTATCGAGACTAAAATTTAAAAGACACCCCAATTTGAATCTACTCCTAAGATTTACCCAACTAGAATTGAGTTAGTATTGAACTTAACTAAAAATCACTTTAAAATTTTCGATTGGGCCATCAATTTTTGGGCCATAACACCCCTAATATTTCGTAAACTATGGACGTTTTTTTGGACCTTTAAAATAAAAAAGGAAAAGAAGAAGAAAACCATAAGCAGAATTCTTAGCTCACTCTCTCTTGGAAGTTCCTTAGCATCAGAACAAAAATGAAAACATAAGCAGTGTATATATATTCTCTCCCTCCTCAGCCCAATTAACTCATAAGTAAAGCAAAAACACTTTCTTCTCTTTTCAACAACCCCCCAAAAAAAATTCTCCACAATGTCCTCAAAATTTTCTCTTTCTCCACAAAGAAGGTCCAAGAAACCAGCACAAGCGACTTCGCGAAAAGGCCGCATGAAAGGCAAAGGTGGGCCTGAGAACGCCACATGCAAGTATAAAGGCGTGCGCCAGCGCACTTGGGGTAAGTGGGTTGCTGAAATCCGCGAGCCCAATCGTGGAGCTTGTGTTTGGCTTGGTACATTTGGCAATTCTTATGATGCCGCTGTGGCATATGATGCTGCGGCCCTTAAGCTCTATGGTCCTGATAAGGCCCAACTCAATTTGCCCCATCTCTACAACATTCCGGCCCAAGCCCAACACGAAAGCCCCAGACCAGCTCTAACTCCAACTCCAGCTCCAGTTCCAGTTCCAGCTGATCCATCTCCATCAATTTACAATGTGGCCTCACCATCAACTTGGAATGTGGAAAATGATCCCTCTGTTTATTTCAACAATGATTTTTCTAGCACCGACTTTTCTGCAACATCATTTTCTTTGGACATGAACGAAAAGACTGATCATGAAGAGTGTGTCGAAAATGTGAGCTCCAGGCCAGC
Organism: Capsicum pubescens; assembly: GCA_030864215.1. Classification (NCBI taxonomy): domain Eukaryota; kingdom Viridiplantae; phylum Streptophyta; class Magnoliopsida; order Solanales; family Solanaceae; genus Capsicum; species Capsicum pubescens. The sequence goes on along the minus strand of CM061544.1, from coordinate 69,137,765 downwards.
TCCAACTCTAGCTCCAGCTCCATTTTCACTAGTTCCATCTCCATCGGTTTACAATGTGGCCTCACCATCAACTTGGAATGTGGAAAACGATCCCTCGCTTTATTTCAACAATGATTTTTCTAGCACCGACTTTTCTGCAACATCATTTTCTTTGGACATGAACGAAAAAGCTGATCATGAAGAGTTTGTCAAAAATGAGAGTTCCAGGCTAGCTCCAACTCCAACTGCAGCTCCAGTTTCACTAGTTCCATCTCCATCGATTTACAATGTGGCCTCACCATCAACTTGGAATGTGGAAATTGATCCTTCGCTTTATTTCAACAATGATTTTGAAATTGATCCTTCGCTTTATTTCAACAATGATTTTGCTAGCACCGACTTTTCTGCAACGTCATTTTCTTTGGACATGAACGAAAAAGCTGATCATGAAAAGTTTGTCGAAAAAAATAATCAGATCGGTCAAGAACTTGGTGAAGATACGTGGAGCGACCTCAACTTGCTGCCAGAAATCGATGACACGTACCACCGTATGGGAGGAAGCTAAAGAAACAACTTCATTTCAAGAAGTAGTGACTGATCCAGGGATAATTTATGGATGCAACTTGGATGGTGAAACTAATTTTCCTCCATGGTTTTAAGTATTTAATGATTATTTTATGTGTTTAATTAACTAGCTTTTTATGCATATGGTAAGAAAATATAAAGAAAAATAGATGCATGCATATATGTACTAGTAAAGCTATTAGAGCATGCATGTGGACTTGTATAAAGTAAAGTTACTATATTACTATAGTGTGTTGAGAAGCAGTATATGTATGAACTTTAAAAATGTTCAACTTGTATAAAGTAAAGTTAAGAAAATATAACTGTACAAGTTTAGTAGGAGTAGTTTTCTATGGTGTTGCTCAAGTTTATGTTTTTTGGATTTTGTTTTTTAAATATAAAAATCACACTGTCACTATTTTTTCTTGATATCGGGCAATCAATATAAAATTTTATAAAATATATCACATGACAGTCATCATCATAAAAAATAATAAAAAAGCTATACTTTCTTTACTAGGCATTAATAATTAATTAAAGGTCTGTTTACATAAATATTATAAATATTATAAATATATAGACATATTTACTAATTATCGTACATTTTTGTTTTTACAGCTCATAGCAGACTTTTTTATCTTAATAAAAAAAAAATGTTATAAATATATTTACATTATAGTGAATGTCTTTGATATCTATTAGGATTTGAAACATCTGTTTTTTACTCAGATTAGGAGTAAATTTTTCCTATAAAGAGGAGGGTTTCCTTCATTGTAAATCATCCCTCAACAGAAAAATAAGAATTACTTTCTCTATTCTCTCTACTCTTCTTCTTTATTCTTTATAGTTTTATAACACGTTATCAGCACGAGACACTGTCAAACAAGGTGAGATTATGTCAAACAAGGTGAGATTATAAATCTTAAAGATTTCAAGGTTTATAATTTCTTATGTTATTTATCTTTTGCTACTAATAATATAATTATTGTTGGATTTGAGGAAAAATAATTGGTTTAAAATCATTTATATTTTAAATTTATTCCTCAAAAACAATATTATCAAAAGGGATGATAATATGTTGGGTTCAAGTCTCATCAATTTATGCCTAAGACGTCTTTATATGGATAAGACATTGAGATTGAATTTCAATGCATGTATTGATAATATTATGATGGCTAAGGCAAAATAATAAATATTTGATGAAAAGTCATGAAATATATCGCATTGATATGTTCTATTCCGTGAATTAAATGTGGTAGCAATAAATCATATGTATGCCTCAATTTTCTTTTGTAGTAGCTATCATAATTTGATACGCTTAAGGCATGATTATATTTCATTCCTGGGGAATGAGAAACTTGTTAATGCAAACGTGCATTTAATTGTGATGGTATCACAACTCACCTCCGAATAAGGCAGAATAACTGAGAAGAGTTATTTCGAAATCTACTTCTAAAGTAGTAAATTTGAAATTTATTCATGTAATAGTAAATTTGAAATTTACTAAAGAAAAACGTACATGTCATGGTAAACTTGAAATTTACTAGCATAAAAGTTCATAAGTTGATATGAACGATTGCGACATTTTAAAGTTGTGCATATTCAGTATTAAACATATATTGAAAAATTCGAAAATTCTTCATGAACTTTAATGTTGTTTGTTCTCATGATACGTTGGTTGGACCAACTAATTTTGGGATTGAATCCCTTAAAATCTAAAAGGTATAAAAGGTGAATATGGATCCATTCACCTATCATGTGATATGTTGAAAAGATGCATCAATAAGACGATCATATGTATATTCATTGTCAACCTACGTTTGACATTCATAAAGTTGATTGCTCAATAAATTTGAGTTAAAAGCATAACTTTTAGATTATATAATCAAGATAATTCATCTTTATGATAATGGTTTAGCATTGAATGCCTTTCATAAATAGCTAAACCATCGTTAATGACAACAAAGCTTAATGTGCTGGTCTGAAATATGATATGTTGCATACAATAACACTTGGATGCATTAGACCAATAAATTGTGATTATTTTTTTCCCCTCAATTGGTTCAAGGTCATGAACCAACTATTCCATCTAATAGTTTTGATGTACGGTATACGATTAATGAATATATCATGATGTACAAAGATGGATTCTTCAAAGAAGATGAGGATGAATGTTAGTTTTCCTAACATAAGAGGGAGATTATAAGCAGCTATGAAATATGTTAGGAATTATCATAAGATCCCCATTCATAAGATAATTCAAGTCAAATGCCGAAAACATCTCATATTTAAGTTACAAGTGCTCCTATTTTGTATCCTTGAAGGACAAAATCTATGCATGCATGAAGCACGATAGACTAATCGGTTCCAAATGAAACAAGGAGCAAATAATCATAATAACAAGGCAATGTGCTCTTGAAGATCCTACGACATAACACTTCATGAAACCTTATGAGAGGTTCAGGTACCTGAAAATAATGAAGTGATGAGATCTCAAAATGTTATGTCGCATTATGAACCGATACAAAATGATATATCATTAACGATATCTTTGATACGATATTGGCGCAATATTGTAAAAGATTACGAGGATCTGAATTTTATGTTTATTTAAGCATGCTGACGTAGAAACATTTATCAAGTGACATGAAAAGATACATCTTGATAAGTGTAAAACTTATTTGATTTGTAGTCCAGACACTTGAAGATATCACATATGGCATGTTGAATATTGTCACTTGACAAAATTCATATGAAACTTTCTAAAGATTCAAAATGTTTGAAGCATATAAAAGTTTCTGGGAAACTTATTTAGAATCCTTATATTGTATAAGCTCATAACTTGAAAATCATTGAAACTCTTGGAGAGTTTTCAAAGCAATAGATTATTCGCTGAAATTCGAAATATATCGAATTGGATTGGTTATGAAGTACCATATCTTAGTGCAATTGATGCACTCATGTACCTTGCAAATACTACAAGGCCTATAGCTTTTTCGGTTAATATGTTATGTTAGCAAGATATATTTCTACTCCTACTAGGAGACATCGAAATGGGATAAGGTACATGAGCTTATTTTAATCAAAAGATTGCAGTTCTGATCTTACAGGTCATGCTGATGTTGGGTACTCATCTAACCCGCATAAATTTTGATCTCAAACATGCAATGTGTTCACATATAGGGATACTGTCATATCTTGGAGATATACACAGCAGTCTATCATAGTCATCTCATCGAACCATGCGAGGTTACAGCTACTCATGAAGCAAATCGATAGTGTGTGTGGTTGAGGTCCACGATGCATCTCATTCCTGAAAAATATGGTTTGAAATATGATAAAGTTCCCATGATTTTATGAAGAAAATGCATCATGCATAGCATAACATAATGGAGAATTCATAAAAGGAAATAGAATGAAGCGTATTTCGTCAAAGCTTTTCTATACACGTGATCTCCAAAAGAATGATGATATTAACATGCAGCATATTCGTTCAAGTGATAAGGTAGCTGATTTATTCACCAAGTCTTCTTCAACTGCAACGTTCAAGAAGATCGGGATGCAAAGGTTCAAGGATGTTTTCATCAGGGGGAGTTAATACTCGTTGTACTCTTTTTTCCTTAAAAGGTTTTGTCTCAAAGGATTTTTCTTGTAAAGTTTTTAATGAGGTAACCTATATGCGTATTGTTAGAAATGTGTACTCTTTTTTCTTCACTAGACTTTTTTTTCCACTGAATTTTCTTTAGTAAGGTTTTAACGAGGCACATTATCTATTTAGACATTCAAGGGGGAGTGTTATAAATATATTTACATTATAGTGAATGTGTATCAAGATCTATCAAGATCTACTTTAATATCTATTAGGATTTGAAACATCTGTCTTTTACTCAGACTAAGAGTAAATTTTTCTATAAATAGGAGGCTTCCTTCATTGTAAATCATCCCTCAAGAGAAGAAATAAGAATTACTTTTTTTATTCTCTCTACTTTTTTTCTTGTTCTTTATAATTTTATAACAATAAATGCATATATAATATATTTTTAAACAAAAAAAAAAGTTTTGACAACCTTAATAAGATAAAAAAATAAAAACAATTCTAATAGATTTGGGATTCAATATATTATAAGATTGAAAATGTATTTCAATATATATAGTGAATATATATAATTAAAATATTTTTAACCCAAATATATTATAAGTATTTGATGAGAATTTCAAACATTTCATTATAATTTAAATCAATTTATATTTTTAGAAGGGTATTATATTTGTTATGAAATAACACCTGTCAAATTCATAAAAATGTATAAAATATTGATTTGAATTGTGCAACAGTATTTTATGTTTAATACTCCCTCCGTTCTATTTTATTCATCTCAAATTGAGATGACAAATTAATTAAGAAAAATAATTAATAACATGATTAGTAAATCTATTAAATAATGTTTACATTTTAATTTAAAGAGAAATTAATTAATGCAGAGAGTAAACATGTAAAAAAATATTATTTTTTTATCTTATCTTGATAAGTAAAAAGGGAGTAAAATAGAACATTAAATTAGAAAATTTGGGACGGATAAAAATGAGAGAGACTACAATTTTAATATAAATCATACCACCGCACACCATCCTTTCGTGTCACCGCCATCAAACTCTGATCAAAGCTCCACTACCAAAAACAGTAGACCCATCACCTCCCTTTTCCCATTTTTTCCGGTGTGTCGGCCACTAAACCACATCTATCCATACTGTTTGTGTTTTCTTCGGGGAAGTCACTTTGCCGGAGTAACCAGCAGTCACAATTTGCTCTATTTTTCCTCCATCACCCAACACCACCTTATTTCTTCGACCAAATCTGAAATCCATCACTCCCATTATTCATTTTTTCCGGCGATCCAACCACGTCCAAACAACAACCAACCAAACAGTCCGCATTTTCTCCGGCGAACTAACGTCGCCGGAACAACCAATAGTTTCACTATCCACTGCGTTTCTACACTATTATTCAACAACTTCGGCAAAATTCAATGATTTCGGCTGGATCTAAAAAAATTCTATTAGATCTAGTTGCTCCGTCATAATTTTGGCATGGATGTTGTGGTAGCTGGCGAAGTCGGAGCTCTGACATAGACGATTGTGTATAAAGGGAAAAAGGGATTGATCGTTGGTGTTGGTTTGCTCTGATTTATCGGAGTAGTAAAAAATAGAGAGACGATCGTTGGTTGTTGAAGCTCCAATGTCGTAAGTTCACTGGAGAAGACAAGGAGGATGGGAAGGGAGAGATGAAGGTTGAGTATGTAGTGAAAAAGAATTGGAAAAGTAAAAGAAAATAATAGGAGAATTCATTATTAAAGTTAAAGATCAGCTATAAGTCATAGAAAATTAAAAGTTATATTGTGCACATTAATAAAATATATTAAAAAATATTAATTATATATAAAAAAATAAGCACAATCATGGGAACAATATTTCATACCTCACCTTTGTATGAAACACTAGTTTAGAACAATATTTCATACCTCACCTTTGTATGAAACACTAGTTTAGTGTACCCTGCGCGTGTACTTATGTCGAGTAAATAATTAATTTTTTTAGAAAAAATGACAATTAACAGTTTAATTAGGGATCTAACTATAATAAAGAATTCAAATATTTTTTATATAAAATAAAACTCATTTAATGTAAGATTAAAAGGCGATTGACATACTCTTTAAATTTCTTTAAGTTTTTCGATCACTATCATATGCAAGCTTATTACCTAATTTGTTAACATGAGTAACTGAATTAGTTGTCGACGTTTTTTCCATCACATAAAAATTTAAAAATAATAATATTTTAATATAATACGTTACTTAAAAGAAAATTTATCTAATTTATGTGCAATAAAAATGAAGCTTACAGCAGATGCAAATTCTAATTTTTGAAAATAACTAATCTATTATTTGATCTAAGATTATCTTTAATAATGAAAAGTACAATAATTCTCTAAGTAACCGACAAATCGATACGAAAAAGTTACATATAAAAGTGTACATGTGCTGAATATATGTGTAACGTTAATCGATAAAATATGCAAAACAAATCATCATCAACAACAACAACATACCCAGTTTATTCCCACATAGTGGGGTCTGGAGAGGGTAGAGTGTACGCAAACTATACCACTACCTCAGGTGAAGTAGAGAGCCTGTTTCTGATAGACCCCCGGCTTAGAACCAATGACAGTATAACAAACACAAAAGCAAAGTGCAAAATAAACTAACACCGCTAGCTACAAGATAATACTACAACCACAAGATAAAAATAAAAACTATATAACCGAAATCATAGACTTCACACAACACCACGAATAAAAACTAGAGACACAAAAGAATGTTTCCTTATTGTTACCGACACACTCCCCCCTAACCCTCTACCCTAATTCGCGTCCTCCACACCTTCCTATCAAGGGTCATGTCCTCCATAAGTTGTAACTGCTCCAAATCATACTTAATCACCTCCCTCCAGTATTTCTTCGGTTTACCTCTACCCCGTCTAAAACTATCCATAGCTAGTGTCTTACACCTCCGCACTAGAGCATTCGAGCCCCTCCTTATCACGTGCCCGAACTGACGTAACCTCACTTCTCGCATCTTATCCTCCACCGAAGCAACTTCCACCTTCTCTCGAATAATCTCATTCCTCACTCTATCTTTCCTGGTAAGTCCACACATCCATCACAACATTCACATCTCCGCTACCATCAACTTTTGGATGTGGGAGTTCTTAATTGGCCAACATTCCGCTCCATACAACATAGCCGGCCGGACTTCCACTCTGAAGAACTTACCTTTAAGCTTTGGGGGTACCTTCTTATCACATAAGACTCCCGAAGCGAGCCTTCAATTCAACTACCCTGCCCCGATACGATGCGTGACATCCTCGTCAATCTCGCCATTGCCCTGAATCATAGACCCCAGATACTTGAAACTCTCCCTCTTTCGAATGGCCTATGAGTCCAGCTTCACCACCACTCCATCCTCCTGCGATACCTTACTAAACTTACACTCCAAGTACTCCGTCTTGGTTCTACTCAACCGAAATCATTTAAACTCAAGCGTCTGTCTCCAAATCTCCAACTTATCATTGACTCCTCCCCGAGTCTCGTCAATCAGTACCACTGCATCCATAAATAACATACACCAAGGCACCTGCCCTTGAATATGTCGCGTCGAAACATCTATCACCAATGCAAAAAAAAATGGGCTAAGAGTTGATCCCTGGTGCAACCTTACCAGAACTGAAAAATGTTTTGAATCCCCACCTACCGTCTGCACACGAGTCTTCGCCCCATCATATGCAAAATAAATATATTTTGTAAAATAAAAGTAGATATTAGAATATTTAATATCGTTAATTTGAACATAATAAAAAAGAACAACACATCCAATTTAATTTTAAAATGGAGTTTGAAAAATATAAAATTTAATTTGAACATAATATAGAAGAATAATACATCTAATCTAATTTTAAAGTGGAGTTTGAAAAATATAGAATGTACACAGATTTTACCTTCTATATTTGTGAGGTAGAGATATTGTTTTTCATAGACCCTCCCCTCAAAAGGGAAAAAAGTGTGAGACACATAATTACAAAAAAAAAAATTAATAACAAAATAGCAAAATACTAAGATCTAATTAACTAAATCATTCTAGATAATTATATTTATGTTGTACAATGTACATAAATTTGATTGTACCATAAAGTCATTCCTTAGACAACAATGTTTCAACTTTAAAAGTGAAAAAGAAATTATCTACCCTTAGAAACTACCTTCTAATTTTGTCTTTCTATATTTCTATTTATGATTTTAATTATTTTATGCCTAACGTGTATCCAAAAAAGAATTTGCATCAACTACTCCATATTGACATTAATTATCCTTTAATATAATATATTTTTTAAATTCTTAATTTTTCATGATTTAAGAGTCCTTATTTTATCACAATTCTTTCTACATATTTTAGGAGAAAATATTATAAAATAATTAAATAAAAAATTGAATAAAAATAGTAAATAATAATTTTATCTATTGTTTTAAGGACCTTCAAACTTTATTATTTTATAATTAATATTAATAATCTATTAATATAATGCAAAAAAAATAAAAATAAAACACTTTTATTACGACTCGTAACGAATTATAATAACAAAAATTGAAATTAAAAAATTAAATAAAAACTTGAGAAAAATAATAAATACCAATTTTATCCGTTATAGAGTCTTTTAATGATTCACAAAAAGCTCTTTCAAAGGACCTTCACACTTTATTTATTTATGTTTAATATTAATAATCTATTAATAGACTGACAAAAAACAAAACACTTTTATCATGACTCCTGATCAATTATAAAAAAAAAAAAATCTAAATTTTATTATATTTTTTGAACACAACAAAGTTTCGAATCTTACTTGAAATTTTTTGGTCTCGCTGCATTCTTTAAGATCAGGTCACAATCTAATGAACATAAATTATGACAATTAAACAATATAAATAAATTTTAAAAAATATTAAGTATAAAATCTCAAAATACCACAAAATACGCACAAAAAGTCACACAATTAGGTTAAAAAAAAAATCAAAGCAACACTTAAAAGGAATGAATTTAAACTGAAGGTAAACGTGTGCATCTTATGAATCAAAATATTAAAATATTTTATTTTCTAAATACAATAAAGCTTCAAAACTTACTTGAAATTTTTAGTCTCATAGCATTGTTTTAAGGTCATAATCTAGCAAACACAAGTTATGACAATAATAATATATGAACCAATTTAAACAAAAGCTAAGAATAAAATCTCAAAATACCATAAAACATATATAAAAACCACACAATTAGGTTAAAGAAGAAAATTAAAACAACTTCAAAGTGTCAAGAAAGTAACCGTCAAATTAAATAGAAAAAAATATTGAAGATTTCTACAACTATTTGGATACTTGTCTGAATAATTAAATTTAAGGGATTTTAATTTATTTTGCCTTTAGGATGAATATTTCTACAATTATTCAAATAATTATTTGAATAATCAAATTTCACCTTAAATAGGACTTCTAATTTATTTTGTCTTTAATTTGGTTTGTCGAGTTCGTACATATTTGTTTGTTTAGTCCATTTATGTTTTTGATTATGACCAAAATTAAAAGGATACCAAGATATTAGATTTTCTTACCTAGTTTAAATAAAGAACTACTAATTTATTACATTTAATTTTAAGTGATTTTAAATTATTAAATATAAAAATTAGTAATGACAGTTTTGTCTACTATGAACATTTTTAATGAAGGGCAAAAAGTTCAAATCACTTTTATAAGAGTCTTCCCACTTTTAATATTTTATAGATATAGATTATAGATTATACATATAGATTATAGATATATTGAACATGTATAACATTATTTTTTAACATTTTTAATCTTTTTGTTTTAACATATATGACATTGCGTACACATATCAAACAAAATTTTATAACTTGAAAAACATACATGATCACTTTTTTTCAATTTATAAACATCCAATTTATATTTTTTAATTACTAGAAAGTGAAGCTCCATACAAAACAAATTCAACACCTATCCATTTTTAGCCAATTTTTAATTTAATGTTTTGTCTGATAGCCACTCCTTCGATCGTCCGCCTCATCCCGAACTCAGATCATCACTATCGATCATTTCGTATCACAAACACTACGACCTCTTCCTTCATCTTTAATTTTATGATCGGATCATCGCTGTCATTATTGTCACTGCCACCACTACTTTCATCTTCTTGAGATTTGACCACCATTATTTTTTTCAGATTCAAACATCATCACCACCTTTTTACACTGTCTGAACCATCGTATTTGTCATTATTGTCGATACCACCTCCACACTATCTCTTACAGATTCAGTCAAGTTGGCCACCTCCTTCTTTTTCTTTTTTCTGATTGGCTTCATGTATCATTCGATGCAAAATAATGTGTTTTAATCAAGAATATTTTTAGGAGATCTACTTCGATTCTATCCTAACCCTAATTGTTAGAGTGCGTGCCCTATCAATTTTAATATTTTACTCTACTGGTTGCCTATCAGTGGAACAAGTAAGCTAACGTGGTTCACAGAAGTAAAACTTGAACACAGATTTTTTACGTGAAAAACACCCGGCTCAAGAAAGGTGTAAAAAACCACGACCTGTACCTTTATAGGATTTAACCCCAACTTCACTATAACTCTTGATCCTCAACAATCAACAAATTACAAGACTTCTTGTCAACTAGGAATTAAAACTTCTAACTCCTATTACTGCAAAACACTAATCTTCCTAAGATAAGTGTTCCTAAGTCTTCGAGTTCCCCAACTTGAAGACGTTAATCCTAACTCAGTTTATACTTCACTGAGACTAGAGATTACAACTCAATATGAATCAACAAGCAACCTATTACACAAAGTCTAAGACTCTAAGTAAAGGACCAGGTTGCTTTACTAGCTCCTTCAAGTTGTAGAACTGATTTGCTGATTGTTGACTATCTTTTTTGTGCTTGAGTGAATACTTGATTAACGTTTGTTTTATTTAAGCCAACTCCTGATGGAGTTCTTTAATTAATGTACTCCTCTATCTTCACTAGGACTCTCAGGTAGTTTCACTCACTCTTTGCTGTCGTCTCTCTTTCTTCTTGTTTGAATATGACTCTTCTCTTTTATCTCATAATCTCTACAGGACTTCTTGATCAACTCAACTTCTAGATGCTTCACGTATCTTCTCCTTTGCATCTACTTCAACTGATGTGATAAGTGTAGAGAGCATGATACTTATCCACTCCTATTTTTATGCAGTGTCATCTTTCCAGTGTAGTCTTGCTTGTAACTTGTTCACTTGTGTGGAATAGCTTGCACAACATGTTTCATTCATATGTCCATCATCAAAACTTCACATTACCTAACAAATTTTTCCTTTTTGATGATGACAAACTCAGCAGCTCAGCATCTATTTTTAAAATCATGACATACTCAATAAAAGATTAAAATAGAGGATTACAGAATGAAACAGGTTAATCATGAGTTATAAGCATTGTATAATCAATTCTTTCCCCTTTTGACATCATCGAAAAGTTGATTCTAACAAGTGATAATAGTTTAAAAATTCATGGCCACTGGGGCTATCGCTAACACAAGCAAAACTCAGAGCAAGAGAACAACAATGCATTAAGAAAAAACAGAAGCAGAACATAATAAGCAAAAAAGTCCATTTCATGTATAGAATAAGGTACAATTATCATAACCCAGTAATAGCAACAAAAGAGAAACAACTTGGACCAAGAGATAGCAAAGAAAATATGCCTAAGGCACTAAGAAGGGGCTTAAGTGGATGAGGAGGAGGGGATAAGGGTGGTCAGCTTCCTAATGACATCAGCATTTTCAGCTCTTTCCTTTTCCAAGGTGGCTGTAGGGGAGGCAATTTAAGCTTCAAGAACTTGTTTCACATCCTCATGAGCAGCCTGGGCAGCCTCCAATGTAGCCTGTGCAACCTCTAGCTCAGCTTGTTTTGCAGCCAGTGCATTTCTCAATCTTTGCACTGGATTGTCAGCACTCCTCATAGCAACAGGCAACATGGTATGGTTCACAGATCCTATGACATATTTTGTGGTCTGTAGAGACCACACTTTGACTGGTAGATGAAAATTCTCAAAAATAGATGCAAGCCAGAATTCATATGGAAAAGCATGACCATTTGCATTTTGGATCAAGACCCTTTGCATGTGCTTGATCATGAGTCGAGGAAGATCTATTAAAATTTGAGTATCTAACAGTTCCATCAAAGTAAGATCAAGGAAATTGGCAACTTTTCTTCTCTCTTGTCTAGGAAGGATGATTTTGTAAACCATATCAAAATAAAACTGATAAAGGGGGGACATCTCATTCTTTAAGATCCTACGATTAGTAAGAAGATGGGGATTTCCAGAGAATTTCCTAAAAATATCAAGAGTTGATGGAAGATTATCAAGAGGAAGCCAAGTACCCTTCACATAATGACCCCACCCCCAGTAGGAATATTTAGAATTCTATCCAGATCAGCAGGATAGAGATTGATGGTTTTCCTATGAACAGTGGTTGAGATCATCTCCCCAATGGAAACCCCATATGAGTAAAACTCATAAAATTCATCTTTTCCAAATTTTCTTTGATGATCACCTTCCAAAAACAAGTGTGACTGCCTCTGAGCTCTCAACTTTGTGACCAAAATATCCATATGAGGTCCCCCAAAACTAGTGACAACTCTACCCCTAGCCAACTTTCATTTTTTAAAGTGGAGAATATGAGTTGACTGAGAAGCCTTGTCAGCAGGAGTAGCAACATCAATATCAAAGTCAAGATTTGGATCAATGTCAGTAGAAGGTGCAAGAGGAGTATCAGGAAGAAATTTGAAGTTTGAGTCAGATGAAGCAGAAGGAACGGGTTTAGGTACCTGTTTCTTCGGACGTGAAGTAGACTTTGAGGAAGCTTTGGAGGAAGAGGAGGCTTTGACAGTAGAGGTAGGTTTTGAAGAAGAGGAAGCCTTTGAAGTGGGTTAAAAAGATGATTTTCGAGGCAAGGAGGGTTTTGGAACTTTTGTCAAGATGGTCTTCTTCTTTCTTATTGATCGGAGAAGGATATATGGAGAGGATGCTTGAGGAGGAGTGGGATCAGAAGTAGCGACCCATTTCTTTTTACTAGAACAAAGTGCTTCTTCCAGGGAAACATCTCCCCGTTGATTTTTTCCTCAAGTGTGAGGAGTATGAGGAGTAGGTATAACAGGGGAGGGTTCGACATAAACAGTATCATCAACATTGAAAGAGGGTTTTCTTTTTGGCTTAGCTCTAGACTTTCATGGAACTAGGTTAGAAATAGAAATATCATCTCAATCAATGGGAGAATCATCTTGATCAAGAATCTGAAGAGTGACAGGAGGTGAAAGTGAAGGTTCAGATAATGGTGGAGGATTAGAAGAGAATTATGAAAAAGGGTTTTTCAGAGTTTTGAACATCATAAAATTGATTAACGTGATTGAAATTGGGGGAGAGATGAGTGGAGGTAGGGTTATATTTGGGTGAAGGATAATAGTTGTGGAAGGAGCAGTAGTGGAGTCAGTGGATGGCTTTGAGGAAGAGGATGCCATGGTGAAAACGGTGATTTCTTTGTGGTTATGAGAGTGATGAATGAGGAGAAAGGGAGGAAACGTATTTAAGGTGGATAAAAAGAAGATGAATCGTGGATGAATTATATTTGGGAAGGGAACTTAATGATGAAGAGGGTCAGTTCTGATGGCAAAGGTCTGGCAACCTTTTTGAAGGAGAAGTCTTTTGGATTTTTAGTGATTTAGGTGTAACGGAAGGGACCAAGTAGGCCACGTGTTTCTCTTTAAGCTAATATGGGCAAACAATAATCATACCTGAGTTATGAAGAGAAAAATGGACAAGGTTGCCTTGAAGTTCCAGTCATACTGTAAAATCAACACATAGCTGAGTCAACTTACTCTAGAATCTTGGAATTAGGATACACAACTAAATGTGTAAGACTGAATTAATCAACAATCACTTCAGAGCAGCTTACTCTAGTCAATCATTGAGAGTGATTTATACAATTTTAATCATCCCCAAGGCTAACCTATTTTTTCAAAGTGTTCCCTGCTCAAAGCCTTAGTGAATATGTCAGTAATTTGTTCCTCAGTAGAATAAAACATAATTGATATATGACCTTTTTCAATATTATTTCTAAGAAAGTGATGTCTACTATCAATATGATTAGTTCTTTTGTGTTGAACAGGATTTTTGGCTATGTTAATAGCACTTGTATTCTCACAAAAAATAGGAACACATCCAACATCTATGCCAAAATCTATAAGTTATTGCTTAATCCATAATAATTGAGCACAACAAAAACCTGCAGCAACATATTCTGCTTTAGCAGCTAACAATGCTACTGAATTTTGCTTCTTAGTGGACCAAGTAATTAAACATGATCCAAGGAAGTGTGCCATGCCTGTAGTACTCTTCTTGTCAACCAAGTATCCTGCATAATCAGAATCAGAATAACCAACCAAGTTGAAATTACTACCTTTTGGATACCATAAACTAAGATCAGTGGTTCCTTTGAGATATCTAAAAATCCTTTTTATAGATTTTAGATGAGACTCCTTAGGATTTGCTTGAAATCTAGCACATAATCCTACACTGAATACTATATCAGGCTTGCTAGAAGTAAGATATAGCAATGACCCTATCATCCCTCTGTACATCTTTTGCTCCACAGCAGGACCTGTTTAATCCAAATCAAGCTTTGTAACAGTGGCAATTAGAGTGCTGATTTCTTTTGCCTCTTCCATGGAGAATCTCTTGAGAAATTCTTTTACATACTTCTGCTGATGGATTATTGTTCCTGATGCTATTTGTTTTATTTACAGTCTCAAGAAGTAATTTAGCTCCCCCATCATGCTCATCTCAAATTTACAACTCATAAGTTTGACAAAGTCATGAGTCATGTTCATGTTTGTAGAGCTAAGTTAATGTTATCTACATACACCTGCACCACCAACAAATCTTTTCCATCAGTTTTCAAGAAAAGAGTGTTGTCAATTTTACCTCTAGTATATCCATACTCCAGTAGAAACTTTGTCAATCTCTCATACTAAGCTCTAGGAGCTTGTTTTAACCCATACAAGGCCTTATCCAGTTTATACACATGATCAGGAAACTCCTTGCTTTCAAACTCTGGAGGTTGTTTAACATATACTTCCTCTTTGAGAATACCATTCAAGAATGCACTCTTAACATCCATTTGATAAAAATAAACTCCTTGTAGGCAGCAAATACAACAAGTAATCTAATAGCCCCAATTCTATCCACAGGAGCAAAGGCCTCATCAAAGTCTATGCCTTCTTGTTGATTGTATCCTTGGACCACCAGTCTTGCCTTGTTTCTTGTAATTGTTCTATGCTCATCAACTTTATTTTTGTACACCCACTTAGTCCCAATTATTGTTTTATCTTTTGAAAGAGGGACTAAGTGTCATACTTTGCTTCTTTTAAACTGATTCAACTCTTTCTGCATGGTTATGATCCAATCAGCATCAAGTAATGCCTCAGTTACCTTCTTTGGCTTAATCTCTGATAGGAATGCTTTGAAGGCACACATACTTCTTAATCCAGACCTTGTTGTGATCCCAAAAGTGAGACCAATGAGAACATTCTCAATAGAATGTGACCTTTGATACTTGTAGCCTTTAGGGACCAAGCCTAGTGAACTACTAGGATCACTGCTGATGTTCTAAACTGGCGTATTTGGTGGCTCAGTTCCCTCTGTCACTGTGCCTCTAGATTCAGTTCCCCTATTGAAGTGTCTCCATGCTTGGTAGCTCCAGTCAATGAACCGGGTTGTGTAACCTGTTCCTCAAAGGCACTTCCTTCCTGCAGGTTAGTCTTAACATAGGATTCATCAAAAACTACACACATGTTTTCTTTAACATAGTTTGTTCTGATGTTTAAAACCTTATAAGCCTTACTGTGAAATGAATAACCTAAGAAGATTTCCTCATTACTTTTGGCATCAAATTTTCCCAGATTATCCTTTCCATTATTATGTATGAAACATTTACAACCAAAGGTTCTAAAATGAGAAATGTTTGTCTTTTTTCCTTTAAGTAATCCATAGGAAGTCTTCTCTAACATAGGTCTGATCATGTACCTATTTATGATATATGCAGCAATACTTATTGTTTCAGCCTAAAGATTTTTAGCAACATTTATTGCAAGCATCATTTTTCTAGCCATATCTTTCATGGTTCTATTTTTCCTTTTCACCACTCCATTTTGTTGTGGTGTTCTAGAAGCAGAAAAATTATGATCTATACCATTTGCTGAACAAAATTCTAAGAACTTGAATTCTTAAATTTTGTACCATGGTCAGATCTTATGGAAACTAATGAAGTGCCCAGTTTTTTTTTAATTTTCTTGATAAAAATCGCAAAGACATCAAAAGGTATTTTCTTTAGAGGCTAGCAACAAAGTCCAGGTAAACTTGGAATAATCATCAACAATTACAAAAACATACCTTTTTCCACCTCTCCTTTGAAATCTCATTGGTCCACACAGATCCATATGAACCAGATCAAGGCACTTCGTAGTGCTAACATGGTTCTTTGACTTAAATAATGATCTTACCTGCTCCCCCCTTACACAAACACTACATGACTTTTCCTCTTTAAATTTGGTCTTGGGTAATCCCAATACCATATCTTTGGAGAAAAATGTGTTTAATTGTTTCAGACTTGCATGTCCAAGTCTTCTGTGCCAAAGAAGGGGATCATTTTCAATTGCACTTAGACAAGTTAACTCTGGTCCTGGTATTGCCATTGTGTCAGCTTTGTATACATTTCTATATCTTCTAGCAGTGAGCACAACCTCTTTAGTGTCCATTTTCTTAACTTTGACACCTGTAGAAGTGAAAATAACTTTATTACCTTTATCACACAGCTGTGGAATTCTCAACAAGTTGTGCTTCAATCCTTCTACAAGATAGATATCTTCCAATGCTCTTGACTCAAATGAGCTAATTTTTCCAACTCCAGTAATGATTCTTTTTTTTTCATCACCAAAATAAACTCCTCTTCCATTGATTTTTGAGAGTGAAAAAAACTTTTTCTTATCACCAGTCATGTGTCTAGAGCAAGCACTGTCCAAGTACTAATGCCTTTTGCTTTCTTTCACTTTCTCCTAAAAAATTTAATGGTTAAACTTAGGAACCCAGACAAGCTTGGATCCTATTTTATGAGTAAAAGAATGAATCAAATTTCTTCTAGTCCATGCTGGCAACATGTAGTGCAACCTGTTTCTCTGACCTGAACCAGTTCTTTTATTTTTGGTCTGAGATAATTTATTTGCCAGGTTTTAGCTGTTTGATCTGCTTTTAGCAGCTACTAAACATAAGGTATTTGGATGTCCAAGGTTGCCACAGATATAACATAGATCTTTAGGATCAGCACTACCTTTGTGGAATCCCAAACCTGCCTTTTCACTGTGAGTTCTTTCACTCAGTTTATGAATAATTCTTGATAAATTTGTCCACCTATTTGGTCTTTCAAGATCAAGTTTCAGTTTAGAGATTTCTTGACTCAATCTGTTTATCATCTCAGCTGCATTCAAGTTCAGCACTTTCTTATTCATTACTCATGACCTTTTTTCCAATTTTAGTAGAGTCAATTTAAGGATTTCAGACTTAAGATCATTATTAGAAGAATCAAGTTCAGCAACCTGTTTCTTGAGAGTGTAGTTTTCATTGTCAACTGTAACTTTACAGGCCTTTAATTCAATGAGATCAAATTTAAGGTTTGCAAAACTGTTGAACAACTCATCCTTATCAGAAGTTAATTCTTGAAAATCATAAATTAGTGCACTCATCAAGGAAACAAGTTTTGATTTAGAAAACAAATGTAGTTTTTCTTTAAGTTCAAGTATGTTTACCTCAATAGCATCACCTTCTTCATCTAAGCCTGAATCTCCAAGTGCCATGAATGCAGTTTCATCATCTTCATCATCATCTGAGTTAGATCCCCAAGCTGCTATCATTGCATGTTCCTCCTTCCTTTTGCCTTTTCTTTTAGTTCCTTTTCAGCCCTTTCTTTTTTCCACTATATTTCCCAGACTGGACAATCTCTGATCTGATGATCAGTCTTACCACACTTGTTGCATCCATTTGTATTTTCATTTGAATGCTTCTTGCTACTTGTTCCCTTATTTTTTTTTGAAGAATTTGCTAAAATTCTTGGTTATGAAGGCAACTTGTTCCTTATCAAGTTCAAATTCATCCTCACTATCAGAAGCCTTTAATGCCAAGATTTTCTATGAAACTGCTTGTTCTTTGGTTTCATCAACTTCTATTTCATAAGTTCTCAAATTTCCAACCAGTTCATCCAAAGTCATGCCAGCAAGATCCTTATTAGCCTCCCTAATTGCAGTTACCTTAACATTTGATTTTGTTTTTGGTAGTACCCTTATAACCTTTTCAACTTGTTCCTCCTCAGTGATGACTTTGCCTAGGAAAGTTAGCTCATTTGTTAAGGTTGTAAGCCTTATCATCATCTCATAAAGAGATTCATTTTCCTTCATCTTGAAAGCCTCATACTCAGTAAAGCGAAGGGAAATTATGAATTTCCTTACCTGAGAGGTACCCTCATGTGCATTTACCAATGCATCCTAAATTTGCTTAGCAGTGGTGCAAGTTGACACCCTATTATATTCAGCAGCTCCTAATCCATAGACTAGAATGTTCTTAGCTTTTGCATTTTTCCTTAAAAACACTTAGTCATTAGCAGTAAATTCACTCCTTACCTTTCTGACTTGTTCACCATCAACCATCTTTATTGGAATGGTAGGACTATCAGTAATCCTATCCCACAATTCATAGTCTTCACCTTGGATGAACATCTCCATCCTTACTTTCCACCAGATAAAGTGAGAGCCATCAAAGTGTGGAGGTTTAGTGGTTGACTGACCTTCACTATGACTAGTAGGAGGTGTGAAATTTATCATTGTGATCTTTTCTTAGGTGCTAGCCTTATTTAAGACAACCTCGCTCTGATACCACTTGTTAGAGTGTGTGCCCTACAAATTTTAATATTTTACTCTACTGGTTGCCTATCAGTGGAATAAGTAAGCCAACGTGGTTCACAAAAGTAAAATTTGAACACAGTATTTTTACGTGGAAAATACCTGACTCAAGAAAGGTGTAAAAACTCACGACCTGTACCTTTACAGGATTTAACCCCAACTTCACTATAACTCTTGAGCCTCAACAATCAATAAATTATAAGACTTCTTGTAAACTAGGAATTAAAACTTCTAACTCCTATTACTGTAAAACACTAATCTTCTCAACATAAGTGTTCCCAAGTTTTTGAGTTCCCCAACTTGAAGACGTTAATCCTAACTCAGTTTATACTTCACTGAGACTAGAGATTACAACTCAATATGACTCAATAACCAACCTATTACACAAAGTCTAAGACTCTAAGTAAAGGACCAAGTTGCTTTACTAGCTCATTTAAGTTGTAGAACTGATTTGCTGATTGTTGACTATCTTTTTAGTGCTTGAGTGAAATACTTGATTAACGTTTGTTATATTTAAGCCAACTCCTGATGGAGTCCTTTAGTCACTAGGACTCCTAGGTAGTTTCACTCACTCTTTGCTCCCATCTCTCTTTCTTCTTGTTTGAATAGGACTCTTCTCTTTTATCTCATAATCTCTACAGTACTTCTTGATCAACTCAACTTCTAGATGCTGCACTTATCTTCTCCTTTGCATCTACTTCAACTGATGTGATAAATGTTGAGAGCATGATACTTATCCACTCCTATTTTTATGCAGTGTCATCTTTCCAGTGTAGTCTTGCCTGTAACTTGTTCACTTGTGTGGAACAGCTTGCACAACATGTTTCATTCATATGTCCATCATCAAAACTTTACATTCCCTAACACTAATTAAGTTGGTTGTTTTTTTAGGTGTGTCCATCACTTCATCTCCCCTCATCATTTTTGGTTGAATCATCATTGTAGTCGTTGATGTTATCACCTCATCCTCCTAATCTTTGTTTTTTTCAGATTCGACCAACATCATCATTTCCTTCATCTCTTCTTTTAGATTTGTCATCACCACTACCCCATCCACCTTTTTCTTTTCTATATTGATCTTCACCATTGTTGTTGTTTCCACCACCACCTCCTCTTTCAAATTTGATTATCACCACCACTTTCTCTATAGATTTGGTCATCACCACCACTTCCTTGTTCTTCAAATTATATTCCATCATAAACACCTTTTTTAGATTCGCTCATAGTTATCACTTTTTTTTTTATTTGTCCTGCGTCGCAACAATCTCTTCATTTTTTCTTCAAATTAGGTAACATCATAATCACCTTTTTTTTCTTTAGATTGAGAAACATTATATCTATCTACATTTTTTCTTCAGATTTGGCAACACCATGACCACCTTTTTTCCAGATTTAGACGATATCACTACTAGTTTTTCCTTTTTCTTTTCTAATTCAGCCACCGCTAACATAACAACCACCTCTGTCTAATCTTCCTTTTTCATATCTTACCATCACCTTTGACTTCTTCTTGACGAGTCTCAGATACATTTTTAGTTTGTACTTAATCAAATTCTAGTATATGTTAAGATAGCATTTCACAAAAATTGAAATCAGCTAGGCTATAAATTTGTATAATCTTGATTATTATTTGGGAGAATAAAATTCATAAAAGGTAAGTTTGACACTATATATTGCTTAAAGTAAGATAAATTAGTTTTAGAAGATCTTGATATGTTATTATAGTAAAATCTTAGTATCCGCATATATATCTCTAAAAATAATTGCCTCTTTTCAATATAATTACGTTTTACTACTAGAAAAAAAAAAGTAATCAACACTGCATGTAGTTATGTTAATTAATTGATTGTAGCGCCGATCAAAATATTTTTTTCCTTGAATTGTGTTAAAAAGGTGTAAAGACCTCTTCAAATTGGCACTAGATTCAATACTTGATTCAATCTCTATATAAAAATTAGGACTAAAAAAAATAAGATAAAAATTATTTAAGTTAATAAATTTACTTGATCAATTCCTAAGTTGGAATTAGGACTAAAAGACGAAAAATCAATGATTTGGAATAATAAATGTATAAACTTTATTCTCTTTTCTGTTTGATAACTAATAGGTTGTATTAATCACAAATAGAACCTTTATAGAGTTGTAGAGCCAGTTACCACAGCTAAATAACCTACTTAAAACACCGACAGACTAGCTAAGGAGTCATTTGGTGTAAGAGAGAAAATAATCCTAAATTTAGTGCCTCTTAATGCCTTGTTTGGTTTCAAAGTCTGAAATAACTTGTTTTAGGATTAAAAATTAGCACTGAGATAAGTTATTCCTCCCTCTTAATGGAATAATATCAGAATAATTTGTCCTGAAATAAAATAAATAAAATGACAAAATACCCCTCAATCTATCTTATTTTGTGTTGTTCTTCCTTTAAAGCTCATTTTTAGGCCATTACTGATGCATTGTGATTGTGAGTCAATCAGTCTTGCTGTGAAACATCTATCTGTCAACATCTTTCTTCTTTAACTGGTAAATATCATTTTATTACTTGTTAGATTATTGAATTGAATGTGGTGAAAGATGTTACATCTTCTCAACAGTACAACTATCTCAGCTTTAATTTCTTCTTTTGATTCGAATACCACTCCTATAGCGATCACCACCACCATCTCAAGAAAGAGAATTATCAACGAAACAAAAATCCAATATGTATGTGTAGTAAAGAATATTATGTGTATCAGGTAATGAATCATGACTTAAGACTGTATGTATGCTAATTAATACATTTGTTGACATCTAGAAATACGTGATTCTTAATTTTTATGACTCACAAAAGCCTAATTTATATATTGAGACTACTTTATATCTTTTGGGAAGAGAAACAAAGTTTTTGGGTTTATAACAAATTAATTAGGCTGAGAAGGGAGAATTTATTTATAGAAGGTGGAGTAGGAAGTTCGCTTAATGGCTCAAGTGCAA
The DNA here is from genome assembly GCA_030864215.1 of Capsicum pubescens. Lineage (NCBI taxonomy): Eukaryota > Viridiplantae > Streptophyta > Magnoliopsida > Solanales > Solanaceae > Capsicum > Capsicum pubescens. The sequence continues at coordinate 69,115,596 of CM061544.1, read as the reverse complement.
CATTGGTGCAAATGACGTGTCAAAAAATTATTTTTCCTAAGATTGAGTCACACAAAAATAAGTGGTGATTCATCTATATTTATATCTATAATCTATATCTATCTATATCTATATCTATAATCTATATCTATAATCTATAATATATTAAAAGTGTGAACACCCTTAGAAAAGTGATTCGAACTTTTTGCCCCTCCTTATTAAAGCACTCTCTAATAGACAATATTGTCTTTTCACCTTTTTACTCTAATTAATATGCTTTTATTTTTATAATACTGAAAAACCAAATAGTTCTAAAATATAGAGAACCTAAAATATAAAGAAAAATATATGAAAAATTATCCTTAAAACACTCCTTTCATATTTAGAGTCCTTTTTAATAGCAAAATTAAATAATAAATCAAAAAAAAAAATCCAACTAAGTCACGTTTCTATTTAAGTGGGAAAAAAACCTAGCGCCTAGCATGTGTTACACCTCACACAACTTCTGTTACGTTTCTTTAGTATAGGATTTTTGGGTTTTTTTCCTTTTTCTTTGTTTTTTACTTTATATATGTTTTAGTTTCATGTCCTAATGATATGATGCTTTGTTTGTTTTTTGTGTTATGTGGAGAAGGAGTTAGTGTATACTTATATATTTAATATATCTTTAATTTGAAGTTCTTTTTATGTTTTTCACTTTTTCTTTACAGTTAGAAAGTGTTAATGATGACGTTTATGCTTCACGATAAAGATGAAGAACATGAAAACAAAGAAATTATTGAAGGCAATCAATTCCGGGTGAGGTAACTCAACATCAACTTTACATGTATGTTTTACAATTAAATGTAAGTTTTAGGGGTATGCAGTTTTTACATGTATTTGCTTTTGGAAAAATAAAATCAAACAGCTCTGGACTTCTACAAACTCTGCTAGAAAAGTTGCTATCTTAGAAGGCAAAATATAATCTAAACGATGTATCTTTGAAAATAATTTTTTTTTTTTTATTTTATTGTTTGAAATCAAGAGTCTATTAGAAATAATTTTTCCTCCTTTTTGAGAAACAGATAAGATCATGAAATTATGACAACAATTTTCATGTTGTATTATTAAATTTACATTGCCTAGCTAACATATCTATCAATATCTACTTAAATTTAATCTTCCTTGATCCATCTACCTTGATGAGTATGTTTGTCGTGTTCTCAATAGTGTGCTAATGTGTGCGGTTGCTTTACGTGTTTTGTGGGCTTAATTATAATTTATCATGTGTGCGTTATTCTGTTCTTTATGCTTATTATGTGCGTGTACAATTAAAATTTCTATAATAAAAGTGATGAACACTTTTTTAAACACATTGATAACCTTTCGTTCAATATATCATCATAGATGCTTTTATTTCCTTACGACTTTTAGTAATATTTTACTAATTATTATTTTAGATATAGCTTTGGAAGCCAAACATTACTTGAAGGAATTGGTGCCTTAAAGGGTAAAATTATTTGAAAGAATTTGTGTCTAAAAAGTAATTAATTGATATTCTTCTCTAAAAGTGGTTTTGATGATTAATTTGTATTGTAAAAGAACACGGTTGAATTGAATTTATATGTATTATAAAAATTTATTGAATTTGTTTTAGAAAATTATGTTCATTTATATATATCTAATATATATGATTGGAACAATTCCTAGAGTTATGGTTTATTTTTTCATATTAAACAATTGAATGAATTTAATTTGATAGGTGTTTATTTCAAATAGATAAAGATGAGCTATTGACATGTTTAAAAAAAAAACTTTGAGATACCTCATGAATTCCTTGGTGGATTATGACAATTTCGAATCATACAAGGAGTAAGAATTATATTTAAACATGATATACTTTTTTCGTTTAAAAAAGAATGATATATTTTAACTTGACATGAAATTTAATATATAAAGAAGATACTTGAATTTTTTGATCTTAAATTAAAATTATGTCAAATGTTTCAAAATGTCATTTAATCTTATGATCTTAAAAATGTCACGTAAAAAGTTGAAATTAAAATATTATAAAAAAAAACATTCATTTTAAAATGGACTAAAAATAATCTTATTTTCTTACATTCCTATGTCAAATATTTTATTTTGAGTCCAGAGTCAAATAATTTATTTTAGTTATGGCAAGTCTAAATATAATTAATATCATTTTGGGACTCAATAATTATGAGTTTTACTGATTTTTTTATCCTCTAAAACTATTAAGATAATTTTGTACAAGCACTTGAACACTTCAATTTAAAAAGGTCAATATTCCATATCGAAGGAGGGCAATTAAATATTTAATTTTTGTTTTGAAATGTAATATTTATTTATATCATTTAAATAGATATAATATTTATTTATGTCATTTAAATAGATATAATATTTATTTATATCATTTAAATATACGTAATATTTACTTAAATTTTAATTGCTACTTTTAGTAATATCTTTTTTCATGTATATATAATTTTGTCGATTAACATAAAATACGTGCAAAGCACGTGCACTAGACTAGTTATTATATAAGTGTAAACTATAAAGAATTTATGAATGGTTACCTCCCAAAAAATATCATAACATTTCACCTCTTCTTTGTGTGAAACATTATGGACATATATAATATTGCATACACATATTAAACACAGTTTTATAACGTGTGAAAACACATATTGATACAGTTTTATAACGTGTGAAAACACATATTGATAACCTTTGTCTATTGGGCCAATTTTGTCCATCCCCTTCCCTTGACCATTTGACCTTTTAATCTCTTTTTTTGCTATAAAATTTTTAACTGAAAAATATTTTACTTTTTTATTGGAAAAAATAATAATTAAATATAATTATATAAAAACGGTATAATTGTTATATAAATATATATCTATATAAGATATATGTATAGAAATTATATATATATATATATATATATATATATATATAATATATTTATATGTATAAAATATATATATAAAAAATTGTATAAAATATGTATAGAAATTTATAGCTGATGTATAAAATATACATCCAAAAAATAATTGCAGCTAAAGGTTGTATAGAATATGTATAAAAGCTGTATAATTGCTGTATAAAATGTGTATAGAAACTATATATAAATAAGGTGTATAGAAACTGTATCACTGTTGTATAAAATCTGTATATGTATAGAATATATATAGAAACTGTATAAATATTGTATAAAATGTGTATTAAATTGTGTAATTGTTGTATAAAATGTGTATAAAAACTATATATGTAAGGCGTATAAAACCTGTATCATTGTTGTATAAAATCTGTATATGTATAAAATGTGCATAAAAACTGTATAATAGTTGTATAATATACATATATACAATGTGTATAAAAACTGTATCATTTCTGTATAACTGTTATATAGATAGGTGGTATATGTACAAAATGTGTGTAAAAGTTATATCATCATTTATTAAAACATGATATGGGTCATTAAAATATGTTATTTTTAAAAAATTGTATTTCAAAAAAATATAAAATTTTATTTGTTTATGATATTATAAATTAGTATTTAATTATTTTAAAAGAGAACTACAAAATTTATTTGATTGTTTTATTGATAGAATTAAAAAAAAATAAAAAAATATTAGTTTTTTAGAAAAAAATGAGCAACCAAAAAAAGGGAAAAAGGAAGAAAACACAACTAGAAGAAATAAAAAAAACAACAGCGAAAAAACAACAAAAAGCAAATACAATTTATATAATAATAATAATAATAATAATAATAATAATAATAATAATAATAATAATAAAGAAGTAGAAAGAGCAACAACAAAAGTAAAACAAAACATACAATATCAGCAAAATTAAAAAAAAAAAAAAGTCAAAGAAAGCGGCTCAACTAGCGAATAGCTAAAAAATGAGATTTTGTATTCTTGGCCATTTCCGTATCTTTTTTTTTTTTTTTTGATTGGGAGGCTGTTTTTGTCCTTCCCCCAAAAGTTAACCATGTAAGCAACCACGTATCCAAACCAATTCCCACTTCAAAGCCCAATTCCTACTTCACTACCAATAGACGTTTGCATTCTCTTCTATTCTCTTCTCAACAACCTAAATACATTCTCTTCCCCCTTTTACAAATGTCCTAAATGTTTTTTCTGTTTCTGTTGATGATCAAAGGAGGTCCAAGAAGCTAATCCAATCAAATTCGCGAAAAGGCTGCATGAGAGGTAAAGGTTGGCCTAAAAATGCGAGTTGCACCTACGAAGGTGTCCGCCCGCATATTATATATCATAAAATATTATTCATGTTTAAAAAATTAGAGATGCATCTTTTACGCATTTTTGGTTCACGTAATACATATAGTTTATTCTATCAGAATTTCAAATATCTAGCATTATCTTTAATTAAGCATATTATTTTCATTTTTGTTGCATTAAAATATTATTAGAATATAGTTATAATTGAAAATTGTATATATTTTTTGGGGATATGATATTTATAACAATTGTTTTGTAATGAATGTGCAAAACACGTGCAAGTAGCGTACGTGTCTGTGCAAGTAATGTGCAAAACACGTGCAAGTAATATATATTCAGAAATTAATATAAAATCTTCTAAAATGTATCATTCGTGGTGACGAAAATTTAAGCCTAGAACATTCAACACGGATATTTTCTCTCTCAAACAATTTTGAAATGAGCTAAAATATTTAAATATAGAATCTACGCATTCAAAAAAGTTAATGATACTCATATCAACTATATTTAAGGCGGGTTAAAATTGAGTTCAAAATAAAAGGAGTAAAATCGAAAATTTTGTTTTAGAAACATTTTGCCCAAGATTATAGGAGTCTAACATGGAAAGCCCATGCAAAAATGACTTTAAAACGAGATGTAAATCAAAGAAAAATTATTTTAAGAGTCACCGGCAAAGCCCCCAAAAATCCATTTTGAAATTAAGATTAAAGAGTGTTTTGATAATATAAACAATGGAAAATGATGAGAATATGAATTAGACGCTTACCCAACCAAGAATGGTGAAGAAAACCCTCAATATCGCCTCTTCCCGAAGCTTCTAGATATAAAAATGGTGGAATTCGCAAAAATGAACTATTTATATTGTTCTGTGAATAGTACCTCATGAATGCGATCAACCTTTTGAATTTGTGAGGGTTAACATTGACAAGGCCACTAATTTGTCTTTTGCATTCGTGGTCAGAACTTCGCATTTGCGAAGATCGATAACCCAAACCATTACGTCCGTGACATCCAAGTGGCGTTCGCAATGAAGGAAAACTCGACTCGTACCCAACAAGTATTAATGATCATAGTTGCCCACCTCGCAATCGCGACGAGGGAGTATTTCCTTTTCCTCATTCGCAACTAGTGACCCGCGTTCGTGGAAAAGGAATTCACATGCACCCAAGTTCATCAAATGCTAAGTTTTTGACAAGTTGAAATTTCTTTAAACGGACTCTCGAAATTCATTTCGGACACCACAAAAATAAATCATATATGCTTCTTGGCTATTTTGATATTTCAGACTCAATGACAACATTGAATTTTTGAAAAAAAAAGTCATTTTCAATAAATTAACCTTCAAAATCCCGTCTAGGCATTTTCACTAGTTTTCAAAAAAAAAATGTTCAAAATGCTAAATAAATTTTGTGAACCCAAACCAATCTCGCTACTAAATCAAAATCAACATTATGGATCTAGTGGAACTGACCAAATCACCATCTGATGCTTGAGTCATGAAATATTAATCCACGTCAAATTAATAGCTATTAAAACCTCTAAAAGTCTCAAACTCTCTCAAATCATTCTCGGATGAATCAAAAATCGTTCGAGCCATCTCACAACTCATAAACAACATATAACAATAATGGGGAAGGTCAAACTAATTAAAACACATTAAAAGAAAAATTTAACATAACAAGTTGTTACAACTGGCCTGTTGAGGCAAGTCCTCCATATAATACGCATAAAAAAAGTCCAACTTATTCTTATCTTTGTATTTGAAATGATTATCATGATTTATACCCTTCCTACTATAGATTTATAGTGTTCAAGAAATATGGATATTAGCATTTCTGTTTTAGCAAGTGTTGAATTACGGATCATGGGTCGCCCATGTGGATCGATCCGACCCGATTTTTAGTTATTTTTGAATTATCTAACAAAATAAGAGAGAAAAGAAGAGATAAGTTTTAATTTTGAAACTTGGGGGGAACGATTACTGTTCCACTTCCCCAATATATTACTACTTCTCTTCCTCCGTAAAAGTCAGTAACAGTAACAAAAGAAAAACAAAAAATACAACAGCAAAGCAGTAAATTTTTAAGACATTTAGCTTGTGATTCTACAACTTTGTTTCCAAGAGATTCAAAGTAGACTTGGGGCAGATCCTTTCGGTTGCAAATTCGACGATTTCAGCTGCAAATTTTAAGGTACACACTGATTTATATTTTTGCTCTGAATTTACCTTCAATGGCATCAGAGACAGGTTTATTACCCAATTTTTGCACAAAATGTCTCGATTTTAAGTGTAGAAATAGAAAATCAAAGTTGTATATACCTGTAAAAAAAACTATTGATCGAATATAAATTATAAAATCTGGTCAGACGCGTCGCTGAAATTCGGTTGGGTGCCACCGCTACTCCGGTTGGGAACCACCGCAACTCCGGTTAAGCGCACCGCAACTCCGGTCAACATATCGTTGATTCACTAAAATGCGTAATTTTTCTTAATTCGACCTGTTCATATTATTTGTTGTAGTGATTGTTGTTGTGGATGCAAATGCTGTTAAAGTACCTTGTAATTTTATTTTATTTTAAAAAGGGTGACATAAGTTGCGCTCTTAAGAAGAAGAAGAAGTACAGTAGTGCTTTCCTTTTTTTTTTTTTAATAAGAATAGTTAATTTTTTTTTTACTTTAAGGAATGTACCTTTTTTGTCTTGGTTTTTGAAAAAACGAAAATATTTATATACATTGTGCAGTATGTGTATATTTTGTTCAAATGGGCCCTTTATTTAATTTTTTGGTTGTTGTATGGTGCTGACATACGGTACAAGTACAAATTATAGTACATATGTATAAAAGGGTGTCTATTGTTGCACTATATTGATTTAATAAAAGAAAAATGGAAAATCATGTAGTGTAATTTATTATGCCTTTAATTTTTTTTAATGAGGGTATAAATTAGGCTTGATATAATTCTTGTCTAAAATAGTTCCTAATTTTTCATAAATAGATTGTGACTTCTACAATAAATTGCGACATAAGTTGTCGCATTGAATGAAATAATCATTCTTATTATTTCTTGGTTCCTATTTCAGAAATAGCTGAATGGGGACAAACTCGAATCACTCCAAATAGGATATCAGGATGTCGAGCAAAGAAACAAAGTAGAGGAGCACGTCATCGAAGGACATGTTTTCGAGGTCGTGAGATCATACGAAATGGTGTCCCCAGGGTGACACAAAATCTGTTACGGAATGAAAGGGCTATACGAAGGGAAAGAGAAAAGAAACTGAAAGAGTTCAAGTCTTTTAAGATGTCACCTAACATTAGCGTTGCTAGTTTTATACATCTGATTGAAATGAAATGTGTAGAACTAGAAAACTATGTGGAAATCTCGGATTGAAAAACATTAGCTATTTTATCAAATTCTCTCTGTGACCCTTGGGGTGAGAGATTAATTGATGTTTACCACGAGATTTCGCTTAGCGAGCCCTTTTGAGTGTACGTAAGTCGTCTAGAATACTTGTGGAATGACTTTTATTTTTAGATTGACTTGTAACATGAAGTTATATATTAATTTTATATTATATATATATATATATTAAGTTGTTTATCTCTTTTTACGTGAATTTCATTCATTTATTGGAGTTTAAAACGACTTAATTGAAAGCTATCATCCTAATACAAATTAAAAAATTAATTTCTAATTTTGGACAAGTGTTTAGTTCATATATGATGATTCAATTCTTAAGTGTCCTTTCGATTTTACACTAAACATGAAACCTTTAGGTGAAATGATTTGACTAAATGTGTAATTTGCATGCATAATTGATAACACACTTGCGTAATTGTCTCCTAATAACAAACATGGCATCAAAAAGCATAATTGCTGACTTGAATAAAGGAGAAAAATTAAATGAAGACAACTACGACATTTGGAGTCGTAAGAAGTGGTATGTACTGAAAGAGCAAAACTCTCTTGAAGGTATTAACCATGTCTTAAGTCTACCAGAAGAGGGCAATACTGCACAACAAAGAAGAGAACTTGAAGCTTATAAGGCTTGAAAAAAGGTTGATTTCATTGCACGTGGAATCATTGTAAGTTCTGTGGTTGATGAACTCATAAATGAGTGTGAGAAATTTCCTACTTCCAATGCCATTTGGGTACACTTTTGAGGAACATATGGGGATACTTCTGTTACCCGCCTCAGACTATTAAATTTGACACTTACATAAAGCGTCATGATCAGAACATCAAATAACACCTTAGGGTGATGTCGAATATGATAGCTCAACTCAAAAGTGTTGGTCACATTATCTCGGATGAGCAGTAGGTTCAGGCAGTGATTCAATCTCTTCCTAACTATTGGGAATACTTGAAGGTCAACTTAACCCACAATGAAAACATCAAAACTTTTTCTGATGTTGCACGTCACGTTGAACTTGAAGATGAGCGGCTCGGTACTGCTATAGCTGCTTATAATACCTTTATGGCAGAATCAAGTGATAATAACTCTTCATTATTCAAGCATAAGAAGTGAAAAAAGAACGTGAAGGATAAAGAGATCGAAGAAGGACCCTCTGAGAAAAAGAACAAGCCAAATTCCAAGAAGGAAAAAAGTTTTTTCAAGAAGAAAGACAAGAGCAAGATGAAGTGCTACAATTGCCAAAATCTGGGGCATTTTGCTCGTGAATGTCCTGAGCAGAAAAAGGTAGCATTTTTAAACACAACTCTTAGTGCTACATATGTTTCTAGCACTGCTTTATTAATTGAATCTTATTCTATGTGGATTGTAGACTCAGGAGCCACCAACCATGTGAGTCGAGATCGAGAAGCGTTTGTGGAGTTCCGTCGAGTTTCACCTGGATCAAGGTGGATCTATGTATGAAATAATACACGACTTAAAGTCAAAGGGATTGGCACTTGCAAAGTAGATTTGCGTGCAGGACGGTCTTTAATGTTGCATGACGTCCTCTATGCTCTAGAAATTAGACGAAACTTAGTATTTGTGTCTGTTCTTTTAGATGTTGGTTTTCATTTGTTTTTTAGTCGTAATTGTGTAAGAATTACTCTAGATAATGTTTTTTATGGTTTTGGACATCGTTATGATCGCTTTATTATTTTAGATTGTAATCCTTCAACTTATGGCTATTATGTTGACCGTTGTGTAATGTCATATTATTCAAGTAATAATGATGTTCATATACTTACTTGGCATTCTAGATTGGGTCACATAGGGCAAGACCGAATGAACAGATTGGCAAAGGAAGGACATCTAGGTTCTTTCTCCAAAATTGAAATGCCAACTTGTCAAAATTGTCTTGCTGGAAAGACCACACGTAAACCATTTGGGAAGGCTACAAGAGCCGAATTCTTATTGAAATTAATCCGTTCTGATATCTGTGGTCTAATGAATGTGAGAGAAAGGACCGGTGCTTCATATTTCATTACATTCATTGACGATTTCACGTGCTTTGGTTATGTCTATTTGATATCTCATAAATCCAAAACACTTGAATACTTCAAAAGATATATGAATGAAGTTGAGAATTAATTAGACAAAAGTATAAAAACATTAAGAACCGATAGAGGCCGTGAATATTTTTTAAAATAGTTTGAAGAATTGTGTATTGAAAAAGGCATTATCAGACAATTGACTACTTCTTATACACCTCAACAAAATGGTGTTGCCGAAAGAAGGAATAGAACATTATTGGATATGACAAGATCCAAAATGGCGCAAACAAATTTTTCAATCTCTTTCTGGGGAAATGCGTTATTAACTGCCTCCTACATATTGAATAAAGTGTCTTCTAAATTAGTATCTTCTACTCCTTATAAACTATGGACTGGAAATAAACTAAACTTTAATGATCTATGACCTTGGGGTTGCGCTGCATATATTAAAGATTATTTTGGTAAGTTTGGAAAACTAAGTCCAAAAGGAAAAAAATATATCTTTATAAGATACTCAAAACACTCCAAAGGATATGTGTTCATTGGTGAATTGGAAGATGGAAGTACTACTAAAATTAAATCACGAGATGTCATATTCCTGTAAAATGATTTTTCAAAAAGGAATTAAATAAAGAAAAATAAGCCTCTTTACGAAATGTTGAATTCAGATGATCAAATAATAGCGCATGACATGCTTGACAATTCAATTGATCAAGAAATGATTCTTGGTCCAAGTGGGAGTCATGAATCCCAAAATCCTATTGAGGAATTTAAACTTCAATTATGTAAGATTATCAGAAAAGTGTACCTAAACGATCTTATGAGATTGAGGATTATGTTTTCTTGGTTTCTCCAACAGAATTGGATGAACCTAAATCTGTGACTGAGGCTTTATCAAGTCCTGGAAAAGATAAATGGATAAAAGAGATGAAAGAAGAATTAGGGTCCATGAAAACTAATAAAATTTTGGGATCTAGTTGACCTTCCTTCTGGGCGTAAAACTATTGGGAATAAATGGATTCTCAAAGTTAATCGCAAATCAGAAGGGTCAATAGAAAGGCATGAAGCACAATTGGTGGCAAAAGGTTTTACTTAAGAAGCTGAAACAGATTATGAGGAAACTTTTTCACCAGTTGTGAAATTTACCTCAATCCGCCTGCTTTTGTCTATAGTTGCACGTTTATATTTAGAGTTACACCAAATGGACGTGAAGACCACTTTTATCAATGGAGAACTAAATGAGGAAATCTACATGGAACAACCTATAGGTTTTGTTATTAAAGGGAAAGAAAGAAGATTTATAAATTAAACAGATCAATATATGGCCTTAAGCAGTCTTCAAGACAGTGGTACCTGAGATTTCATAAGAAAGTGATTTCATTTGATTTCACCATGATCGATGAAGACCATTGCATCTATGTGAAAAAGTCCAATGAAATGTTTATGATTCTTTCGCTTTACGTGGATGATATTTTATTAGCTGAAAATAATTTAGAGTATGTAAAATTTGTTAAGTCATGGCTTTCAAATTCATTTGACATAAAAGATATGGGTAAATCAGACTATATATTAGGTGTTAAAATCCAAAGAGACCGTTCCAAGAAAATTTTGAGTCTATCTCAAGAAACATACATATTAAAAATTTTGGAACGTTTTCGAATGAATAGTTGAAAATCCATGGATACTCCTATAGAAAGAGGTGAAACTTTAAGCCTTGAAATATGTCCAAAGACTGAAAAAGAAAAATAAGACATGTCCCGAGTACCATATTCCAGTGCGGTTGGGAGTTTGATGTACGCTATGATGTGTACTCGTCCAGATATTTGTTATGTTGTAGGTCTGGTTAGCAGGTATCAATTCAATCCTGGAAAAGATCATTGGAAAGCAGTAAAGAGAATTTCTTGATACCTGAAGGGAACTGCTGATTATTCACTATGTTATAGTGGATTCGATTTATCCATAAGAGGTTATACAGATGCTGATTGGGCGGGTGACCGGTATGATAGAAAATCAACTTTCGGGTATGCCTTCTTGCTAAATGGTGGTACAATTTTATGGAAAAGCAAGAAACAAACTTGCACAATCCTGTCGACTATGGAATCCAAATTTGTAGCTTGTACATCTGCAGTACAAAAGCTATTTGGTTGAAGAGATTCTTTGAGCATTTGAACATCACAAAGAATTCTAAGGGTCCCATGATTTTATATTGTGACAGTCAAGCTGCTATCGCATATACGAAGGATCCTGAATATCACAGCAAGACCAAGCACATTGATATTAAGTATAACTTTATAAGAGACATAGTAGCAAGTGGAGAAATAAATTTACAATACATTCCTACACAGAAAATGATAGTTGATCCCTTTACTAAGGCGATATCTAGAGACTTGTTTGAGAAACATGTTATGGCTCTAGGATTATGTAGGATATGATTATGTTTATGTATTTTAGATGAATGGATTTTAATTATCATCAATATAAGAATTTTGAATTTATGTTCAATCTCATATGCATGTTAAAAAATATTTTATCAATATAGTGTGTCGAACAAGATGCAAGATTGGCTCTCGCACACGAGCAATCGCCTCTTACGTCGAGGAGCGTGAAGAGAAAATTTCCACCATAAGATAATGACTTATTTTTGTAAAGCCAAATGTGAGTTTCTCTAAGAATATAAATTTAAGGATTATTAAAGAAAGAAACTTAGGTTAGACATTTAGAAGTGTCTAGACCTAGATCTATACGATGTTGAATGGCTAAAAGAATAAGACACACGTACAAATATAAGATGAGAACATCATAGCACGTGTTTCATACCACGTGTGCTTAATGACCAATGCGTTAATAAAAGAATGAATCCCTACTTCTTCAGTGTGTGAGACCCTAAAAGTTATTTTAACTTTTCATTGGAATACCCTTAGACCTTTAACTGTTTCTTGAAGTTTCAGTTGGTGTTGCTACTTTAGCTTGTTACTAATAGCCATGAGAGATTCGACAATTGTCTAAGAAAGATATCAATCCAGAGCTAAAAGGATACGTTGGGACACTCCATAAAACCCATAACGTTTATCAATCTACAATTGCAGGTACAAGCAAAGGAGTTAGTGGACAAAGATATCAGAACATGAACATGAATAAGATATTTGAAAAATCATTTATACCAAAAATACAAAAAGACCCCTTGTACATACCCCCACAAATTACCACATATTGAGATAGTTTGAACAAAGATAAAGAAGCTTATAACCATATAGCCCGAGGATATATAGAAAATATCTACAAAGTACAAACTTTTCTAAACCTTAACCCCAGAGCTACAAATATCAAGAACCAAACACAAACTATATAACCCAAAAATTGCAAGGTTACAACAAGCTAATCGCACTACCCAAAACCAATCCAAGCTTAATAAAAACATGTTTCGACTATGGATTATTAAATACCGTATATACCCAAGATGGAGAAGAACTAACAACTATAGAAAAATTATATAAAGTATTCACCACCTATAAAAGAGTAACCAAAGAAAATCTATTTTATATAAAGTTTTATACTGCACTAGCAGAGATATTATACGATGAGATCAAACCAGTTATACAAGTTGTAAAAAAAGGATTAATTAGAGATAAGATTATACCGGAAGATATTGTGCAGCAGCCAGAGATACCCAAAATCTAGATACCTGATTTTTATATAAATAAACGACTTATTAGATTAGCTACAATTATTCAAGAATTAACAAATAATTACATCAATGAAAACCCAATATGGATCTATTATTCAAGAGACCATCAAATGATTTATTCAAATTTAAGAGAGCTACGAGAAATAGATATGGAAGATGTTAGACAATGGATAATGACGTTACTTAACCCAGAAAAACAATCTACTGCAAGAGAAATTAAGAAAAGATTTATTTCAGACGGATTATTAACAAGATATTACAAAATAATTGGACACAAATATCCAGACCATCAATGTTCGAAATGTAATGGAGGAGATAGTATTATCTCAGAAGTCCAGCTAGAATAAAACTAAGAAGATAAGGATGCCAGCTAGAAGACAAAAATCAATGGAGCAAGAATGGAAGGAGACAAGGAAAATGACATATGAAAGAAAAGTTAGCCTTTCCTGAAATTTCTTTACGTAAAGAGATAAGTACATTAGATTTTAGTGCCATTATTACTTTTTGACTTCCTTGTACCTACTATTAATAGCCTTTAAGACTTTTTAGCACCCACTTTGTAAAAAATAAGGCACGTGTAAAGTAAGAACAATGTAGATAAGTTTTACACGTTTTCTTAGGCTATAAATATGTAAGCCTCCGGCAAGTTAAGGGCAAGTCTTCATGTGTTGAAGCAAAAAACTCTCCTTTGTAAACGAAAAACTTTTGAATATTTAATAAAATACATATATATTTCAAAGAAAAAGCTATGGATGAACAAAACCCAGAATTATCAAATCTACCAGAACAGGTATATTTATTTATGGTTATGAATAGTTAAATTCATAAATTCTTGACAATCATGATATGATAAAAGAAGTTCATGTTAGTTACTTTATAGTAGAATTATTCGAAAAATAGCATGCTAAGAAGTTTATTAGCAAAGTGGAAAAGGAGAAAAATCCCTAAGAACTATGCCATCCTACAGGTGAAACCGGTGAGGCAAGAAAGCCGTGATAGGGGAGTAGTCAGAGTAGAGGTGCTGTTTAAGGGAAAAGTATCCAGATTACCATGCTAATAGTGACCGAAGAACATGTTATTTAAGAATAATCTAGTATATAATAATCTAAAATAATCATATTTTGTTACGTGTAAGATTGAAGAGAATATTTAGAAAAAGCATCATATGAAAAATGAATACCTATTTATCTGACGAAATGATAGATAAATTTAAAATACTTGTTGTGTATGTACTTAAGGATATAGAAATTGTAGATATAAGAAAAATTATATTGGAAAAAATATTTGATAAATATTTTATGACTAGAATAAATTACACACCTCACCTACCTAACTACTCTTATAAATACTTACATACCAAACCTACACATCAACCATGATAAATAACGACTATTGGAAAATTGATATGAAAAATATACAATTAATAGAAAAACTAATGAAAACAAATTTAGAAGAATATATGAGAACCAAAGATATAAAATATATAGAATACCTTAATAAAAATATAGAGGAGTTAATTAGATTAAAACAAACAACTAAAGAATATTATGAAAAAGCATTTAATTAACCCACCTAAATAATAGATAATTTTGAAATACTAGTTTTATACATACTTAGAGATATAGAAATTATAGACGTAAAGAAAATAATATGGGAAAAAATATTTAACATTGAAGATGAAGAGTTAGATATAAATCAGATAGAAGACGAGTTAGGGGAAATATACTTAAGTGATGACAATCACTATTACTACCTAGATAATTATTCAGATGGATATTATACAGATTAAGAAATGCTAGAATATATTCAAAGAGTTAGAGAAAAACAAAGTTGGCTATACGAAGAAATTAATTATAGAAACTAGCTTAGAAAAGGAAGAAAACAATTAAAAGAAAGATTAATTTGGATAAATAAAACCATAAAACAACTAAAATTAAAAGACAGTTTAGAATATGATTTAGACATGGAATTATTCATAGACGAAAAAGACAGGATAATTAACGAAATAGATAACCTAGAATTTAATATCAGATATAGTACAATTAGAATAAATTATTACAAAGAAATTTGCAGTATCACAACTACTTTAGGATAAAATGATAGACTATGCGTATTTAAAATATTGGAGACAAGATATGAAAGAAATAAGATTAACAGAAATACTTATGAAAGAGAATTTAATTGAATATTTTAGAATAAAAGATATAAAATATTTAGAATACCTCCAAAATAATATACAAGAGTTACAAAGACTAAGAGAAAAAATTAAAGAATATTACAGTAAAGCATTTAATCAAATACCATCTAATCACTCCCCAAGATATGAACATTAATAAAATTAAAATAAATACACTAAAAATAAAAATGTTTAGAGAAGTTAAGAAATATCCACGCACAAATAAAAATTGATGCATTAGATCTATAATAGATCTATCTATTTGTTTACCCAAGTTATCTGCACCTCCTACAAATGGTATCGAACTTTTTACCATTCATTAAAATACTCCACAAGAGACAAAATCATCATTTATTATTTTTCTTAAATTATTATTTTATTAATGAAAAATTAAAAAATACGTGGAGAATTAATATTAATAAAGTTTCTTTTTTCTTACAGTGAAAAAAAAATAATCCTAAAATATATGATTAGAAAAAACTTCCTTAAAGAAGAAAAGACACTCACGTTACTCTGTTTTTTGCTTTCTTTTTCTTTTTTGATAAAATGAAAAATTTATTAATAACATTAAAATAATACTATATGCTAGAGCAGTAGAAGCTGAGAGTTACTCTGAATAGTTAAGTATAGGAGCAACTACTAAATCATCTAGAAGTCGGTGATGAAACTAAAATCTGCTCATTAAATTAGTATATAAAAACCAAAATTGGCTACTTTTTGACTGTTGTGCTTTTTTATACTCATCCTTGTATTATGGGATTTCAATGCAATCACTTTTTTCTTTTGTCTTTATATTTTTGCAGGTTTCAATAATTGTTTTTTACTTAAAACTTTATAGTAATCTATGATTTCAAATTTAAATTTACTTCTGATTTGAGATAATTTTAAAATAAATTTTAATATGTTTTGAAAGTTTTATAATAAATAAGTTATCATCTATTTTTAATAGATAATTATTAATTGAATTTTTTTTTGGTGAAATTTTGATATATCTTATTTTTAAAGAGACAACTTAGCTTATGATTTGATGTAAAGTTTTCAAGATTTTAGTATGTTCTTGATGTTTAAAAGCTTGATAATATCTATATTTCTAGAGATAAATTTGCTTGTGGGTTGAGGTATGTTTTCTAAAACTTTAGTTTGTGCTTGAAGTTTACAATAATAAATAACATATATTCTTGGTAGACAATTGCTAATTGAGAAGGATTTTTTTACTAAACATTGATAGTATCTATGATTGAAGAGACAAATTTACTTGTGACTTGAGGTAATTTAGTATGTTTTTTATGTTTACAAGATTAAATTATCATGTATTTTTTATAGACAATTAATACAATTATCCATGCTTTGTGCGGTTATAATATGCACGTATTAACAATATCTTTTTATTAGTTCAGATAAGAACAACGATGAATTTTTATATACACATATAAAACTTAATTATCTATGCTGACGAAATTAAAAATATAAATATTTTTATTAAGAAAATAGAGTTTGAAGAAACTTCATTTTCATAAACTAAAAAGAATAAAATAAATCATGAAATATATATATATATGTATATATATATATATATACCTATTTGTCGGACAGAATGCCTAGCTCCATCTCTCGAAACCGACACGTACAAGATGTTCTGCTGCCTTGAGATGCATATCCGCTATTTGATTGAAATGGTCTAAAAACTACCCTCTCTACTATATGCTTTAGTTTCTCTATAAAAAAGGGTCACGACCCTTTCGTTATGAAAGTTGGTTTGAATGTTCTCTCCAAGATGCCTGATGCAATAACCAAAGTAGGTTGAAGTGAAGAAAATTGAACCCTTCTTTGAAATACTTGGATGCCTATCCAAAACAAAACACTACTCTTCGGTATCTTCGATGCAGCTTCGCAGTTGTTCAGAAAAAAAATCATAAGAGGCATCATATTATTTGCCCGCTACACAAAAAGCAACAAAAAAGATGTGATTCTCCGCATCCTGTGCCAATGCCGCTAGTAGAACTCCATTATACCTGCTCCTCAAGAAAGTTCCGTCGACGGCTATGCCTTTTCTCAAATGTCAAAAACCTTGATTCCAAGCACCATAGGATACAAAAAAGTACTTGAACCTTCCATTTTCATCAACATGCAACGTCGTCTTACTTCCGAGATTTGTGGACTCAAGCATGTAATGGTAGGCATCGAGGACTGCATACCCATGCTCGTGTGTCCCCCTAACCAAGTCCTTGGAAATCCCCATGTCCGTATATATCTACTAATTACTAACCAAGACACCCAATTCCGTAAGGAGTTGATTGGCCATAATCCTTGTAGAAGGGCCTTTGCCATTGGGGAATCTATTATTGAAATATTCACCAAGGACCTTTGCTGTGGCGTGGGGATTTTGGCCCGAGATGTGCTCCGAACCAAATGTGTGATACTTTTCATGTTTATGAATGACGAATCTGTCAGAACTTAAGTACTTCACCGCTCTCAACCACCATTTGCAGTTCGAATTAGGACATTTGTAGCAAAAGACTTTGTTCGAATTAATCACCTTCATTATTCTGAATTTTTTTTCAAGCAAGAAATAAACAAATTAGTAGATAATTGTTTCTTGTCCTTGAATGACATTCCATTAAAAAAGCCAGTCTCGTCGTCTTGAAGATTGCTAGACCGTGTTGATCGAGAAGAACTGCCCACCATATTGGCCGCATCAACGGGCGTAGGTTTTTGATAATCATCTGGAACATTCATGTCTAGATCATCCAACCTATCATCAAAGATGTCTTGTTGTTCTTCTTCTTCTACATTCTAGTTCTCATTATTTCTCGTCTTTTCAACCAGTACAGCCTTAACACCGGCCTGGATGAATCACTAAGATAAGTACACAACCGAACCTGATCGTTTATCTTGAATGGTAGTACCCTCTAATTTTCAAAGGAGCTGTGCATGTAGCTGATGACGAATTCGTTCGGTTGACAATTCAGTCCACAATAGCTGACTATTAAGTTCACAAAATCATCATACGAAACATCACTTTAGACTGTCATAGCTATCGTCTCTATCAGTTCACCCTCCTTTCAATGCCATACATATCAATTTCTCTTCTCGATCAATTGACCATGACAATTTACCCCTATTGTTATTGATCCCTCCATTACCTAAATGAAGTCATTTGTTAAAAAGAGTTAATAGTGATTTCATAGTGTCGTAAACATGAATCCCAACAGATGTATAATCTGTTGCAACAGGTGAAAAATAAGTTGCAACAGGTAAGTGATCAGTTGCAACAGATTACTTACCTGTTGAGATTCATGTTACGCTCCTGAAGTTGATTTTAACAGATGAGTCATTTGTTGTAACAGGTGAATCATATGTTGCAATAGACTATACATCTGTTGCAACAGATGAAGCGCCTGTTGGGATAGATGTTACTGTACTAAGAAACCTTTGAAGCTGATTCCAACAGATGAGTAACATATTGCAACAGATAATTAACCTGTTACGACAGATGACTTACCTGTTGTAATAGATGATGCGTCTGTTGGAATCAAGTTCAGGTTTTATTGCAATAGGTTACTAATCAGTTGCAACAGATATTTACCTTGTTACAACAGATGACACGTTTGTTGGAATCGAGTTCAGGTTCTGTTGCAACAGGTTACTAATTTGTTGCAACAGATATTTATCCTATTGTAACAGATAACTAACCCGTTGCAATAAATAACTAATCTTCTATAATAGAAGGGTCATATGTTGTAATAGATGATCCATCTGTTCGATTCATGTTACGGCACTATAGAACCATAAATATGAATCCAATATATGAGTCTTTCGTTGCAACAGATGGCTTATCTATCACAACAGATGATTGATCTACTTAAACAGATAACTCTTATGTTGCATTCATATTCGCGTGCTATCTATTTTTTAAAAAACAGCACAATAGAAGTTACCCAGATGACAAATTCAACTAAAAATCATAATTTGACTTACCAAAGTCTCCTATGAAATAATGCTAAAGTGGAAAGTGATGCAAAGAATAAAATTTTACCTAAGAAATTGGTCAAATAACAGCAGTAGAGGTAACAACAACAACAATAATGGTCAACAGGAGGAAGATAAAGATGATAATGAAGTAGAAGATGATGATAATGAAGTAGAAGAAAATGAATAAAGCAGCAACAACAAAGAACAAAAAAATCGTTAAGAGAGAGAAAACAATAATGGATGAGAAAGGAGAGAAACGCGCCTTTTCCCTTTGTTTCCTATTATATTAGGTAAATATTTGGATTAAAGTGTAAATTTAAAAACTTGTAGGCTATTCTCAAACTTACCCAACTTTCTTAATCCATAATAAAGTAATTGTCACATCCACTCAATTATTAAGACTTGAGTCACGTATAAGGTGTAGGTGACTCAAGTCTTAATAATTGAGTGGAGGTGAAAATTACTTTATTATGGATTAAGAAAGTTGGGTAAGTTTGAGAATAGCCCACAAATTTTATATTTACACTTTGATCTAAATATTTACCAAATATAATAGGAAACAGAGAGAAAAAGACGCGTTTCTCTCTTTTCTCATTCATTGTTATTTTCTCTCTCTTAATGATTTTTTCTGTTCTTTGTTGCTGATTCTTTATTCATCATCTTCCATTTCATTATCATCATCTTCCATTTCATTATCATCTTCATCTTCCTCCTGTTGACCATTGTTGTTGTTGTTGTTATCGTTACTGCTGCTATTTGACCAATTTCTTAGGTTAAATTTTGTTTCGTACATCACTTTCCACTTTGGCATTACTTCATAGGAGACTTTGGTAAGTCAAATTATGATTTTTAGTTGAATTTGTCATCTAGGTAACTGCTATTGTGCTATTTTTTCAACAATAGATAGCACGCGAACATGAATGCAACATAAGAGCTATCTGTTTAAATAGATCAATCATCTGTTGCAATTTATGAGCCATCTGATGCAATGGAAAACTCATATATTGGATTCATGTTTATGGTTCTATAGTGCCGTAACATGAATTGAATAGATGGGTCATTTGTTGCAACATATGACCCGTCTATTACATCAGATTAGTTATCTGTTGCAACAGGTTAGTTATCTGTTGCAATAGGATAAATATCTATTGCAACAAATTAGTAACCTGTTGCAACAGAACCTGAACTCAATTCCAACAGACGTGTTATCTGTTGTAACAAGGTAAATATCTGTTGCAACTGATTAGTAACCTATTGCAATAGAACTTGAACTCGATTCCAACAGACGCATCTTCTGTTACTACAGGTAAGTCATTTGTCGTAACAGGTTAATTATCTGTTGCAACATGTTACTCATTTGTTGGAATCAGCTTCAAAAATTCTTTAGTACTATAACATCTATCCCAACAGGTACTTTATTTGTTGTAACAGATGTATAATCTATTTTAACATATGATTCACCTGTTATAACAGATGACTCATCTATTGAAATCAGCTTCAGGAGTATAACATGAATCCTAACAGGTAAGTAATCTATTATGACTGATCACTTACCTATTGCAACTTATTTTTCACCTGTTGCAGTATATTACATATCTATTAGGATTCATGTTTACAATACTATGAAATCACTATTAACTTTTTTTAATAAATGACTTTACTTAGGTACCACTAATGGAGGGATCAATAACAATAGGGGTGGATTGTCATAGTCAATTGATCGAGAAGAGAAATCATTTTATGTATGGTGTTGGAAGGAGGGTGAACTGATAGAGACGATAGCTATGACAGTAAAAAATGATGTTTCGTATGATGATTTTGTAAACTTAATAGTCAGCTATTGTGGACTGAATTATCAATCGGAAGAATTCGTCATCAGCTACATGCACAGCTCCTTTGAAAATAAGAGGGTACTACCATTCAAGATAATCGATCAGGTTTGGTTGCATACTTATCTTAGTGATTCATCCATGCCGGTGTTAAGGGTGTACGTGGTTGAAAAGAGAGAGATAATGAGAACCAAAATATAGAAGAAGAACAACAACAAGACATCTTTGATGATAGGTTGGATGATCTAGACATGAATATTCTAGATGATCATCAAACACCTATTCCCATTGATGCAACCAATATGGTGGGGAGTTCTTCTCGATCGACACAGTATAGCAATCTTCAAGACGATGGGACCGACTTTTTCAATGGAATGTCATTCAAGGACAAGAAAGAACTATCTACTAATTTTTTTATTTCTTGTATGAATTTTTTTTTTAGAATAATGAAGGTGATTAATTCGAGCAAGGTCTTTTGCTACAAATGTCCTAATTCAAACCAAAAATGGTGTTTGAAAGCGGTGAAGTACTTAAGTTCTGACAGATTCTCCATTTATAAACATGAAAAGTATCACACGTGGTTCGGAGCACATCTCGAGCCAAAATCCTCATGCCATGGCAAAGGTCCTCGGTGAATATTTCAATAATAGATTCCCCGATGGCAAAGACCCTTCTACAAGGGTTATGGCCAATTAACTCCTTACGGGATTGGGTGTCCTGGTTAGTTATTAAAAGATATTTATGGATATTGGGATTTGCAAGGACTTTGTTAGGGGGACACATGAACATGGGTATGCAGTCCTTGATGCCTACCATTACATTCTTGAGTCCACAAATTCCGAAAGTAAGACGGCGTTGCATGTTGATGAAAATGGAAGGTTCAAGTACTTTTTTGTATCCTATGGTGCTCGGATTCAAGGTTTTTGACATTTGAGAAAAGGCATAGCCATCGACGGTATCTTCTTGAGGAGCAGGTATAATGGAGTTCTGCTAGCGGTATTGGCGCAGGATACGAAGAATCATATCTTTCTTGTTGCTTTTTGTGTAGCGTGCAAAGAATTTGATGCCTCTTATGGATTTTTTTTGAACAACTGCAAAGTTGCATTGAAGATACCAAAGAGTTGTGTTTTATTTCGGATAGGCATCCAAGTATTCCAAAGTTGGGTTCAATTTTCTTCACTTGATCTTACTTTGGTTGTTGTATCAGGCATCTTGGAGAGAAAATTTAGACCAACTTTCATACTTAAAGGGTTGTGACCCCTTTTTATAGAGCAACTAAAACATATAGTAGAGAGGAGTTTTTAGAATATTTCAATTAAATAGCAGATATGCATCTCAAGACAGTAGAATATCTTGTACATGTCATTTTCGAGAGATGGAGCTAGGCATTCTGTCCAGCAAATAGGTGCATTTTTATGAGTTTAATGTCTTGTTTGAGTTACAAGTTTAGTATGATGTAGTACTAAGTGATTCTTTTGTATAGGTACAATTTTATGACATCAAACATAGCTGAATCGATGAATTCATTGTTTGGTGATGAAAGAGAATTTCTCATCAAAGCTCTGTTTGAAATAATAAGCAAGAAGTATGACCAATTTTTTTAACGAAAGGCATGAGGAGTTCAAGGACGCATGAACCCCATTTGTTCTAGAATTAGAAAAAACAATATTAACAAACATCGGATTGGGGAATAGGTTATTATCTCATCAAATAGCAGATTACAAGTTCAGTATCAATGGTCATAGGGATGTTGCCCTGATCGATCTTCAAATAAGATCTTGTACGTGCAGAGTTTTTGACTTGGACAAAATACCCTGTCCACATGCTATGGCAGTGGTTTGAGCTCAATACGATGAAAAATATGGAACTAAAATTTATGATTACTCCTCTCCATATTATTTGTTGGAAATATATACAATGGCATATAGTAGGCATATTACTCCGGTGCCTCCCAAAGAATCTTGAGTTGTTCCAGCAGAGCTTTTGGGGAGATTAATACCTCCGCCATATGTTGATCCAAGCACTATCAAACCAGGAAGAAGGCCATATAAGAGGAGGCATGGAGTCAGAGAATCATTTCTATCAAGAAGAAACAAAAGAACTTGTGTTGTTGTTTGTTATGGACTTTTATAAATTTAAATCATTGTTGTGAACGTAAATGTTATCATTTATTATATATAAAATATCTTTTTTAATAACTTGTGCATCAATAAAAAGAGGCAAACTATGAACTAAATACAATAGACCACAAAATTATTTTCAACAGATTACCCATCTGTTGCAACAGATGGACATTAACTTGAAGAACACAATACAGTTTATCAAACTGGAATGTTTTTCTCCAACAAATGACAAATCTGTCACAGCAGATGGATAATCTGTTGATAGAAACCCAACCGATGACCAATCTGTTCCAACACATGGTCCATCTTTTGAAAGAACTCAAAAGCCAAAATTGCTATTGCTACTGGATTAAAAATTGCTCCTTACCTCCAACCATCAACATGTTGACATGTATGTTTAGAAGAAGAAACAGACAAAATAAAAATTAAATAAGAATTAAAAAGCCAAAGTCAACTAAAAATAATTTTTTCATTAAACAAAAAATAAAAAACATTAGGTATAGATCCAATATAGAAAAATTAAAATACATATGCTAAAAGAAAATAACATATTCTAATTATTATTATTATTATCATCATCATCATTATTATTGCTAGCCGACCAATCAACTGGTAACAGCAAGACCCTTATCAGCCTCTGCATCTCTCTGAACATCCTTTCTCTCATGGTGACCAACTACCTCTATAGGTCATTAGCCTGTCTTTGAAGTTCTCGTATGGTGTCGCGCAGAATAGCAATGTCCTAAACAGGATCATCCATATCTAGAACACACATGAGTTGACAAAAAATGTAAACACAAAAGTAAAGAAAAGAGTCTGAATGTAATACAATGTATACTACCAACTGGTAGATTTATAAAGAGAAAAACTTACCTCAACGAGAAAGGAATATGCTCTTTGAATAGAAGTGGTTGAAGATGTAATACGAAAAGAGAAAATGCAAAAAATAAATAAAAGTGGAGTAGAATGAAGATTAAGGAGAGACCTATTTATAGAGGATTGACTTTGAATGTGTTGGGAAAAAAAGGCACGAATGTTTAGCTCCATTGTATTAATTACATTCAAACTGTTGCCTTTTTGTTTTCTATGAAAAGTTACTATTTTTTCTTTTACATTCAAACTTCTCACCTTTTCAAAATGGTTTGAGGCTTAATAAGAACCGTTATTATTGAGATGTTGCAACAATCATCCATTTGTCACAATAGATAACCCACTGTCATAACAGATTTACCATCTATTTCAACAGATTTACCATTTGTTGCATTTGTTGCAACAAATAGTCTGTCTGTGCAACAGTTGAGATATCTATTTCAATATATAGATAATCTATTGCGACAGATGGACCATCTATTGGAGGAGATGTTTTGATTTCTTCTAACTGCTGATTCATCAGTTGCTACAGATGGAGAATCTGATTCATCAGCTATTTTAAATGTGTTAGACGAAAAGTCATGACTGTCACCTATTTTTTAATAGTCATCACATATTTGAAGATGAATAAATATTGTCTAACATTGATGGGGTAGGAAGAATAAGGTGCGTGCAGATGAATGGATCCACGTTCATATCAGGCTATTGTGACAGACACACATAAAGTACAATGATCTTGTGAATGAAGTTTTTTATCGATTAGAATTGGTCCTTCAAACAAGATCCTGTATTTTACAGTTTAGTTTGTAGGTGCAAACTGATAAGGCTGAAGGGTTCTAAGACGGTGGTGTCGATACCCTGTTACAATTTAATATTGGTTTTGCTCATGCTTATGTGTCAAGTTTGGAGAAGGGTTCAAGTTTTTTGCAGTAGTGTAAATATCCAATAGTGATTGGACTATTTTTAATGGTGTTATGGACTTTTGAAAGACCTCCAAAGCCTCGCACTACAACAACAAGAATGAAAAACTAATAGAATTCCTCTGGTCCAAATTTATATGGATGGGTTACTCGAGGAGACTATTATACAGCAGAAGGAACTTGGGAGAATACCTGTGGGGGAAAGTGGAGATGGAGAATACCATATGTCATCTCAGACCTTGTTTAAAAGGAAACACTAGGAAGCAAGTAAGGAACTTCTAGCAAATCTGGCCAATGAAATTGACCTGAAAGATAAAAAATCTAAATGAGCTACAAATGTGAAACTGTATCCAAATATTAAAATCCGTTAGTCATTATTGAAAAATAAAAATAATGAAGAGTATTGGAGCTGGGGACACTTTGCTAGGGACTGCGACTAGCGAGCATGGTCTCAATGAAGAACCACAAAGAGCAGAATCAGAACACTAAGGAAGCATCTTGGCGAGCACAGAGGATTGGTAAGATTTTCAATCATGAATGAAACATAAACCAACAACTACAGAAGTAAAAATAAGCGAAGCCAAGGCATCAATTTCTGAAGTCTAACTTGCATCCCATGCCTCCTGTTTATGGTTTTGATCAAGTTAATGGCAGTAGAAACAAAAAGGTCTGAAGTTGGGCAGAAATTCTATGCCTTATTATTTCCACTGCCTTTGACCTAAATAGAACAGCAAGCGGAAGGCCTGGGATGCAAGTTTATCTTCAGAAATTGCCATCTTGGCTTGATCCCGTATTTTTACTTCAAGAGTTGTTGGTTCAGGTTTCAATCCTGACCGATAATCTTACTACCATCGGTGCTCACAAAGCTGCAACCTTAGAGTTTTGGTCCTATATTTTGTTGCACTTTGGGGTCTTCATTCAGTTCACGCCAGCTAGTTGTAGTTCCCTAAAAAAGTGCACATCTCCAGTCCATTTTAACATTTTTATTTTCAAAATGGACTGATGGTTTTTCATTTTTGGATACACTTTCACATTTGCAGCTCATTCAATTTTTTCATTTTCATGTCAATTTCATCAGTCAGTTTCACTACACTTTTCTCCCTACCCTGTGTTTCTTCTTAAATAAGGTTTGAGTTGATATATGGTCTTCACCACCTCTTTCTTCCTGTACAAATATTCTTCCAATCACCTTCTGATGTATAATAGTCTCCTCGAGCAACCCATCCATATAAATTTGGACTAGAGCTATAACTATATTTATTTCTATTCTTGTTTGAAGCAGTGCGAGTTTTCAGAGGCCTTTCAAAAGTCCATTGAACCCTTAAAATCAGTCCAATAACTATTTGAATGTTTACACTGCCACAAAAAAGTTAAACCCTCCTCCAAACTTTACACATAAACATTAGAAAAATCTTCATTAAACCGTAATAGGGTATCAACACCACCTACTTGGTCCCTTAGCCTTACCAGTTCAAACCTAACAATCTTAACTGTTAAAGGCCATATCTTGTTTGAAAGATTCATGCCTAATAGGTAAAGAACCAACTTTCACAAAATTAGTGTACTGCATGTGTGTTTTCACGATAGGTTGATCTGTAATACATACCTCCCATATATGAAGTGGTTCCATCTACAAACAACTTATTCCTCCAAACCCATGTTTACTCTAGCCTTTAATGTTGGTCGGGCAAAATTTTATCTAACTATACTTCCTTTTATCTGCAAATAAGAGAAAAATATTTGATGTTAAACAAGAGAAGAACAAAAATAATATTACAAAAGGGTAACACAAAATTGAATGAATCAACAGATGAACCATCTAATACAATAGATTCCCTATATGTTCAACAGATGAGTCATCTGTTGCAACAAGAGATGCATCTGTAGCAATAGATAGATGACATATTTCAACGGATGGGTCATCTATTGAAATAAATCAAACCAGCCTTGCTACTGATTTGATTTCTTTCAACAGTTTCTCAGTCTGTTCCAACAATTGATTCATCAGTTGCAATAGTTGAGAAGACTATTGCAACACCACCACCAACATCAACAACAACATCAATGACAAAGAAACAACACCATCTGTTCCAACACCATCAACAACACAAACACCACATGTTCCAACAACACCAACACCCATTTCTCAATAAATAGAAAACTGGTAATAGGTAAATCAATAATAACAATAGATGTAAATATATAATTTAAATTACATACAAAGAAAAAGATGAGAAGAAAAGATAAATAGTGAACCATACTACAATGTCAAAAAAGTAAAGAGATCAGAACACCCATTTCAGTCGAGCAAAGATATTAGGGGGATCGGTTGAGATCCAAAAAGATCCTCATGCAAAAGAGGATAGAAAAGAGAGGAAAAAAGGAGATGGCTATCATTACCCTAAAAAGTAGAGAAAGAGAATTCTTGATCTAAATAAAGAAGAGAGATGAGTTGAGTTAATTTATGGCTGAAGTAGAGAGAATTCTAGAGATGAGTTTTAAATATTCATTAATAACTATTAAGGGGCATGAGAAGACGATGACATTGAAAAGACAAGATAAGACTACTCAAGGAGCAGATTTTTGAGTTATCCAAGTAATATTTTTTATCGCCTTAGTATTTATCTTTTTATCTCGGATGGGAAATTAGGAAATTTCTTTAAAATAAAAAAAAGATCTTAAAACATATAAGGCAACAGATGACAATTTTTGTTTGAAATTTCCAATGGCTCAATCATCTGTTGCAACAGATGATATTTTTTGTTTAAAAATTTTCAATGGCTCAGTCATCTGTCGCAACAGATGGCAATGCCTATTTGATAATTTACAACAGATAGTTGATCTATTGCGATAGATGACTTAATCCGTTTGAAAAATTCTAATAGATAAGTCATCTGTCACAATAGATGGCAACACCTATTTGATAATTTACAGCAAATATTTAATTTGTTTCAACATATGACTTAATCTGTTTGATAAATTCCAAGAGATAAATCATCTGTTGCAATAGGTTGACTATTTATTTTTATACAATTTCAATTGAGTTCATATGTTTAACTACAACTTCAATTGATTTAGCTACAACTAAGTATGATTTGATTGGGTCAATTACAACTTTAATTGAGTCTTTGCAATTGCATGATGTTGGTATTACATTCCTCCCGACCTGAGTCGTCGATCGATCACTCTAAGATGAAATGATTCTTATTAACTCATTATAAAGGTAATACCTAAATTAATTTAGATAGAACTAAGGGTGAGTTCATAAGGTCAACTACAACTTCAATTGAGTCTTTGTCAATTTCATAATGTTGGTATTGAGTTTCTTCTAACCTGAGTCATCGATCGATCACTCTGAGTTGAAACGATTCCTATTAACTTAAATAATTATCAAGGTAATACCTAAATAGATTTAGCTAGAAATAGGGGTGATTTCATAGGATTAACTACAACTTTAATTAAGTCTTTGGCAATTGCATGATATTAGTATTGCGTTCCTCCCGACCTGAGTCGTCGATAGATCACTCCAAGTTGAAATGATTCTTATTAACTCATTATAAAGCTAATACCTCAATTGATTTATCTAGAACTAGGGTTGAGTTCATGGGGTCAACTACATCTTCAATTCAGTCTTTGGCAATTGTATGATATTGGTATTCCTCCTGACCTGAGTCATCCATCGATAACTCTGAGTTAAAATAATTCTAATTAACTTATTATCAAGCTTATACCTAAATTTATTTATCTAGAAATAGGGGTGAGTTCTTGTAACACCTCGAATATGGTACCCAGAATGCTACACGGTGCTCATGACCCTGAAGGACCACAAGCTAACCCATGACTGATATCTATACCTGTATAATACATAAACTACTGTAGAATGTAGAAAATGAACGAGGCCATAAGGTTCAAACTGAACATAGCTGATAAGTCATAATATCTGGTGGGGTATGAGATACCTAAAATAAAACTGAAATAATTGTCTGAACATAATAGTCTAGAAAGCCTCTAAAACATGACTGAACTGTCTGAATAAGGAGTTAATGGGACATGTCCCTAACTAACTCCAACTAATAAACTAATCCATGAGATAATTAAAAAATAATCATGTCCTCGAAGGATAAGGACTCACTGTTAACTCTGACTGCAGATATCTAGAATCTACTGATGCTCTGGAGCTCGTGTCTCTGAACCTATGGTATAATACACCATAGCACGAATGAGTCAGTACTTTAAATATATTGGTATGCATGTGAGGTAGGCTAAATGCATGGGGTTCATATGGATAAACAATAATAATAACTGACTGACTATCATGAATGTGAGAATACATGCAAGAGACATAATAACTGATACTGAAATCGTGATAACATGATTACTGAATCTGAATACTGATAACTAATATAACTGATAACATGAGTGACTGTATTTGACAGTCCTTAATCTGATGGAACTATCTGAGTTCCATACTGTATCTGAGTTGACTGTATCTGACAGTCCTAAAATCTGAAGTACTATCTGAGTTCTTTTACTGAGACTGATACTGAAACTATGAGAGGTAGTTATTTAACCGACATGCCCCATATGCACTATAATAGCTGAACTGGGGTCCAATATGTTCCCTGATTGGAAGGGTGTCAATCCTGCACCACTGGTAAGAAAAACGTGTGAGTAACCCTCATATAACAGGTAACTCTAGTGCGAACGGTGGGAACCCTCATATATCAGGTTAAGACACATCATCTACCCTCATATAAAAGGTTATGATTTCTCAATCTATGCTGGCTACATAAATCTGGAACGCAAGGATTGCTTCTAAGAATCACACCCTCATATAACAGGTGAGTTCCCATCCTTGGGTTCACTCGGTGCTAATTCCTACTCCCATATGAATAGACACTGAACATGATTTACTGAATTGAACAAGGACTGAGTTACTGAATTCCGTTAACTGATGGAATACTACTGATATCTGACAACTGATTGAGTTCATGAGATCATGGAGATTTCCTGAGTCATAAGACTGTCTGAAGCCTAAGGATCATAGCTTGACTGAGAGTATCGTGAAAACATGACATGGCTCTAGGCACACAACTAATATTTCGGGTACAAGTACCCCCTAGACATGATAGAAGGAAACTGATGAAGCATAACTTTACCGAGTACAAAACCCACATCAACAATTCATAATTTAATAAGTTATGGATTTCACGAAGTACAGGGTTATCATACTATCTAACATGGACGAGAATGCTGATAATCATGTCATAATCTCATATTCTAATATTTTGGGCATTCCGACAACATATACATTTCACAATGATAGCATGGAAACCATTTAAACATAGGAGGATGACAGGCATGCCACCTTTACTTTATGTCTTGAGCTATAAAGCATGATTTTTACTCTTTCAAGCATTTTATCAACCACCTTACATGCATAACTTAGGGCATAAGTGAATTCATCAAATTACACATCATAAGTAACTAAATTCATGGATTTTATCTTGCATGTTAACATAATATCATGATAAACACACAAAGATTCCAACTTTGAAATCAATCAGCGTCAACAACATGATTACAAATAACCCACAACATAAATACCACGATTTATAGATAAAACAAGGTTCTTGAGCTTCATGGATGGAAGAAATCCATGAATGAACACAATGCATACCTTAGTTCATGATTTTGTGAAGATTGACAGTGAAAATTTCTTGTAATTGAATCTTCTATGAAAAACCCTAGGTTGTTCTTAAGAGGTTTTTGAGAGAAACTAGTGTATTTTGGGTGAAAAGTGGCTGAATCTCGTGTTAAAGGGATTAAATAGGGGTGGGAAGTTGAACTTTTTGACCTTGGACGCGTTATTTAATTTCAGTAAAATTTCTCGAATTGGACCCCTGGTGTGACGCAGCGCTATCGCGTCGTGTCACTGGATTTTGACAATTGGGAAATTGAGGGATGGCGCGACGCGGAGCTATCGCGTTGCTCCCTCATTTGTGACCTAGAACTTAGGAGCGGTGCAGGGGAAATTGCGTTGAGACACTAGAAAAGGACAATTGCCATTTCAGCTTGTGGCGCGGCGCGCCACTGACCAATATGGCGCTGTTTTACGAAGGAAACTTGAAATAGTCGTAACTTCTTACCCGGTTATCATATTTGGGAGAATCTTATATCGATGGAAAGGTTATTGAATTTCCTACATGACAAAAAGTGAAAATATTGAAAATTCCTTATGGAATAATCATCATTCAATTTGGAAGCTAATACTAGGCATTTTGAGATAAAATTAGCTAGAAAAATTTAGGGTATTACAATATCTCCCCCTTGGGAAAATTTGTCGTCGAATGAGACTGAGAGTGAGGGGAAGAACTTAAACTTACATACATACTGAACATGAAACTTGAGCTAAGACTGGAGCGGAGGTGAGTCGAGTCTTTAACTCCTGAAAACTCTTCTCGCAAGGATCGAACCACTGAAACTTGACTTTCTTCTGAGTCAATCAAGACATAGGGGATGCAATAGAAGAAAATACCTTAAAAACCATCTATAATATATAGAAAAACCCAAGAAACTCCTGATATTTGATGGATAAATAGGGCGAGGCCAGTTTTTTACCGGTTCGGTCTTTTGAGGATCTACTCTAATGCCATCACCGGAATTGATATGACCAAGGAATGCTCCTGACCTTAGCCAAAATTTGTACTTGCTGAATTTGGTGAATAACTGATGATCTCTAAGAGTTTGGAGTACTAATCTGAGATGTTCTGCATGATCGCGCTCACTGCGGGAATAGACCAGAATATCATCTATGAAGACTATGACGAACATGTCCAAGTACTGCTTGAACACGCAGTTCATCAAGTCCATGAAAGTGGATAGGGCATTGGTAAGACCAAAAGACATAACTAAGAATTCGAAGTAACCATACCGAGTACAGAAAGCTATTTTCGAAATGTCATATTCTCTGACTCTGAGCTGATGATAGCCGGATTTGAGGTTTATCTTAGAGAAATAGCTAGAACCCTGAAATTGGTCAAACAAGTCATAGATTCTGGAAAGATAATACTTATTCTTGACCATAACTTTATTAAGATGACGGTAATCAATGCACATTCGGAGAGAACCGTCTTTCTTGCACACGAATAAGACTGGTGCACCACATGGGGATATGCTGGGTTTGATGAATCCCTTATATAAGAGATCCTTCAACAGTTCTTTCAATTGTATGAGTTCTGCTGGTGCCATTCTGTATGGCAGAATAGAGATAGGCTGAGTATCTAGTAAAAGATCAATGCCAAAGTCTATTTCCCTTTTGGGAGGAATTCCTGGAAGATCTTTGGGAAAGGCATCTGAATATTCACTCACTACTGGGATTGAATCAAGACTGGGAGTATCGGAACGAGAGTCCTTAACTTGAACAAGATGATAAACACATCCCTTAGATATCATTTTCCTTGGCCGAAGGTAGGAAATAAGCTAACCCCTAAAAGCGGATACGTTACCCTTCCACTCAAGGACTAGTTCATTCAGGAACTAAAACTAAACTATTTTTTTTCTTCAGTCAACTATGGCATAGAAGGAATGAAGCCAATCCATACCAAGAATGACATCAAAATTAGTCATCTCTAATTCGACTAAGTCTGCTGAAGTGACTTTCTGAAATATCATAATTGGGCAATTCCTGTATACCCGCCGAGCTATGATGGTTTTACCCACTGGGGTAAAAACTAAGAAGGGCTATGATAAAATTTCAAGAATGATTCCGAAACCAACTGCTATATTGGGAGTAACAAAAGATAAGGAAACACCTGGATCTAGCAAAATGTAAACATGCACATGAAAGATCTGTAACATACCAGTAACCACATCAAGAGAATTTTTCTGATCCTGCCGGGACTTGAGAGCATAGAGACAATTTGGGCATTTCCCACTAGGAGTACTGGAGGTGGCACCTTGCTGATTTGGGCCACCGGACTGAGCTGTGGGTCGATTTTGCTGACCCTGAGGACCTGGCTGAGGACAGTATCTGACTCTGTGCCCTGGATTGCCATATCCAAAACAAATACCACTGCTAACTCTACAAATACCCTGATGGTGCTTACCGCAAGTCTAACAAAGAGGATAGGTACGGACACTGCTAACACTGCCTTGAGACTTAGAGCCTGGCGCTCTATCATTGTTACCTTATTTGAACATAGGAACTGGGGCACTGGCTAAAGAAGGATATGGAACTGATGACTTACGATGAAACTGAGAACGGTTTCCTCCTTCTGATTTAGGCTGAGCAAAGTTGAAACTACCTGTCTTCGCTCTCTTATTCTTCTTCTCCCTTATCTTAATATTTTGCTCCTCAATCTGCTGAGCATGAGTCATAAGCCTGGCTAAAGTTATGTCACTATTTACCATGGCGGATCTACACTCATTAACCACGCTATCATTCACCCCTGAGATGAACTTACTCATCGTAGCCCTGCTATCTATAACCACATGAGGGGCATATCTGTCTAATTGAGTAAACTCAAGAGAATACTCCTTTACTGTCTTATTTCCTTGCCTAAGGTTGATGAATTCTATCACCTTGGCTTCTCTAAGCTCTAGGGGAAAGAACCTATCAAGCAAAGCCGAAGCAAACTCCTCCCACTCAACTGACCCTGCATCATCTTCCCTTTCTGACTTCCATTTCTTGAACCAAGTTTGAGCAACATCCTACAATTGGTATGCCGCTAGCTCAGCACTCTCAATAGTAGTCACCCCCATGATGTCTGTCACATTCTGAACCTGATCTAGGAATTCCTGAGGGTCCTCGTCTGACTTAGACACTAGAAAGGATGGAGAATTCATTCGGGTGAAGTCCCAAATCCTGGCTACAGCTGAGTTGGCCACTGGGTTGGCCAGACCGACAGCTGGCTATTCATTCTGAGCAGCAACTGACTGAGCAAGATTAGTGAATACTGTCCTGAACTCCGCATGAGAAACATGATCCCCCAAAGGTTCTTTGAGCTGAGGGGCTAACTGATTTCTTCTCTTGGGAGGCATGTTCTGAATTAAAGAGAAGAGACAAATTAAACTGAGAGATTGACTTGAGATTATGCTCACTGGCACGACATAAATACTGAAAGATGGGGAAACTGTTCCTAAAACATCTTATAGCCTCCTGTACATAAATGTTGCGCGCAACACACCCTTGTACAAAACTCTACTATATGCGTCTTTCAGACTTCCTAGGACTCTATTGAACCTGGCTCTGATACCAAGTTTGTAACGCCCCAAATCTGGTACCCGAAATGCTACACGGTGCTGATGACCTTGAAGGACCACAAGCTAACCCATGACTGATATCTGTACCTATATACTACATAAACTACTGTAGAATACTGAAAAATGAACTACAAGGCCATAAGGTTCAAACTGAACATAGCTGATAAGTCATAATATCTGGTGGGGTATGAGATACCCAAAACAAAACTGAAATAACTGTCTGAACATAATAGTCTAGAAATCCTCTAAAACATTACTGAATTGTCTAAATAAGGAGTTGATGGGACATGTACGCAACTAACTCCAACTAATAAACTAATCTATGAAATAATAGAGAAATAATTATGTCCTCGAATAATGAGGACTCACTGGTAACTCTGACTGTTGATGTTTGGAATCTACTGATGCTCTTGAGATTGTGTCTTTGAACCTGTGGTATAAGATACCATAGCGCGAATGCATCTGTACTTTGAATTTACTAGTATGCATGTGAGGTCGGCTAAACGCATATGGTTCATATACATGAACAATAATAATGACTGACTGACTATGATGAATGTGAGAATACATGCATAAGACATAATAACTAATACTGAAATCATGATAACATGATTACTGAATCTAAATACTGATACATGACATACTGATAACTGATAACATGAGTGATTGTGTCTGACAGTCCTGAATCTGATGAAACTATCTGAGTTCCGTACTGTATCTGAGTTGACTGTATCTGACAGTCCTAAAATCTGAAGAGCTATCTGAGTTCTTTTATTGAGACTGATACTGAAATTGTGGGAGGTAGTTATTTGACCGACATGCCCCATATGCACTATAATAGCTAAATTAGGGTCTAATCTGTGCCCTGATTGGAAGGGTGTCAATACTGCACCACTGATAAGGACAGCGTGTGAGTAACCCTCATATAACAGGTAACTCTAGTGAGAACGGTGGGAACCTTTATATATCAGGTTAAGTCACATAATCCACTCTGATATAGCAGGCTATGATGCCTCGACCTATGCTGGCTACATAAATCTGGAATGCAAGGATTGCTTCTAAGAATCACAACCTCATATAACAGGTGAGTTCCCATCCTTGGGGTTCACTTGGTGCTAATTCCTACTCCCATCTAAATAGACATTGAACATGATTTACTGAATTGAACATGGACTGAGTTACTGGATTCTATTAATTGATGGAATACTACTGATATCTAACAACTGATTGAGTTCATGAGATCATGGAAATTTTCTGAGTTATAAGACTGTCTGAAGTCTAAGGATCATAGCTTGATTGAGAGTATCATGAAAATATGACATGGCTCTAGGCACACAACTAATGTTTTGGGTACAAGTACCCCCAGGACTCGATAGAAGAAAACTGACGAAACATGACTTTTCTGAGTACAAGACCCACATCAACAATACATAATTTAATAAGATGTGGATTTCACGAAGTACAGGGTTATCATACTATCTAAAATGGGCGAGAATGCTAATAATCATATCATAATCTCATATTCTAATATCATGGGCATTCCGACAACATACACATTTCACAATGATAGCATGAAAACCATTTAAACATAGGAGGATGACAAACATGTCACCTTTAGTTTATGTCTTGAGCTATAAAGATTGATTTCTACCCTTTCAAGCATTTTATCAACCATCTTACATGAAAAACTTAGGGAATAAGTGAATTCATCAAATTACACATCATAAGAAATTAAATTCATGGATTTTATCTTACATGTTAACATAATATCATGATAAACACACAAAGATTCCAACTTTGAAATCAATCAGTGTCAACAACATGATTACAAATAACCCACAACATAAATACCATGATTTA
This sequence comes from Capsicum pubescens, assembly GCA_030864215.1. NCBI lineage: Eukaryota > Viridiplantae > Streptophyta > Magnoliopsida > Solanales > Solanaceae > Capsicum > Capsicum pubescens. Next base: position 69,079,224 of record CM061544.1, on the reverse strand, counting down.
TAGATAAAACAAGGTTCTTGAGCTTCATTGATGGAAAGAATCCATGAATGAACACAACACATACCTTAGTTCGTGATTTCATGAAGATTGACGGTGAAACTTTCTTGTAATTGAATCTTCTATGAAAAATCCTAGGTTGTTCTTGAGAGGTTTTTGAGAGAAACTAGTGTATTTTGGGTGAAAAGTGGCTGAATCTCATGTTAAAGAGCTTAAATAGGGGTGGGAAGTTGACCCTTTTCACCCTGGATGCGTCATTTAATTTCAGTAAAATTTCCTGAATTGGACCCCTGGCACGACGCGGCGCTATCGCACCGTGTCACTGGATTTTAACAATTAGGAAATTGAGGGATGGCGCGACATGGAGCTATCGCGTTGGCCCCTCTTTTGTGACCTAGAACTTTGGTGCGTCGTGGTGGAAATCGCGCTGAGACACTGGAAAAGGGAAATTGCCATTTCAGCTTGTGGCTCAGCGCGCCACTGACCAATATGACGCTGTTTTACGAAGGAAACTTTAAATAATCATAACTTCTCACCCGATTATCGGATTTGGGCGAATCTTTTATCGATGGAAAGCTTATTGAATTTCCCACATGAAAAAATGTAAAAATATTGGAAATTTCTTATGGAATAATCATCATTCAATTTAGAATATATTACTAGGCATTCTTAGGATGAAATTAGCTAGAAAAATTTGGGGTATTACAGTTCTTGGGTCTCAACTACAACTTCATTGAGTCTTTAGCAATAACATGATATTCTTTTTGCGTTCCTCCCAACCTGATTCATCGATCAATTACTCTGAGTTGAAACGATTCTTATTAAATTAATTAATTATCAAGATAATACCTAAATTAATTTATATTGATCTAAGGGTGAGTTCATGGGGTCAAATACAACTTCAATTGAGTCTTTTAAAATTACATGATGTTGGTATTGTGTTCCTCTCGACCAGAGTCATCGATCAATCACTCCGAGTTGAAATGATTCTTATTAACTCATTATCAAGATAATACCTAAATTGATTTACTATAACCAGGGGTGAGTTCATGGGGTCAACTAAAACTTCAATTATGTTTTTGGAAATTGCATGATGTTGGTGTTATGTTTCTCTCGCCCTGAGTCATCGATCGATCACTCCGAGTTGAAACGATTATTATTACCTCATTATCAAGCTAATACCTAAATTGATTTATCTAGAACTGGGGGTAAGTTTATGGGGTCAACTACAACTTTAATTGAGCCTTTGATAATTACATGATGTTTGTATTGCGTTTATCCCAACCCGAGTCGTCGATCGATCACTCCGAGTTGAAATAATTCTTAATAACTCATTATCAAGCTAATACTTAAATTGATTTATCTAGAACTAGGGGTGAGTTCATGGGGTCAACTAAAACTTCACTTGAGTCTTTGGCAATTGCATCATATTTGTATTTCATTCCTCCCGACCTGAGTCATCGATCGATCACTCTGAGTTGAAACAATTCTTATTAATTAATTATAAAGCTAATACCTAAAATTCATCAGTGTTCGCATTGAACTTAATGCACTTTAGTATGATGAGGCAGTTAAAAATTACGTATATCTTTTAGCATTTTAAAAAATAATTAAGATCAATTCGGACCAAATTAACATTTTCAAAACTTGTCAGTCTTTTCCAAAATACAAATCAATCCATATAAATCATCCAATTGCGGAAAAAATATTTCATCATTTCAAATCTTGACTTATCACTTTTTTTCCTCTCTCAACAATACAGAGAACAGCTACTCAGCAAATTGCTTAACCCTTCACAACAGATCAATTTTCTTCCTATTTCCGACCACATAAGTGTTATTTTCAACTTTATTCTTGCTTGTATCCGTCATTTTGTCTGTTTTTGTAGGTAACAGAGTTCGAGAAGAGTTCTATAGTTGTTTTTTTTCTAAAAATTATGGAATTTAAGTTAATGATGAAAAAGAAGACTTTTAGATGTACTATCTTTGAGAATGGATTTATAATTTTGAGTTTTGATGGTAAAATTGTATGAAGAACCCGAGAAAATCCTAGTTTTTATTGTAGTGTTCCGTTGACTTTCGTGGCATTGGTGGTGGTGGCTATTGGTAGTGGTGTTTGTGGTCATGGTGGTGGCACTGGTGGTGTTTTTTTGGTGGATGTCGGTGGTGGTGTTGGTGGCATTGGTTGGTGGTGTTTGTGGTGGCTGTTGGTGGTGTAGGTGTTGGTGATGTTTGTAATGTATTTTTTAAAATTTATGCATACATCAATTGCAATGTGATTTTTGTTTTTTGTTGTTTGTAGGTAAAACATGTCTCCCAAAAGAAAACAAAGTGAAAGTAGATCAACTTATGACTACCTAACAAAAAAGGCTACAGTATAGAGGCATTCAAAAGAGCTTCCTGAACAATCTCAGCCAGGGAATACTGAAGCTGAGGAAAGATATAAAAATGACATTAAGGGAGATGGACAAGGGTTTGTAGATGGTGATGAGGAAAATGAAAGTGAGGAGGAAGAATAAGAATATAAACAAGAAGAGGAGGAAGTATAAAGTAAAAAAGAGGATGATCATCAGCATAATGATAATACATCACCAACGGGGCGTGAATTAAGATCGAAATCCCAGCATAAGGCTATCAAAACTATTAGTATTGATAGGTTTAAAGATGCGATGCCGATAGATTACCCTGCAGAACTAGATGGTAATTTTGTACTTAAATGTCAACTGGGGAAACCTTTTGATGAATTTAGGAAAACTATGAAGAATGAAAACATAGACAAACTTTTTAAGAAGAGCTGTTTTGGATACTTTCTTGAGATACCTGAGGACCACACCGCCTATTTTCAAATGAGCATGGTATATGGTCTTCTCAAGTGCAGGATAAAGTACGTGGGGGATGATAAAGATTCGAAGGAGGGTGAAAAAAAGATGGATGAAATCTGGATCAACTACTATGTCATGACAATTTTTCTTGGCTTGAAAGAGTTTTCCATAGTGACGGGCTTGAGATGCGATCATCCAAAAAAAAATCTCACCAATGAAACACCACAGAAAAAGACCTAGGAAAGTAGGATAGCCAAACCACCACCATCAAATAGAAGGAATACATTGTCCCAGCGTACACCCACCAAAACCAACAAACACAAGGGAAAAATAAATGGGTTGTTGGATATTGTTGGACGTGGGTACAAAGACAATAAGTTGATAGAATATCTCAGGGATGAAACCATATCAAATAAGTACACGGAGAAATTGTTCTTAGTTTGGTTTGCCCATTCGTTATATTGGAAAGAGACTTCTACAAAGTCATAAAAGATGATTTTTTGAAGATTGCTGAGGATTTTTAGAACTTCAACAATTATCCCTGGGGATATGACAGCTACTACTCGACTGTCAAATATTTACTGATAAAGCTATCCCTAAAGACGATCACATTATACGGTTTTTCTTGGGATTTCATGGTAAATTTAATCTCTATTTGTTTACTCATACATTAATTTATATTGAATAATTATTTTCTTGCCTCCTTTATGCATTTTTTAGGCTTGGGAGTTTGAAGCCATTCATCACCTCTGAAAGCAGGTCAAGGATTACCTAATGAGGTTTCTCGTCTAAGGATCCTTAGGTGGTTTATTGCAAAGAGCAACATAAGAATTAAGGAGGCTGATCTCTTTAACCCTCTGGATGATGCAGTACATCTTCTTTCGAGTAAAATAATCTGACTTAAAGAAAGATATTGAAATAGATGTGCCATATGTTGCAACAAATGGGTTATCTGTTGCAATAGATTGCTCGTCCACTGCAATTAGTATAACAAATGGGTAATCTATTGCGATAGATGATTCATATTTTGCATCAGATTACCCATCTATTGCTTTGGTTCTCTAAACCCGACTCAACAGATTACTCATCTACTCTAAATTATGCAACAGATGGGTAATTTGATACAATCTATTGTTAATATATTGTAACAGATAGATCAACTGTTGCGATAGAAAGGTCATCTATTGCATAAGTTATCTGTGCTAACATGTAAGATAATTGACTACAAATTATTATATGATTTAAATGTATCTGTCTTTTTTTATAGATTATGCATCCATGGATCATGCCTACTGAGCAGGAGTTGGGGATGACTTCTTTTATTACTTTAGGTTTTGTTGATTCAATAGCATACCCAACTTTGGAGTTAATGAAGAATAAATTGGATGGAGAAAAAACTATAAGAAGACTAGTTAGGCAAGGTGAGCCTAATGTTGAGTCTCTTCATGACCAACCTACTGCAACAAATTCGGGTGCTTCTTCTGGGGGTGTTGCTGGTGGAGTTGTTGATGTTGGTGGCAGGCATGCTAATGCAACTATAAGCCATGATGATGAGCATGTTGATGATCAAGAAATATAAAAATATTTGAAAATACCCCTTTCACAAGTCTCTCTCACCCATACACAAGTCTTTCTCACCCTTACACCGGTCCCTCTTACCCCTCTTCACTGTAATACCCTAAAGTTTTCTAACTAATTTCATTTCAAGAATGTCAAGTATTAGCTTTTAATTTTGTCCATCAATATAAGATTCACCAAAATCTGATAACTGGGCAAGAAGTTAGGACTATTTCAAGTTCTCGTCGTAAAACAACGCCATATTAGACAGTGGCGTGCCGCGCCACAAGAGCTAATGGCATTTTTCAAATTCCAGTAGGAGTCTGTGATAGTGAAGGGTCACGCCAAACTTCTAGGTCACAAAGAAAGTGGCAACGGGATGTATTTGCATTATGCCATCCCTCAGTTTCCCAACTATCAAATTCCAGTGACACAGTACGATAGCGCCGCGTTGCGTCAGGGGTCCAGTTCGAGAAATTTTCACTGAAATTACAAGAAGCGTCCAGGGTTAAAAGGGTCAATTTCCCACCCCTATTTAAGCCCTTTTAACACTATATTCAGCTATTTGTATCCCAAAATATACTTTCTTCTCTCAAAAAAAATCTCTCAAGGACAACAAGTAAGCAAAATTAGAGCGGTCGTTAGCAAATATAGAACCCAACAGGGTTGGGTGTCGATCCCACAGGGAATAGCTTGGCCAACAAGTAAGCAAAATTACTAAACTTTTGGTGCAAGTCTCGTAAAAAGGGGGGATTTGTAATGTGTCACCAAAATAATTAAATAAAAGCTGAGAATAGCAAAGTAAAAGAAAAAGATTATTACGTAAGTTGTAAACAATGAGAATTGAGGCGTTGGGGTTATGTCCACCTTCTGAGGTATACGTCTCTATTGGCTATGAGTGTGTAGAATTCTGACATGCAACTGCGTATAGAGAATTGTATTCGATGGTAAATCCAGGCGTCTTTCGACCTATTCGAGGATTATTTCACTTTAACTCTTTCGAGCTTAAAGCGTGTCTAACGGTACGAATTCTCCAAGAGGTTAGTCCAGTTACGGCACTAGCTTTTTAGTAGGGAATTTTAGGGGGTGACCCTACTACCTTGACCTTATCTCTTTTCCAGACAGATAACCTTTCTTTCGAACAAGTTAAATGTTATACTGGCGTATTCTTGCGTTTGCAACCACAAAGAATGTAGACTAAGATGAAGAGAATAATGATATAAGCAGTATACGTGTCGCGAACTCACAAACTCACAGCAATAGATAGTATCTCATACGGCTTCCATAACCCCAACAGAGAAGTTTAGTTACCCATGAATGCGAAGGAGATCACGATTGACATTGTTGTTATACCACAAGATTGAGTAATTTCGTGTAGCTTAGGTGGTAGGCGTGAGGCGTGAATTCCTAGGCAAAGTAACGATTCTCTTGTTGTGGAATTTAAGAATAGAAGAGTAGAAGAAGAAAAATAGAATTAATGGAAAGATTAGAAGAGTTGTAGAATTGTTTGTAGTGGAAGATGAGAGGGATGGAAGAAAGTATTGTGGTCTCCCCCCTTCCAAATTCCTTTCAAATCTCTAGCATGATAGGGTATTTATAATACCCATATCCTAATCCTACTAGATAAATAAAATATCTAACCAAATTCTACTAGGCTAATGTAATACTTAACCCAATTATACTAGGTTAATGTAACATTATCATAATCCAAATAAACTAATGAAATACATAACCCAATTGTACTAGGTTAATGTATCATTGTCCAAATCCAACTAAGTTACTGCAAATCCCCAAAGTCTTCAGAAATGTTGTTTTAGCCCGGGACAGATTTTCCATGCAACAGTTTTGGTCCTTAGGCGTGTAAACTCCCTTCCCTTCCTTCGTAAAATGCTGAATTCTGCATCATTTATACCTGAAACTTTACTAATCATGTTCGTTAGCTCATTTACAGGAAAAAGGACTAAAAGTGCATGAAATATATACTTTGTTCTCAAAACTAGGCTAAAATATGGGCAAAATATATTGATATAGGCGTGTAAATTCGCCTATCATCAACACCCCACACTTAAAGCTTTGTTCGTCCTCGAACAAAATATCATGTCCCTCTAAACATCAACTTAGGGTTTCACAGCAACAACACAAAATATTTGTCAAGACAAGCACAACAATTATCAACAAAGAGTAGTTTTTCGATCATTAGTAGAAACAGTTTAACTTCTAGCATAGACTCGTGATGGTGGTCAACTCATATTCAAAAGTTAAGGCACAAAGAATCATACACAACTACCCAAAACTCATCAACCATGTGTGTCTAACAATATATTACCCATAATCACTCACAAGTATAGCATATTTTTCAAACATGGGTATCAAAATATCCTTGCTCTCACTCTCACAAAGAATTCATATGTAGCAACTGATGACCATAGGCTTGCCCTTAATGTAATACTCTACTAAATGTCAGAATGCTAAGCTTAGGATCAAGTAAGTCTTTTGATGGTTGTAATGTAGGCTAAGGGACGGGTAGGACTATTTTGGCCAGGAATAGTGACTAAGTTTCTAAGCGCTTTAATACATCACTTTGTATCATTAACACTTTTCTTTCTAACAACCTTTCTTTCATTTATTCTACCACCCTTTTTCTCCTCTTTTGTTTTTCGATTTTAAACATGACTAACTTTTCAGTTTTTTCTTCCTTTTTCTTTTCATAACATACCTCTTATGATAGCACTTCTTTTTCATAGCAATTTCAAGCACCAATACATTCTAAAGCATCATACTCACCCAATTTCCTCTTATTTTGTCACATGACTTTACACTTTAAAGCACTTAGGAATTTGGATCAAATTATGGTCTTGAAAAAAATGGATTAGGCTTACATATGAGGTTGTCAAAGAAAATAGGCTAAAGGCTCAAAAGGGTTAACTAGGATAATGTCCATGGGTAGGTAAAAAGAAGGTAAATAATCATAGGTTGCCAAAGAAATGCCTAAATCATATCCTAAACTTACACTCCTTATTTTCGCTTTGCATACATACCAGGCAAGTTCTAGCATCAGCCACACACATAGAATATACGATTATCTCACACACACAAGGCACATGGTCGACTTGCTTGGAAGTAATATAGACTCTCGACCCAACAAGTGAAGGAATTGAACCACACAATATCACATAATGAGTCACAACTAGAGCCTAAACGTCTCAGTAGTCACAATTGTAGTACATACTCTTGTTATAATCTCATGCTGCCTATCAAAATAATTTCATGCGAAGCTAGAAAAAACAACAAAAACAAAAAACTAAAACACGAAAAAAAACAAAATAAACAAACATAGATGCGATAGAGAAGTATAGCATACGATACTGCCACCCCACACTTAGACGGGACACACTGTCCTCAGTGGAAAATAAATAAGAAGAACCTGGTTAGTAGGACTCATCCTCTATGTCTGGGGTCATACCCCTTGCATCGGAATCATCAGCAGATTCGTCATCCTCAGAAGTTCCTCATAAGTATCCCACTTAATTCCAAGAGTGAGTCGAGGTATTTGCAGCGAAGAGGGTTCTCCTTGCTCTTTTCGGCCTCTTTTCTTGTCTTTTTGTGAAGTGGTAGCCTTATATTTGCCTTGTCTTGCTTTGGGTGCCATTGTACCTGAGACTTAAAACAATGTTCATGTTAGCATCATCTCGATGGATACAATCTATAAACAAGCAGTAGTGGCACCACCCCACACTTAGTTTGTTGGTACAGACTAGTGAAGTGAAAGTGGTCGATTACTCAGACTTCATCGACATACGTTTTAGGGGCTATATTCCAACAAGAAATTCAGATATGTAACACTTCTTGCAATCTTTGCAATACTTTCATGTTAGGTATATCAAGACTTCTACATAGGGATTACATCATGGTATAGTTTCTATCAATAATCACAATCTCCTATGTCGGTAGGCAACTATAAGTCTTATTCCGATGAGCGAGACATCCCAACATGTAAGTATTCAAGTGACAAGAGTATGCAATGTTCATGACTATAGCAATTCCGCAAGTAGTATGACAATGCATCAAAATCGAATTGAAGTCGGAAACAAGTTAAGATCATCCTAACGTATATGTTCACTCACTTGGTTGTGTATCAACAATTCAAACACATTCACATCTCCAATACTTCTTCAAGATTTAGCAATTCATAATAGACATAGTAACGTAGTACTTATGAAAAATAGATGAAGAACACACGAGTACTTACGTGATTGAAGCCTTTGGAGATGTTCTTGTGAAGTGGAAGAGCAAAAGTTTTGAGAAGATTTGGATGCTATGTGCGGCGCCTATGTTAGGTTTTCAATGTGTTTGTGCCTCAAGACTAAGTCTCCTTTATATAGGAAAAGAATGGGTAGGGTTTTGACCCATTTAAAATCGGTTTTGGAGACAAAAAGTGCTACATATGCGGCGCATAATGCTTGGCATAGTCATGATATATGCGGCGCATAGTCTATGGAATTTAGGGACATATGCGCCGCATAGTCTATGGCATATGAGATCCTGAGACCTAATGCCATAGCATAGGCGGCGCATAGTCAAAAGTACACTTAGGATTGGGCGGCGCATAGTGTTTAGCACACTAGATTCCGAGACCTTAGGCTATAGGATAGGTTGTGCATCGTTCGTGGCCTAGTTTTACCTAGGCCTAGCCTTCCTCGATGCCTAGTTTGGCATGAGCAATGCTCAATCCATAGCCTTATGCATCACTATTCCTAACTTACCAACTTTACCATACAATGCGTCCAAATCGTCAATTGAAATCAATCTCCTCGTTGAATACCTCTTGCTCCTATTTTTGCTTAAAACCAAATGAAAACAATTAGTACGATGGGTTGCCTCCCACCAAGCGCCTTAGTTTTGGTCGTGGCACGACTCTTATTTTTGGATTTTCATTATCAAAAGCAAAACAAGTAAAAATGAATGATAAAACGATAAAACGATTGGTTGCCTCCTATCTAGCGCCTTTTTTATTGTCGTGGCTCGACATAGTTACCTCGATTACTTAGACTTCGTCGAGATAAGTGATGGCCATAGAATTCATCGAGTCAAGAGGTCCGATATAAGGCTTAACACGTTGGCCATTCACCTTGAAGACAACACCCTTATTGTCTTCCAATTCGACTACTCCAGACGAGTAGACTTGGATAACTTTGTATGGACCAGACCACTTAGACTTTAACTTACCTGGGAAGAGCTTCAATCTGGAGTTGAAGAGAAGTACCATATCACCCCTTTGGAAGTTTCGTCGAACAATCCGTTGATCATGATACTTTTTCATCCGCTCCTTGTATAGGTCTGACCTTTCATATGCATGGAGACGGAATTCATCCATCTCGTTCAGTTGCTCCATCCTCAGCTTCATTGCATCATCCCAATTCAAATTCAATCGCTTCAGCGCCCACAATGCCTTGTGTTCGAGCTCGATGGGTAGATGACAAGCCTTCCCATAGACTAGTTGATAAGGAGACATGCCAATGGGTGTCTTGAATGCAGTCCTATACGCCCATAGTGCCTCGTCTAGCTTTCGAGACCAATCCTTTCTATTCACATTAACAGTCTTTGCAAGGATTTGCTTGATCTCGCGATTGGAAACTTCTACTTGTCCACTAGTTTGGGGATGATAAGGCATAGCTACCTTATGTTGCTTGACACCATACTTGGCCAAAACTGATTTGAATAGCTTGTTGCAGAAGTGAGATCCTCCATCACTTATGATAGTACGTGGTACTCCAAAGCGAGAGAAGATATTCTTCTTTAAGAACGCTACAACACGCTTTCCTTCGTTGTCGGCCAATGCTACAACTTCTACCCATTTCGAAACATAATCCACAGCAACCAAGATGTACTTCATTCCAAATGAATTCACGAATGGACCCATGAAATTAATACCCCACACATCAAAGAGTTCTACCTCAAAAATTTTTGTCATAGGCATTTCATGGTGTTTTGAAATCGCACCTTGACGCTGGCATTGGTCACACCTTCTAACATAGTTGTAGGCATCTCTGAATATCGAAGGCCAATAATAACCACTTTGCAATACTTTTCTGGCCATCCGATTGCCTGCGTGATGTCCTCCAACTTGCGAAGTGTGGCATGCTTCCAAGATAGTAGGCACCTCTTCATGGGATATACATCGTCGAATGATACCATCCGCACATTGTCGAAACAAATAAGGCTCATCCCAATAGTAGTGCTGTACGTCATGCATAAACTTCTTCCTTTGGTGGTAAGATAAATTGGCAGGAATCACATTACTCACCACGAAATTTGCAAAGTCGGCATACCATGGTAATTTCTCCATTGTTGTCGCTAATATCTTTTCGTCCGGGAATGCATCATCAATCTGAATTTCAGGTTGTGCCACATGCTCATTCTCAAGTCGAGATAGGTGATCAGCCACTTGGTTCTCGCAACCTCGTCTATTGTTGACTTCGAAATCAAACTCTTGCAGCAGCAATACCCATCTAATCAACCTTGGTTTTGCATCCTTCTTTGTCATTAGATACCTAAGAGCTGCATGGTCTGTATGAACGATCACCTTAGTACCCAATAGATAGGCACGAAACTTCTCAAATGCATACACAACCGCTAGGAGCTCTTGTTCAGTAACAGTGTAGTTCCTTTGGGCTTCATTTAGGACCTTACTCGTATAGTAGATAGGATGAAATAATTTCTCCTTTCTCTGACCAAGAACAGCACCAACGGCTACACCACTAGCATCACACATGACTTCAAACGGGAGAGTCCAATCTGGTGCTACCATAATAGGGGCTTCAATGAGTTTTCCTTTAAGGCATTCGAATGCCTTTAAGCAATCGTCATTGAAGTCAAACTTTGCATCTTTCTCCAATAGTTTGCACAATAGACTCGCAATTTTGGAGAAGTCTTTGATGAACCTACGATAGAAACCAGCATGGCCAAGAAAACTACGAACTCCCTTCACCAAAATTGGAGGCGGTAGCTTCTCAATAACCTCAATTTTTTCTCGATCAACCTCTATTCCTCTTTCAGAGATCTTGTGCCCAAGAACGATTCCTTCTTTTACCATGAAGTGGCACTTCTCCCAATTCAGCACAAGGTTGAACTCTACACATCTTTGTAATGCCATGCTCAAGTTTGCCAGGCATGCTTCAAAAGACTCACCAACAACTGAAAAGTCGTCCATAAATACCTCCAAAGTGTCTTCAACCATATCAGAGAAAATAGACATCATACAATGTTGAAAGGTGGCTGGTGCGTTACATAACCCGAATGGCATACATTTGAAGGCAAACGTACCATATGGGCATGTAAACGTTGTCTTCTCTTGGTCTTCGGGTGCAATACAAATCTGATTATAGCCTGAATAACCATCCAAGAAGCAAAACCATCCTTTCCCCGCTAATCGATCTAGCATTTGGTCCATAAATGGCATTGGGAAGTGATCCTTGAGTGTCCAAGAATTCAGCTTGCGGTAGTCCATGCATACTCTCCATCCAGTGACGGGCCTGAGTGGAATAAGTTCATTCTTTGCATTCGCGACCACCGTCATACCTCCTTTCTTGGGAACACATTGTACAGGGCTTACCCATGTACTATCAGAAATAGGATACACAACTCCTGCGTCTAACCACTTGATGATCTCTTTCTTCACCACTTCTTGCATAGGTGGGTTTAGAAGCCTTTGATGCTCAATGGTGGGTGTGCAATTTTCTTGAAGCTGAATTTTATGTGTACAAATCCCAGGTGGAATACTAATAATATCCACAATGGTCCATCCAATAGCTCTAATATACTTGCGTAGAATAGCAATAAGAGCTGCAACTTGTCGCTCACCCAAATCGGCTGCCATAATGACTGGAAGAGTGTTTCCGCTTCCTAAGAATGCGTACTTCAAATGACTTGGCAGCTCCTTCAATTCTAACGTGGGTGTCTCTTCAATAGATGGCTTAGCTGGAGGTGTAGGCCGATTCTTGAGAACAAGATCCAGCTTCTTGGGAGTATAGCGATATGTTCCTAATCCCGATAGAGCACAAATGGCTTCTTCAGAATTTTCAGCATCTTCACTCTCTCCATTCATGAGCACAACCTCCAAGGGATCATCAATAATTTGCTCTTCTTCAAGTAGTTCTTTCGGATCATCAAGGAAAACATCAGCCACCGAGAATACACTAAGATCTTTGGGTTGCTTCATTGTTTTGCAAACATCAAAACGAACCACTTCGTCATTTATTCGGAATGAAAGTTCATTAGCTCTCAAATCAATGAGCACACTTCCTGTAGCAAGGAAAGGGCGCCCCAAGATTATGGGAACCTCAGAATCTGCTTCACAATCCAAGATGACAAAGTCTGCTGGAAAGATAAATGAAGAAACTTTTACCAAGACATCGCATAGAATACCAACAGGTCATTTTACCGACCTATCTGCCATGACGAGCCTCATATTGGTTGGAGTAGGATATCCTAACCCCAACTTCTTGTAGATCGATAATGGCATCAAATTGATGCTGGCTCCTAAGTCACATAATGCTTTGGCAAAGTTCAAAGATCGGACGGTGCAAGGAATAGTGAAAGCTCCGGGGTCGGCCTTCTTCTGAACTATCGATCGGGTAGCAATTGCACTACAATGATGCACATCGTCTTTCAGCTCATAACTTGCTGCCCTCTTCTTTGTCAAAAGGTCCTTCATAAACTTCGCATACCCAGGCATTTGTTCAAGTGCCTCCACCAATGGAACATTAATGGTCAGCTGCTTTAACATAGTCATGAATTTGCTGAACTTAGTGTCATCCGCCACCTTCTTCAGTCTTTGGGGAAAAGATGGTGGTGGGTATGGAAGTGTTCTCTCCATGGTTTTCTTCTCCTCTTGCTTCCGTTTTTCCATTTTTTCAGGCTGCACGTCACTGGGCGTGACGTCCTTGACGTCAGGACTAGTTGTTGCGGCATCTTCTCCTTTTGCGTTATCATCCATGTTCGCAACTTCGTCAACCACTTGCTTGCCTTTTGCTGAAGGTTCCAGCACCTTACCACTTCTGGTAGTGATGGCCATGCATGACCCATCATTCCTTGGGTTTTGCATAGTATCGCTAGGTAAAGTGCCAGCCTTTCTTTGATTGAGTGCTGCTGAAAGTTGGCTCAATTGCTGCTCTATTTGCTTGATTGAAGTGGAATGAGAATCAACTAGTTGTTTCATGGAGTACAAATCATTAATTACCTCAGTAACTCCCGCGCTCGTTGCTTCCACTCCTTTCAATAATTTAGCCATCATGTTTTCCATACTTCCAGAATTAGATGTGGTGGTATCACGTCTACCAGGGGGAATGTACAAACCACTCTTTTCATTGTTTTTCTTCCAACTACCTTGGTCTTTGCTTCCATATTTATCATAATAGTTCCGACCTTGGTTACCTTGGGTATTCCCACGGAAACCCCCCTGATTGTTCAAGTAGTTGGCCTCCTCTTTCGAATCAGATTCGTCTCTTCCTTTTAGCGCCACAGCTTTTACTTTTTCGGTCCTCCCTGATAATAAATGCTTTGTCAGAAGATCCACTTGCATTTTCATGTGCGCTAAATCTTGATCACGTTCTTCTTGTCTTCTTCTTTGGTCTGCAGTCATGCCTATAGATAAAGTGGGGCTTGCTACCTCGGAATCCCTGGTATGCCAAGCTCTACTTTGTTTCGTCATGCGATCTAGCATATTGCTTGCTTGACCAAAGGTGAGGTCCATAAAAGATCCTCCAGCTGTGTTATCCACCACTGGCTTAGTTATTGAATTCAAGGCTCTATACAATATCTCCATGAGGTGAACATTAGTCATGTGATGGTTTGGGCATCTCGCTAGCTTTGTCTTGAACCTCTCCCATGTTTCATGAAGAGGTTCAGTGGGAAGCTGACGAAAGTTGCTGATTTCATCTCTCAATTGTGCCCTTTTGGAAGGCGAAAAGAATCTTTCTAGGAAAGCGTCTCTCAATTGCCTCCAATTTGTAATTGAATCAGGAGTCAGCCCATTCAACCATAGTGTTGCCTCCCCAGACAGAGACAATGGAAATAGACGTAATCGAATTGCATTCTGACCAACACCAGGATTGTTAAAAGACTTGCATGTAGAAATAAAGTTGATGAGATGCATATTCGGATCATCGCCTGCTAGTCCACCAAACAATCCCTTGAGTTGCAATAACTGAATCATGGTGCTTGTGATGTTGAACTTGGCTCCGGGCGCTAATGGTGGTGGAATTATAGCTCCAGTGGCTCCGGCACCATCAAGATCATCATCATCATCGTCGAAAGCTGGCTGCATAGGTTGGAGATCATGTCTATACCGAGCTTGTCGACCTCTTCTGTTGGCAGGTGTTGTGATTTCAGCATCATGCCTTAGGTTTAGTAATTCGTCATCACCTAAATCCTCATCGTCAGGATTTGTTGCTTGTGCAGGGTTATCAATGTTCTGCTGGTGAACCTGGGCTGCGGCAAGGGCAGCCAATCTTGCTTGTTCCTGTTGAGCAACCATCCTTGCGATTTCAACTTGTGCTTCCATTCTACCAATGCGTTGTGGTTCAGGATTGATTGGTAATAACGGTTGACCAGAACTTCGAGTATGGGGCATGCACTAAAATAAAAACCTGCAGTAAACAAAAACAAAAACTAAAAGTAAAAGTACGAGAATCTTTGACCAAAGGGTCTAGTAATTATCACGAACTTAATTGACACTCGTATTCCCCGGCAGCGGCGCCAATTTTTGATAACGCTCAATCTACAGCTCTCGTAGGAGTGTAAAGCGGTCGTTAGCAAATATAGAACCCAACAGGGTTGGGTGTCGATCCCACAGGGAATAGCTTGGCCAACAAGTAAGCAAAATTACTAAACTTTTTGTGCAAGTCTCGTAAAAAGGGGGGATTTGTAATGTGTCACCAAAATAATTAAATAAAAGCTGAGAATAGCAAAGTAAAAGAGAAAGATTGTTACGTAAGTTGTAAATAATGAGAATTGAGGCGTTGGGGTTATGTCCACCTTCTGAGGTATACGTCTCTATTGGCTATAAGTGTGTAGAATTCTGACATGCAACTGCGTATAGAGAATTGTATTCGATGGTAAATCCAGGCGTCTTTCGACCTATTCGAGGATTATTTCACTTTAACTCTTTCGAGCTTAAAGCGTGTCTAACGGTACGAATTCTCCAAGAGGTTAGTCCAGTTACGACACTAGCTTTTTAGTAGGGAATTTTAGGGGGTGACCCTACTACCTTGACCTTATCTCTTTTCCAGACAGATAACCTTTCTTTCGAACAAGTTAAATGTTATACTGGCGTATTCTTGCGTTTGCAACCACAAAGAATGTAGACTAAGATGAAGAGAATAATGATATAAGCAGTATACGTGTCGCGAACTCACAAACTCACAGCAATAGATAGTATCTCATACGACTTTCATAACCCCAACAGAGAAGTTTAGTTACCCATGAATGCGAAGGAGATCACGATTGACATTGTTGTTATACCACAAGATTGAGTAATTTCGTGTAGCTTAGGTGGTAGGCGTGAGGCGTGAATTCCTAGGCAAAGTAACGATTCTCTTGTTGTGGAATTTAAGAATAGAAGAGTAGAAGAAGAAAAATAGAATTAATGGAAAGATTAGAAGAGTTGTAGAATTGTTTGTAGTGGAAGATGAGAGGGATGGAAGAAAGTATTGTGGTCTCCCCCCTTCCAAATTCCTTCCAAATCTCTAGCATGATAGGGTATTTATAATACCCATATCCTAATCCTACTAGATAAATAAAATATCTAACCAAATTCTACTAGGCTAATGTAATACTTAACCCAATTATACTAGGTTTATGTAACATTATCATAATCCAAATAAACTAATGAAATACATAACCCAATTGTACTAGGTTAATGTATCATTGTCCAAATCCAACTAAGTTACTGCAAATCCCCAAAGTCTTCAGAAATGTTGTTTTAGCCCGGGACAGATTTTCCATGCAGCAATTTTGGTCCTTAGGCGTGTAAACTCCCTTCCCTTCCTTCGTGAGCTTTCTTTTGCGTCAAGTAAGCCATAAAATGCTGAATTCTGCATCATTTATACCTGAAACTTTACCAATCATGTTCGTTAGCTCATTTACAGGAAAAAGGACTAAAAGTGCATGAAATATATACTTTGTTCTCAAAACTAGGCTAAAATATGAGCAAAATATATTGATATAGGCGTGTAAATTCGCCTATCATCAATTCTCTTCATCAATCTTCGCTAAACCAAGAACTAAGGTATGTTTAGTGTTGATTCATGGATTCCTTCCATCCATGAAGCTCAAGAACCTTTTTTTTTTTTTTTTATCTATAACTCATGGTATTTATGTTGTGGGTTATTTGTAACCATGTTGTTATGTTGATTGATTTCAAAGTTGGAATCTTTATATGTTTCTTTTTATGATAATATGCTACCATGCAAGATAAAATCCATGAATTTAGTTGCTTATGATGTGTAATTTGATGATTCCACCTATGCCCTAAATTATGCATGCAAGGTGTTTGATAAAATGCTTGAAATAATAAAAATCATGCCTTATAGCTCCAAACATAAAATAAATTTGACATGCTTGTCATCCTCTCATGTTTAAATGATTTCCATGCTATCATTGTGAAATGTATATGTTGTTGGAATGCCCATGATATTAGAACAGGAGATTATGATATGATTATAAGCACTCCCGACCATGTTAGATAGTATGATAACCATGCACTTCATGAAATCCCCAACTTATTATGTTATGTATTATTGATGTTGGTCATGTATTCAAGAATGTCATGCCTTATCAGTTGCTCTCTATCGAGTCCTGAGGGTACTTGTACCCGACAAGTTAGATGTATGCCTAGAGCCAATGTCATGTTTTCAGGATTTCCCCAGTCAAGTTATGATCCATAGAATTCAGTCAGTCATGTGACTCAGGAAATCTCAGTTTATCTTAGTCAGTTATCAGATTTCAATAATATTCCATCATTCAATAGAATTTAATTAATTCAGTCTAGTTCAGTTCAGTAATTCATGTTCAGTGTCTATTCAGATAGGAGTAGGAATTAGCACCGAGTAAACCCAAGGATGGGAACTCACCTGATATATAAGGGTATGATTCTTAGAAGCAATCTTTGCGTTTCTGAACTATGTAGCCAGCATAGGTTGAGACATCATAGCTTGCTATATGAGGTGGTTTAACCTATTATATGAGGGTTTCCACTGTTCTCACTAGAGTTACCTGTTATATGATGGTTACTCACAGATTGTCCTTACCAGTTGCACGATATTGATACCTTTCCAATTAAGGTTTCATATTGGACCCCAACTTAGCCATAGTGGCGTATTAGGGGCATGTCAATTAGATAACTACTTCCCATAATTTCAGTTATAGAATCAGGACTGTCAGATACAGTCATTCCATCTTAGTAATAGAACTTAGATAGTTCTATAAAATTCAGGACTGTCAGATACAGTCAACTCAGAATAGTACGAAACTCAGTTAGTTCTATCAGATTCAGGACTGTCAGACACAGTCACTCATGTTATCAGTTACACCAGTCATTAGAACTCAGTTATCAGTCATGCTAGTTATCAGTAAATTTATGTTATCACGATCTCAGATATAGTTATTATGTATTCATGCATGCATTCTCATGTTTATGTTATTCAGTTAGTTAGTATAGTGCATGCATGTGAACCCTTTGCATTCAGCCTACCTCACATACATACCGGTACATTCTAAGTACTGACGCATTTGCGCTATGTTGTCTTATACCATAGGTTCAAACGCACGAACTCCAGAGCATCAGTAGCATTCTAGTCTCAGTCGTCAGAGTTAGCAGTAAGTCCTCATCTTTCAAGGACATAATTATTTCTTTATTATATCATTAATTAATTTATTAGTTGGAGTTAGTTGGGGACATGTCCCATCAACTCCATATTCAGACAACTCAGCTAGTTAGAGGCTTTTCAGACTATCATGTTCAGTTAGTTATTTTAGTTGTTTTGGGTATTTTATACCCTATCTAGATGTTATATTTTATCAGATATTATGTTACAGTTTTGAACTTTATGTCCTTTCAGTTCATGTTTCTGCATTATACAATATATGATGCAGTATACAGACTCAGATATCAGTCATGGGTTAGCTTGTGGTCCTTCGGGGTCATGAGCACCGTGTAGCATTCCGGGTACCTGATTCGGGGTGTTACAAACTTGGTATCAGAGCCTAAGGTTCAATAGAGTCCTAGGAAGTCTGAAAGCCACATCTAGTAGAGTCTTTTGCATGGGTGTGTTGCGCGCCACACTTATGTACAAGAGGCTATGAGATGTTTTAGGAAGAGTTTCGCTTCCTTCAATATTTACGTCGTGCCAGTGAGAATAATATCAAGTCAATATCTCAGTCTAATCCCTTTCTCCCTTTCTTCTATAGAATATGCCTCTTAAAAAAAGAAATGGGAATCAGTCAGCCCCTCAGCCCAAAGAACCTTTGGGAAAACATGTTTCTCATGCAGAGTTCAGATCTGCATTCACTACTCTTGCTCAGTCAGTTGCTGCTTAGAATGAAAGACCAACCGTCGTTCCAGCCAACCCAATGGCCAATTTAGCTACTGCCAGGATTTGGGACTTCGCCTAAATGAATCCTCCATCCTTCCTGAGGTCTAAGTAAGATGAGGACCCTCAGGAATTCATTGATTAGGTTCAGAAGGTTACTGACATCATGGGGGTTACCTCGAGTGAGAGTGCTGAGATAGTTGCATACTAGTTGTAGGATGTTGCTCACACTTAGTTTAATCAGTGGAAGTCAAAAAGGCCAGATGATACAGGGTCTATCGAGTGGGAGGAGTTTGTCACCGCATTCTTAGATAGATTCTTTCCCCAAGAGCTGAGAGAGGCTAAGGTGCTAGAATTCATCAAACTCAGGCAGGGAAACATGAGGGTGAAAAATTATTCTCCTAAGTTTACTCAATTAGCCAGATATACTCCTCATGTAGTTGCAGACAACAGGGCCAAGATAAGTAAGTTTGTTTTTGGGGTGAATGATAGTGTGGTCAATAAGTGTAGATCTGGGATATTGAATAGTGACATGACTTTAGCCCGGCTTATGACTCATGCTCAGCAGATAGAAGAGCAGAAGATTAAGATGAGGGAGAGATAGAATAAGAGAGAAAGGACAGCTAGTTTTAACTTTGCTCAGCCTAAATTAGAAAGAGAAAACCATTCTCAGTTTCTTCCTAAGTCATCAGTTCCAGCTCCTTCTTTGGATAGTGCTCCAGTTACTAAGTTTAGGGATGGTAATAAAGATAGAGAGCCAGGCTCTAAGTTTTAGGGCAGTGTTAGCAGTGCTCACACTTATCCTCTTTGCCAGACTTATGGCAAGTACCATCAGGGTATTTGCAGAGCTGGTAGTGGTATTCTTTTCAGATGTAGCAAGCCTGGCCACAAAGTCAGAGACTATCCTCAGCCAGGTCCTCAGGGTAAGCCAAATCGTTCCTCAGCTCAGTTCGGTCGCCCAAATTAGCAGGGTGCCACCTCTAGTGCTACTAGTAGGCAACTTCCAAATAGACTTTATGCTCTCCAATCCCGGCAAGATCAAGAAAATTCTCCTGATATGGTTACCGGTACGTTACAGATCTTTCATGTGCATGTTTATGATTTTCTTGATCCAGGAGCCTCCTTGTCTTTTGTAGCTTCATATATAGCAGGAAATTTTAGAATCAGTCATGAAATTCTAGTAGAGCCCCTTTTAGTCTCTACCCCAGTGGGTAAAACCATCATAGCCCGACGGGTATACAGGAACTGCCCTATTATGATATTTTAGAAAGTCACTTTAACTGACTTAGTTGAATTAGAGATGACTGATTTTGTTGTCATTCTTGGCATGGATTAGCTTCATTCCTGCTATGCCATTGTCGACTGTAGAAATAGAATAGTTCAGTTTTAGTTTCCGAATGAACCCATCCTAGAGTGGAAGGGTAGTGTATCCGCTTTCAGAGGTCAACTTGTTTTCTAACTTCGGGAACGGAAAATGATATCTATGGGATGTGTATACCATTTTGTTCATGTTAAGGATTCTAGTTCTGAGACTCCCAGTTGTAAGTGAGAATTCAGATGTCTTTTCCGAAGATCTTCCAGAAGTTCCTCCCGAAAGGGAAATAGACTTCGGTATTGATCTTCTTCCAGTTACTTAGGCTATATCTATTCCTCCATATAGAATAGAACCTACAGAACTTAAATAACTGAAAAAGCAGTTGAAGGATCTCTTAGATATGGGATTCATCAGACCCAGTGTGTTCCCGTGGGATGCACCAGTCTTATTTGTGCACAAGAAAGATGGTTCTCTCAGAATATGTATAGATTACCGTTAACTCAATAAATTTATGGTCAAGAACAAGTATACTCTCCCCAGAATTGATGACTTATTTGACCAACTTTAGGGTGGCATCTATTTCTCTAAGATAGACCTCAAATCAGGCTACCATCATCTCAGAGTCAGAATATATGACATTCCAAAAATAACTTTCCGTACTCGGTATGGTCACTTCAAATTCCTAGTCATGTCCTTTGGTATTAACAGTGCCCCAGCAGCTTTCATGGATTTGCTGAACCATGTGTTCAAGCAGTACTTGGACATGTTCATTATAGTCTTCATAGATGATATTCTGGTCTATTTCCTCAGTGAGCATAATCATGTAAACCATCTCAGAATTGTACTTCAAACTCTCAGAAATTATCAACTATTCACCAAATTTAGTAAGTGCAAATTTTGGCTAAGGTCAATAGTGTTCCTTGGCCATATCATTTCCGGTGATGGCATTAGAGTAGATCCTCAAAAGATCAAAGTAGTAAGAAACTGGCCCATACCTGTCTCTCCATCAGATATCAAGAGTTTTTTATGTTTGGCTGGATATTACAGATAGTTTGTTAAGGGATTTTTATCTATTGCATCCACTATGTCCAGATTGACTCAGAAGAAAGTCAAGTTTCAGTGGTCAGATCCATGCGAGAAGATTTTTCAAGAGTTGAAGAGACGACTCACCTCAGCCCCAGTCTTAGCTCTTCTAGACGGTACAGATTGTGTTGTATTATACTGTTATGCATCTAGAGTAGGTTTGGGTTGTGTCCTCATGCAGCATGGTAAGGTAATAGCCTATACCTCCAGAAAGCTTAAACCCAATAAGAAGAATTATCTGACTCATGATCTTGAGTTAGCAGCCGTGGTATTTGCCTTAAATATTTAGAGGCATTACTTATATGGTGTTCATGTATATGTGTTCACAGATCATAAGATTCTTCAATATGTCTTTTCTCAGAAAGATCATAATCTTTGTCAGAGAAGGTGGTTAAAGATCTTGAAAGATTATAACATGTGTGTCCTTTATCATACGATGAAAGCCAACGTTGTGGACGATGCTCTCAGTAGACTTTCCATAGGTAGTGTTGCTCATGTTAAGGAAAGTAAGAAAAAGTTAGCTCAGGAAGTTCATTAACTTGCCAGACTAGGCATTCTCTTAGTCGATGCAGAGGAGGGTGACGTATGGGTTCAGAGTAGTTCAGAATCATCTCTAGCTTCTGAGGTGAAAGAAAAGAAAGATAGAGACCCCAGTTTAGTCAAGTTGAAAGACTCAGTCAAGGATAAAAAAGAAGAGGTTTTTTCCAAAGGGGGAGATGGTGTCCTACGTTGTCAGGGTCGTCCGTGTGTTCCAGGTGTAGATGACTTGAGGTAGTGAATTCTTGCAGAAGTGCATGGTGCACGCTACTCTATTCATCCAGGGGCCACAAAGATGTACCGCGACTTATGGGAGATCTATTGGTGGAGTTGGATGAAGAAATATGTTTCAGAGTTTGTGGCTAGGTGATCCATATGTCAGCAGGTTAAGATAGAGCATCAGAAACCTAGTGGGTCCATGCAGGAGTACAGTATTCCTACTTGGAAGTAGGAAGAAGTGAACATAGACTTCATGATGGGTTTGCCCCAAACTCGTCATCATCATGATTCTGTTTCGGTCATTGTAGATAGGATGACCAAATTAGCTCATTTTTTTCCAATTCATACCTCTTATTCAGTTGAGGATTACACCAAACTCTATATTAGGGAGTTGGTCAGATTACACGGTGTTCTATTATCTATTATCTCAGACAGAGGTACCCAGTTCACCTCTTATTTCTGGAAAGAGTTCTAAAAGGGTTTTGGTACCCAAGTTTATCTCAGTATAGCCTTTCATCCTCAGATAGATGGTCAAGCATAAATAACCATTCATACCCTAGAAGAAATGCCAAGGGCGTGTGCAATTGATTTCAAGGGTAATTGGGATGACCACTTGCCTTTGATGGAGTTTGCATACAATAATAACTATCATTCTAATATTTGGATGGTCCATTCGAAGCTCTCTATGGTAGGATATGCAGATCTCCGGTCGATTGGTTCAAAGTTAGTGAGGCCTCAGTTATAGGGCCCTACTTAGTATTCGATTCCTAAGAAAAAGTCCAGTTGATTAGAGAAAGACTTTAGGCTGCTCAGAGCCGACAGAAGTCTTATATAGATATACATAGAACGGATCTCGAGTTTGAGATTAGTAACTATGTATATCTAAAGATCTCTCCTATTAAGGGAGTGAAGCGATTTGGCAAGAAGAGAAAGCTCAGTACCCGATATGTCGGTCCCTTCAAAATTCTCAGTCTTCTTGGCAAGGTAGCTTATGAGCTCAAATTGACTTCAGATCTAGCCTCAGTTCATCTAGTATTCCATATGTCTTTGATCAAGAAGTGCATAGGTGACCCAGCAGTTGTAGTCCTTATTCAGACCATATATGTTCAGAACCTCTCTTATGAAGAGATTCCAGTCGAAATCCTAGACTATTAGACTTGTAGATTGAGGAACAAAGAAGTCTCCCTAGTCAAAGTTCTTGGGTGAAATCAATCCGTTAAGGGATCTAATTGTCAAGCAAAAGCAGACATGCGTACCAAGTATCCTCACCTCTTATCTGCCAACTCAGATCAAGCTCAAGGTAATAGTTCTTCTTATGCTTTTTCAGTTTCATGTTCAGATTCCAGTGACAAGCTTGGTATCCAGTTCATACTCAAAATTTCATTATAAACTTGGTATTCAAGACCATTGCATATTCAGTCATTCATTCATGTATCAGTTCAGTTATATAATTTTGCATCAGACATGGATTCTCATTATGAGAAACTTAGTTCCTCAAAACACTCATTCATTCATTCATGAATCAGTTACACATGCATCAGATATACGTGTCCAGCATGTTATATTCAGTTATCAGACTTGTCAGTCACGAGATCATGTTCCTATTGTTCATGTTCAGTATATACTTCAGTTCATCATTTTTCCTATCTCAATCAGTCTCATTCGAGGATGAATGTTCCGAAAGGGGAGATATTGTAATACTCCAAAGTTTTCTAAATAATTTCATCCCAAGAATGTCAAGTATTATCTTTTAAATTTAATGATGTTTATTCCATGGGGAATTTCTAAGATTTTCAATTTTTGTCATGTGGGAAATTCATACCCCATACAGATGTTATCTTTTATCAGATATTATGTTATAGTTTTGAACCTTAAGGCCTTTCAGTTCATGTTTCCGCATTTATATAGTATATCATACTGTATACAGGTACAAATATCAGTCATGGGTTAGCTTATGGTCCTTCGAGGTCATGAGCACCATGTAGCATTTCGGGTACCAAATTCGGGGTGTTAAAACTTGGTATCAAAGCCTAAGGTTCAATCGAGTCCTAGAAAATTTGAAAGCCGCATCTAGTAGAGTCTTGTGCATGGGTGTGTTGTGTGCCACACTTATGCATAGGACGCTATGAGATGTTTTAGGAATAGTTTCCCTTCTTTTAGTATTTATGTCATGCTAGTGAGCATAATCTCAAGTCAATCTCTCAGTCTAATTTGTTTCTACCTTTCTTTTACAGAACATACCTCCTAAAAGAAGAAACGGGAATCAGTCAGCCCCTAAGCTCGAAGAACCTTTGGGAGAACATATTTTTATGTAGAGTGCAGAGCTGCATTCACTACTCTTGGTTAATTTGTTGCTTCTCAGAATAAATGACCAGCTATCATTTCGGCCAACCCAGTGGATAATTCAGCTGCAATCAGGATTCGGGACTTTACCCGAATGAATCCTCTATCCTTCCTCAGGTCTAAGTTAGATGAGAACCCTTAGGAATTCATTGATCAGGTTCAGAAGGTTACTGACTTCATGGGGGTTACTCAGAAATGCTCCTCATGTGGTTGCAGACAGCAGGGCCAAAATGAGTAAGTTCTTTTCTGGGGTGAATGATGGCGTGGTCAATGAGTGTAGATCTATGATGTTGAATAGTGACATAACTTTAGCCAGGCTTATGAATCATGCTCAGCAGATAGAAAAGTAGAAGATTAAGATGAGGGAGAAGTAGAATAAGAGAGCAAGGACAGTTAGTTTTAACTTTTCTCATCCCAAATCAGAAGGAGGAAACTGTTTTTAGTTTTGTCCTAAGTTATCAGTTTCATCTCCTTCTGCGGCTAGTGCTCCAGTTCCTAAGTTCAGGGATGGTAATAAAGATAGAGCACCAGGATCTAAGTCTCAGGGTAGTGTTAGCAATGCTCGCACCTATCCTCTTTGCCGGACTTATGACAAGCACCATCTGGGTCTTTGCAGAGCTGGCACTGGTATTTGTTTCGAATGTGGCAAGCCAAGCCACAGAGTCAGAGACTGTCCTAAGCCAGGTCCTCAGTGTCAGCAGAACCTTTCCTCAGCTTACTCCGGTCGCCCAAATCAGCAGGGTGCCACCTCTAGTGCTACTCGTGGGCAACGCCCAAATAGACTTTATGATCTCCAGTCCCGACAAGATCAGAAAAATTCTCCTGATGTGGTTACTGGTATGTTACAGATCTTTTATGTACATGTTTACGCTTTGCTAGATCCAGGAGCCTCCTTTTGTTTTGTTACTCCATATATAGCAGGAGATTTTGAAATTAGTCCCAAAATTCTAGCAGATCCCTTTTCAGTCTCTACCCTAGTAGGTAAAACCATCATAGCCCAACGGGTATACAGGAACTGCCCGGTTATGATATTTCAGAAAGTTACTTCAGCATACTTAGTCGAATTAGAGATGACTGATTTTAATGTCATTCTCGAAATAGATTGGCTTCATTCCTACTATGCCATAGACGACTGCAAAAACAAAATAGTTTAGTTGTAGTTTCCGAATGAACCCATCCTAGAGTGAAAGGGTAGTGTATCCACTTTTAGAGGTCAGCTTGTTTCCTACCTTCGGACACGGAAAATGATATCTAAGGGATGTGTCTACCATCTTTTTCATGTTAAGGATTCTAGTTTCGAGACTCCCGATCTTGAATCAATTTTAGTAGTAAGTGAGTATTCAGATATCTTTCCCGAAGATCTTCCAGAAGTTTCTCCCGAAAAGGAAATAGACTTCGGTATTGATCTTGTTCCAGATACTCAGCCTATATCTATTCCTCCATACAGAATGGAACCTACAGAACTCAAAGAACTGAAAGAGCAGTTGAAAGATCTCTTAGATAAGAGATTTATCAGACCCAGTGTGTCCCCATGGGGCACACCAGTCTTATTCGTGCGTAAGAAAGACGGTTCTCTTAGAATATGTATAGATTATTGTCAACTCAATAAAGTTACGGTCAAGAACAAGTATTCTCTCCCCAGAATAGATGACTTGTTTGACCAACTTAAGGGTGCCAGCTATTTCTCTAAGATAGACCTCAGATCAGGCTACCATCAGCTTAGAGTCAGAGAATATGACATTCTAAAAATAGCTTTCCATACTCGGTATGGTCACTTCGAATTCCTAGTCATGTTCTTTGGTATTACTAATGCCCCAGCAGCTTTCATGGTCTTGATGAACCGTGTGTTCAAGCAGTACTTGGACATTTTCTTCATAGTCTTCATAGATGATATTCTGGTCTATTCTTGTACTGAGCGTGATCATGCAGACCATCTCAGATTTGTACTTCATACTCTCAGAAATCATCAGCTATTTGCCAAATTCAGTAACTACGAACTTTGGCTAAGGTCTGTAGCATTCCTTGGCCATATCATTTTCGGGGATGGCACTAGAATAAATCCTCAAAAGATCGAAGCAGTAAGAAACTGGTCCAGACCTGTCTCTCCATCAGATATCAGGAGTTTCTTGGGTTTGGATGGCTATTACAGATGGTTTATTGAGGGATTTTTGTCTATTGCATCTCCTAGTCAAGTTTCAGTGGTCAGATCCTTGCGAGAAGAGTTTTCCGGAGTTGAAGACTCGACTCACCTCAGCCCCAGTCTTAGCTCTTCCAGAATATGCAGATGGGTTTGTAGTGTACTGTGATTCATCCAGAGTAGGTTTGGGTTGTGTCCTCATGCTACATAGTAAGGTCATAGCCTACGCCTCGAGACAGCTTAAACCCTATGAGAAGAATTATCCAACTCATGATCTTGAGTTAGCAGCCATAATATTTTCTTTAAAGATTTAGAGGAATTATTTGTATGGTGTTCATGTAGATGTGTTCACAGATCATAAGAGTCTTCAGTATGTCTTTTCTCAGAAAGATCTCAATCTTCATCAGAGAAGGTGGTTAGAGATCTTGAAAGATTATGACATGAGTGTCCTTTATCATACAGGCAAGGCCAACATTGTGAACAACGCTCTTAGTAGACTGTCCATGTGTAGTGTTGCTCATGTTGAGGACAGTAAGAAGAAGTTAGCTCAGGAAGTTCATTAACTTCCAGACTAGGAGTTCGATTAGTCAATGCAGAGGAGGGTGACATATGGGTTTAGAGAAGTTTAGAATGATCTCTAGTTTCTGAGGTAAAAGAAAATCAAGATAGAGACCCCAGTTTAGTCAAGTTAAAAGAGTCAGTTAAGGATTAAAAAGTAGACGTTTTCTCCTAAAGAGTAGATGGTGTCTTATGTTGTTAGGGTCATCTGTGTGTTCTAGATGTAGATGAATTGAGGCAGTGAATTCTTGCAGAAGTGCATGGTGCATGCTATTTTAATCATCCTGGGGACATAAAGAGGTACCACAACTTGTGGGAGATTTATTGGTGGAGTGGGATGAAGAGAGATATTACAGAGTTTGTGGCTAAGTGCTCTACATGTCATCAAGTTAAGATAGAGTATCAGAATCCTAGTGGGTCCATGCAGGAGTTCAGTATTCCTACTTGGAAGTAGGAAGAAGTGAACATGGACTTTGTGACGGGTTTTCCCCGAACTCTTCATCATCATAATTTAGTTTGGGTCATTGTACATAAGATGATCAAATGAACTCATTTTCTTCCAGTTCATACCGCTTATTTAGCTGAGGATTATACCAAAATCTATATCAGGGAGTTGGTCAGATTACACGGTGTTCCGTTATCTATTATCTCAGACAGAGGTACCCAGTTCACCTTTTATTTATGGAAAGCGATCCAAAAGGGTCTTGGTACCCACGTTCATCTCAATACATACTTTTATCCTCAGACAGATGGTCAAGAAGAAAGGACAATTCAGACCCTAAAATATATGCTAAGGGCGTGTGCAATTGATTTCACGGGTAGTTGGGATGACCACTTTCCTTTGATTGAGTTTGCATACAACAATAGCTATCATTCTAGTATTCTGATGGCTCCATTTGATGCTCTCTATTGTAGGAGATGCAGATCTCCAGTCGGTTGGTTTGAAGTTATTGAGGCCTCAGTTATAGGGCCTAACTTAGTATTCGATGCCTTAAAAAATGTCCAGTTAATCGGAGAAAAACTTTGGGCTGCTCTGAGCCGATAGAAGTCTTATGTAGATATGCATATAAAGCATCTCGAGTTTGAGATTGGTGACTACGTCTATCTAAAGATCTCTCCCATGAAGGTAGTAAAGAGGTTCGACAAGAAGGGAAAACTCAGTCCTTGATATGTTGGTCCCTTTAAAATTCTAAGTCGTCTTGGCAAAGTAGCTTATGAGCTCGAATTGCCTTCAAATCTAGCCTCAGTTTATCCAGTATTCCATGTTTCTTTGCTAAACAAGTGCATAGGCGACCCAGTAGTTGTAGTCCCTATTCAAAGCATAGATGTTCAGAACAACCTCTCTTATGAAGAGATTCTGGTTGAAATCCTAGATTATCAGACTCGTAGATTGAGGAACAAAGAAGTTCCTCTAGTCAAAGTTCTTTGGCGAAATCAGTCCGTTGAGGGAGAAACTTGGGAAGCAGAAGCAGACATGCGTACCAAGTATCCTCACCTCTTCTCCGCCAACTTAGATCAAGCTCAAGGTAACAGTTCTCCTTAAGCTTTTTCAGTTTCATGTTCAGATTCTAGTGACAAGCTTGGTATCTAGTTCATACTCAAAATTCCATTATAAACTTGGTATTCAGTACCATTGCATATTCATTCATGCATTCATGTATAAGTTCAGTTATATAATTATGCATCAGTCATGCATTCTCATTGTGAGAAACTTAGTTCCTCAGAACACTCAGTCATGCATTCATGAATCAGTTACACATGCAACAGATATGCGTGTCCAGTATGTTATATTCAGTTATTAGTCAGGTCAGTCATGAGATCATATTCCTATTATTCATATTCAGTATATACTTCAGTTCATTGTTAATCTCACCTTAATCAGTCTTATTCGAGGACGAATGTTCCCAAGAGGGAGATATTGTAATACCCCAAAGTTTTCTAACTAATTTCGTTCTAAGAATGTCAAGTATTTTCTTCTAAATTGAATTATGTTTATTCCATGGGGAATTTCTAAGATTTTCACTTTTTTCATGTGGGAAATTCAATAAGCTTTCCATCGATATAAGATTCTCCCAAATCCAATAATAGGGCATGAAGTTATGACTATTTCAAGTTCCTGTCATAAAACTGCACCATATTAGTCAGTGGAATGCCGCACCACAAGAGAAGATGACATTTGTCAAATTCTAGTAGGAGTTCGCGATATTGGTGCATTCACCACCAAATGAGTAAAACTGAGTTACTGTTTTACTTATGCATTCACCACCAAATGCTCACTACATTCCAAAAGTACTGATTCACATATACGTCTATGTATTAGATTGTTTAATAATGTAGGTTCAAGTTGTAGTTTGTACATTATAATCAGACAGTTGTAAATTCCAGTCAACAGGTGATGATCCCTTTTGATTTAAGGGTTTGAGTCAGTAATAGTTTGAGTAGCATTTTGTTTCTTTATTCAGTCTTATTGATTCGGGATAGCTGGGGGTCATGTACTGGCCACCTATAGTCAATACTAGTAGAGGCTTCATAGACAGTCAGTAGAGTTGATGTATTTAATTCCAGTCTTGTTTTGTATAATTGGAGTTGTAATCGTTTTAATATAGTTTTGTATTGATCATATTTGGAAAAGATTTATCTTCCGCATTTTCTTTTGGATTTATGTATTTAAATTAATTGCTCACGAGGTATGCCAATACAAGGGTTAACTTGGGATCACTTGTGGTCATAAGCACCATGTGATGTCCTGGGGGTAGTCTCGGGTTGTTACAAACTTGGTATCAGAGCACAGAGTTCAACTGTCCTAGGGTGTCTTTGGAGCTGTGTCTAGTAGAGTCTTTGCGGAATGGTACAGAGACATTTATACTTTTCTTTGAGAGGCTACAAGGCATTTAAGAAATATTTCTCTTCTTTATGCTCTAGGTCATGCTGTAAAGTTGTTCTCTCAGAAATTTATTTCGATTCATGTGTTACTCCATAATCCTTTATCTATGACATTCTTGAGATGACATGATTAGTAAGTTCCAATTTCTCCCAAGATGATGCTCTCAGATTTACAATCAGTAAATTCAAAAGTCATACAAGGGGCTTGAGAGGAGCTCGCTAGTGTGTTATAAGTTCCTCAAGTCGAAAGTTATGTCCTCATCCTTACAATTTGTTCCATTAATATAGAGTAAGATATGTATTCAGATTCCTCATTAGCCCTTCAATACAGATATTACTCATGAGAGGGGATAGTATGAACCTAGGTTGTTAAATATAGTTTGCATTTGAGGGATATTGCAACCTAGAGTGTTATGATTTATAGGTAGTAGAACCTTCTTATAGTTGGAAGTTTAGGTTTAGAAGTGTAGTAACAAGAAAGGTGGTAATGGCGATTGATCAGATGTATATAGATGAAATTTTACATATGACTAAGTTAGTAGTGAGGTGATATATCCTTGCGTGTTAGTTTAGTGGAAGGTAGAGAAGGAGTTGTTAGTTAAGGGGAATTGTTGTTTGCTTGAAGTATGAAAGGAGTTATTGATGGTAGTTATTGTGTTAGAAAAGTATAGGTTATTGATGAAAGTATTTGGTGGTTGAGTATTGTTAATTTAGGCTTCCCGTGAGAGTACAAAAAGGAGTTTAGTTGAAACTCATAGATCTATGAAAGTAATTTAGGTGTATATATGGGTAAATAGTCGTAAAGTGTAGAAGAAGGATGTGCTACCAATTTTAATAAGGTATACCATAGGATTATGATCGATCATCATTGTTATGAGGTTCTAGTGGATTAGTGTTTCTTGATGTTTTATTTTATAGCTTCCAAGTGTAAATAGTATGTGAGTTTGGGTTGTTAATCATGTCTAGCACTAGACACTAAGTTTGAACAGTGGATGATCATCAAGGTGGAAATAATGATTGCTTGGTAAGTGATGTTAGATATATGGAAGTGATCTAGTAGGCTTGAATAGTATATGCAAGAGTTTAAGTTTATTTGTTCGCAATTGAGTATGGTGTTGTAAGTATGATTTAGATGTGTACCCAAGATGATATGGGGATTGCAGTATTTTATAAGATTATTAAAGAATGTGTGTGGTTAGTAGTACCCTTGAGTTTCTAAACGGGAAGAAGTCTAGTTATATAGTATATAGTGTTCTAAATAGCTAAGTTAAGAAATTATGAATAGATGATGTTGAGCCTTTTTATAAGATCTTGATTCTCATGGTTTAGAAATGTAAGTTTAGAGACGTGATATTAGTAGACTATGGTGGAAGTAGTATGGTTCATTACATATTTGGGGATATCCATGTTAAGAGTTAGAATCTAAGTCTGAATCTGGGATGATTGAGCTAATAAAAATAAGTTGAAGCC
Source organism: Capsicum pubescens (assembly GCA_030864215.1). Taxonomy (NCBI): domain Eukaryota; kingdom Viridiplantae; phylum Streptophyta; class Magnoliopsida; order Solanales; family Solanaceae; genus Capsicum; species Capsicum pubescens. Next base: position 69,047,716 of record CM061544.1, on the reverse strand, counting down.
CTAGATGGTGTGAACTCCGGGTATGGTGATACTTATGAAGATTCTAAGTTAGTTAGTGTTTGATTTATTATATGATGACTATTAAGTCTATAGAAAGTTAAGAGTTGTATCTCAGAATGAAGTATTAGAAGAAGGCTTTATACTTTCAGGTACAGTCTTTCAGGGTGAGGTTATGTTTAGTATTCATGTGAATTGTTATATCTCGGACTCTAGAGTAAAGTGGTTGCAGTTCAGTTTAGATTTAGTAAAGGGTTCCACAGGCTTAGAGTGATGGCTTTAAGCTAAGAGGGAGATGATAGAACAAGTAACCAAGTCAGGCTCTCAGATTTTTGTAGTGATGCCAGTGTGTTGTAGAACAGTAGTAAGGGAGGAAGATACTCGACCCGTTCTTATCTCAGTGCAAAGTATTGTATTTCAGTCATCACAACATCTACTCATGACTTACATGTCAGCTCCATGAACATAGCTCTAATTCATGCACTTTCTATAGAATTATGTACGTTCCCAGTCCCTAGTATAAGGATTTCCAATTTTCTCAGCAGTATGAATCATGTTCCATGAAATTATGAACTCCAAACTCAGGTCATGCAACTCATAACTCATGTATTCATGGTTTACTGAATGTTCAGCTCCAAGTACTCATGGTACACTCTTAATGATCAACGAAATTAAGATTATGTCATGTATGTCTTCAGTTTAGCTCTCTTTGATGAATTCATGCTTTTAATACTCTATTCCTCAGGCCTCAACTAAGTGTCCAAGTTATGCATAGTATTCTTTCATGTTTCAGGACCTCATATTCTAACTTTTTAGTGACCCATCCTTATGAAATGATAGTGATGATGAGTAATTGTTTAGATGGTTGGGAGTAAATATCTTATGTCGGGGAAGGATTGTTGCATGCTTGTTGTATCTCAGGTTATAAGTGTGAAGTATGATTGAGGTAGAGCTTTTAATGTATGTCATGGTTAGTTGAGTTTTGTGTGTGTTTTCTTGGGGATAGTGCATGGAAGTTATTATTGTTAGAGGTTTAGAGAGTATGAGAAAGATGTTTTTATCATTGTTTGCCTAGAAGTTCATATGTGGTTATAATGATAGGCTTGAATGTCATGTTGGTGTATAAGAGGATGAATGCATTGTGTATTAGTAAATTCCTAGTAAGAGGTTGAATTTAGTTGTTGAAGTGGTAATAGGAATTATTCATGAGATGAAAGATGTGAAACGCACATATAGTGTTGAATTCATGGTTCAGACTAGTATTATGGTGTTATGTGTGGTACCTTGTGATTTTGAGTTAGGCTAGAACATGGTGAGGGCATGTAGTTTAACTCGGACTTGGGGATAAGCTTTAAAGTTAGAAATTGCATTGGATAAGGCTTAGAATTTCTATCCTAGCTTATGTTTCATAGGTTTATTTTCCATGTTACGGAGTTATAGCCATAATAAGATTCCTTACTCAAATATCTTATTCAGACCATGCCCAAGATTCTTTGCTCACTAATGTTATTAAGACTTCTTAGAAAAACTGTTGAAGAAATACTCCAGTTGAGTATAAACTTTCAGTATAATTCAGTCTGTATATCCTGTAATCCAGTCTAGCAGTCAGACAGATAAGTTCCTACAGTTTTCTATCTTTCCTACTCATGAGGTAATTTATTCACGTCCATGCAAGTTATAAATCCAATTCATTCCATGCATCATGTTTTAGATTCAGCTATCTAGTCATGACTCAGTTCATATGTTTTCAGAGCATGATCTCAGTTTTCCAAGTATTCCAGCTCAGATAGTGTAATATCCCTTGTACGACCTTAATCTCATTATCTCATGATTCGTGCTTACATTGCATCATTTAATCACTTCACAGATCTATATGTATGATTGTATCATGAACATTTCAAGTGAGTTTTAAACTCTCAGCATGAATCATCTCCTTATAGTCACTAGAGTCAAGTCATCTCAGAAATCAACTTCATGATAAAGTTATAACATTTCAACTCAGCTATATCCTTCATTATCCGACATGTGATTTGTGCATCATTCCATAGTTATAAGACTTCAACTAGTTCCTATCCATCATTCGAGGAAAAATGATTCCAAGGGGGAGATAATGTAACACCTCATATTTTTGCGCTAGAATTTGAACCGTCGTTCCTACGTCTATAAACTCTAATACCATGATTTACATTTGAATACATATGTCATGATCATTATCCTAGTGAGACTAGTTCTTACAAGGTGAAAAAATGTTGATAGGAAGAACTTAGAGCAAAGTCAAGTTGAGAACACTTTTATCAATTGAGTTTTTGTATTCGATCCTACAAAGGTCAACTTTAAATGAGTGTATCCCAAAAATATATATATATTCAAGTGTCCTACTATATATCAAATGAAATTTCTTTGAGTCTTCTTTCCAATGCACTAGGTTTTACCTTAATCTGATATCGGAGTGAAAAGCCATGCTCATTTAACCTCAGCATATATGTCTATCAACAAGGTGATGACTTGATGTGATAAGCCGTCAAATAAGTGATGACTTATCAACCAAGTCTCCACCCATAACCAAAATATAATTAACCTCAGCTACAAAGTAATGACTTGAGGTGATAAGTCGTCAACTAAGTGACGACTCATCAACCAAATCGTTAAACTTAAACAACAAGGGTCCAAATCAATCTATGGGTTGATGACTTAAGTTGATAAGCCATCAACTAGTTGATAAGCTATAAACTAAGTCATCAACTAAAAATTTTAGTAATTCTTATTAAATTTTGTAGGGGTATTTTGGTCTTTTCCTCACCTCAAACCCTACCCCTCCCACGACTTAAAGCATCATGAGGTGTTATTTTCCCTCATATTCAATTATTTAACACGTTATTTATTCTCCCACTCTCAAGAATAATAGAATTAGGGTTTCTTCCCAAAAACAAGAAACTCAAGTTTTCTTTCCCCAAGAATCCAAGAATTCAAGCTTCCTAGTTCAAGAAAATCTTCAAGAAACATCAAGAATAGAGTTTCCTCCACAAGTTCACCATTCAAGTCCCAAGATTCAAGCTTTCTTCAGAAGCCAAGAAAAATTAAAGTATGTGGGGTTATGAACAAGGATACTCTTTTCATCCTTGTGCCTAAAACTAGTTTTAAAGTTGAATTTACATGAATTTCAATTTAAGGTTCATACCCAATTATCATTATTTAAAGTTTATGAAGTTACAAGTGATTTAAGTGTTGAATTGCATATCTATTTTCACAAGTTTATGTGTGTGAATTGATTTCACATTTTGAGAATTGAACTTCATTAGCTTGACTAGAATTGTTAAAGTATTTCAAGCATGGGTTATAAGCCCTAAGTTTATGTCTTGACATTTCAAGAAAGATGAAGTTTAAGCATTCTTTGATAAGTATGTATTCGGATTTTAAGAAAGATTTGATCTTTTAATGCTCAGCTAAGATATAGAATCAAGACACATAGTTTTGATTACAGTTTAAAATAGACAGATGCATAACTGGTCTTCATTATGAACCCTTATGCTATTTTAAGGTGGATTTTCTACAGAATGAGCATATAAGTAAGGGAGTAGTGTGTAGAACCAAGTTGGGTATGTGTCTCAGTTCACATGACCCAGAACTATGAGCCAATGTAGGTTCATATTATTCCCCATTTATATAGATACAGATACAAATTGTGATCACTCAGCTCAGGTCCTTCTCCTTGGCAAGAGTATGAAAGCTCTCCCCAACGTGAGCTTTTCACCCAGGGGAACATGCATTGGACTCCATGATAGCTCACATGGTTTATTTTGGTTAGAAGAACCTCCCTAACAGAAAAGAATAATAGAAAAGCTTTTAGAAGAAACTCCCTAAGTCCTAAGACAGAATAACAGAACAACTTTTAGAAACTAAGTGTAAAGGCTCACAATTTTATTCAGATTTTATTTTACATAAGACATTCACTATGAGATTTCAGCTTTTAGTTTACAGATGATAAAGGTGAGTCCGTTTTACACTTAGCCTGCATGATTTGAAAACATACTTAATTTCAGTCCTACTTATTCCACCAATAGAAAAGTAAATATAAAGCTTCCAAAACTAAGTGTTATGGATCACAAAGTTTGTTATGATTCTTCATTACTCATGTTTATTATTTTATAGATTTGTTTTATTCAAGCCCAAGGTGAGTTATTTACACTTGTCATGTATCATTTAAAAGTTTATATGAATACTGAGTTACTATTTTACTTATGCATTCACCCCTACATGCTCAGTACATTCCAAAAGTACTGATTCACATATACGTCTATGTGCTACATTATTTAATAATGTAGGTACAAGTTGTAGCGTACAAATCATAATCAGACAGTTGCAGCTTTTAGTCAGCAGGTAATAAGCCATTTTGATTCAAGGGTTCGATTCAGTCAAAGTTCGAGTAGCATTTTGTTTTTTTTATTCAGTCGTATTGATTTGGAATAGCTGGGGGTCATGTCTTGACCACCTATAGTCAATACTAGTAGAGGCTTCATATACAGTCAGTAGAGTTGACGTATTTGATTTCAGTCTTGTTTTGTATAATTAGAGTTGTAATCTTTTTAATATTGTTTTGTATTGATCATATTGAAAAAAGATTTATCTTCCGTATTTTCTTTTGGATTTGTGTATTTAAATCAGTTTCTCACGAGTTATGCCAGTATAAGGGCTAACTTGGGATCACTTATGGGCCTAAGCACTGTGTGACGTCCAGGGGGTAGTCTCGGGTCGTTACAGCTGCTATCCCTGAAATAAGCATCTATTTTTTATCCTCGAAGTATTTTTCTATAGGTGTCAAAAGATTTTTCCATAGCTGACTTAACCATGAAATCACCCGTTAAATCTGTGGCACCATTGCACTGCATTCTCACAGGATAACGATCAATGCTGAAGGTTTTGACCAACTCTTCGGTGGAAGGGCTATTAGCATTTGAATCATATCTTTTGAAATATTCCTCCTCCCCATGTTCATCATATTATTCTCCTGATTGAGATAACGCTTGTAATGCAAACTCATAGAGTGGTGGATGTAGCCTAGCTGCTTCACTTGTTCCTTTACTTGGACTTGATTCAAATTCTATTCTCTTGGGAGTCATATTATCTAAAATTAACAGGAACATAAAATAAATTATAATTGATTAATGCATCGTTAAAAAGGATAATAGTAAATCTAATATGCAAAATAGTATAATAACAGTTCCAATAGATCACTCATCTGTTACACCAGGTAGGTTATCTGTTGCAACAAATAACTAACCTGTTACAATAGATGAGTAATCTATTGTAATAATAAAAATAGATCACTCATCTGTTGAAATAGATGGTTAGTTTGTGCAATAGATCAAACAACTGTTGCAATATATGAGTGATCTGTTGGAACAGTTAACTAACCTGTTGCAACGGATGAGTAATTTATTGCAATAATACAAAATATATCAATTATCTATTAAGAAAAATGAATGGTATGTGCAGTAAATCACACATTTGTTGCAATGTATGAGTGATCTGTTGGAACAGTTATCTACGGTCAATATTCTTTACATTTCTTCCAACAGAAGGGTTGTCTATCGCGACAGATGAATGATCAGTTTGAAAAATCAAGTCTTGGACTTATCTTGTTGGAATAGTTGATAGGATTTTATCCAACATAAGGTTTATCTGTTGCATCATATTTTTAATTCGATGGTTCCTCTGTTGCATCAGATGGTTAATCTGATGGTTCCTCTATTGTATTTGATGGTAAATTTGTTGCATCCTATGGTAAATCTGTTGCATCAGATGGTCAATCTATTGCAATATATGGTTAATTTGCTGCATCATATGGTTAATCTATTGCATTAAATTTTTAATTCAATGGTTCCTCTGTTGCATAAGATGGTTAATTTGTTGCATCATATGCTAAATCTGTTGCATCGGATAATTAATCTGTTGCATCAGATGGTTAATCTATTGCAGGAAAAAAATAGTAGCGTGATTTTGTTCAATAGGACAACAACAATAGCACATTTTTTACCAAGAACAAGAACAAATCAACCCAGCAACGAATGTAATACTAAAAACACCAACATCATTATTTTGTTTGTATAAACACAAAGAACAAATATCAAACTTCAAAAAAATACAACAAACAACAAAAAATCATAATTTCCTCCGAAAAGAGAAGGGAAGAAATACCAAACATTAGAATTTTATTCAAACCACATTTCAAATTAAAGCGACAAATATTAAAATTGTTAGCCAATACTAGAAGAGAAGTTGGCTCAAGTTCCTCGTTTTCTTCAAAACTAAAAAGACCATAATTTTTTACCTGTGAAAGAAGAAAAGGAATGATGAAAAAATTAAAGTTGTTGTGGCCGGAGAGAAAGGCTGTCACATCGATTGCCGATTGAAAGTTGAAAAGGAACTCGAAGCCCAACTATTTATCGCCAGAGGTTGAAGTCACCGGGGATTGAAAGGAGAAATTTACAAAACTGTTGGTTGGGAGAAATTATCGAGAGAGAGAGAGAGAGAGAGAGAGAGAAGGGAGAGAGACGTTTGATTTGGAGAGGAGAGGGGTGTGGGTTGATTTGCATTTTTGAAAAGATTGGAAAGTTTTGAAAGTATTAATCAAGTCCACAATTAACTTATTTATGTTTCCTAATTATGTTTGACCCTTTAAGTTGGTCAATGTCACTAATCCTTCATTCAAGACTTAAATGACACCTTTCCTTCAATTTTAGAGAGAGAGAGAGAGAGAGAGAGAGAGTAAAAATTACATTAAAATTTTCAAATGAATATCACATTTAATATATATTAATTCACAAAAAATAAAGTGAAAGAGTAGAGAAAAGAGAATTAAAAGTAATTAGAAAAATAATATTTGGAATGATTTCATTACACATATGAAAATATTTTGCTATTTGGGAAAACCTCTTATGTTAGGATTTTTATTTAAATTTTAGCATTTATATATATATTTTTTATTTTTTTAATTATTTTTTTCATGTTAAAAAGTTTCTTTCACATTAATCAAATTTTAAAAGCATTTGATTAATTATCCATGATGCAACATGCATTAATCTTGAGTTAAGACTATCAACCTAGTCTCATTACAATTTTTTTAATCTTTTATAAGTGATTTTTATTTTCTTACATCATATTTTTACACATAAGTAAGAGATTTGGAAATAAATATATTTTCTTTTATTCATTTTCTAAGTGACTGAGAAATTTTAATTCCTTTATATGACTAATCGATTTAGATCTAAGATTATCGATAATGCTTTATATTTTTACTCAAGCTATATTGTGATAAGTTTCAGAATTCTCATCTCCATATTAGTTTTACCTATTTTTAAAGTTGGCGAACAAATAAATATTTAAGCTAATATTTATATACCCACAATTACATTGTGAAAGTGTTTAAAATTATTTTTGGCTTAGAAGCACTTCAATAATTAAAATGTAATTCTATAATATTAAAAATAATGCAATAGAAATATTTCTCAAACATTGCCTGATATAAATCCTTCATTTAGATTGTAAGATATGTATTTATAATATGATGTCATTGTGGTTATAAATAAATTAAGCAACTTAAAATAAATGAATCAGACGTCAATAGAAAGGGAAGATCACAACACGAAAAGCAATAGGACACCAAAAACTATGAAGGCATTCATAATATTCAAGCTAGAAGTCAAACACCATAACAAATGACAACGACCAAATATGCTAACGTATCGGTCATGTCCAATGTCTCTTCTTAAGCAAATTCACACTCTTCACCACTTCCACATCTTTTTGAAATTGCATCATCACTCAATTCTCTTTGAACCCTTCTTTCCTTCGGTGTGTGGTCGGTCACAATCTCAATTATGTGACATTTTAGAAGGTAGCAGATGATTTTTATTTTTTGGGGGTAAAAAATATATGGGAGTTCAAACAATGAAAATTCTAAACAATATATAATGAAAGAAATAACTTTAACTTTGATGATGGAGGAAAAAAGATTCATAATACCTCTATTTATAGGACAACAATATGAAATATCAAATGATATTATGAATATGACTATTTATATAATTTAGGAGTTATGACCATCAAAGGTCATGAGGGTAATGAAAACAAAGCCATTAAATTTTTATATATTAAAGAATGAATAAATAAAATAATAATTGATACATTCATTTTAATTATTACACAAATTAATTGATTCATGAAAAGAATAGATGAAAAAATAAAAATAAAACACAAAAAAAAAGAAAAAAGATAAATAGAAATGGAGGTCATAGAGAGGTGTCATATCACCTTCTCTATGCTCCTCCTTTATTATTATATATAGATTGTTGACTGAGAAATTTTCTTTTATGATTATAGTATGTTCTTATAGATTAAAATAATAAATTATCATGTATTATTGATAGATAATTACTATAATTGAGAAGTTAGTTGTGATTTTTGTTTATAATTACTCATATACAATTAATGATTTGAAATTGACTTATTTACAATTTTGACCAAATTCTTTGAATTCTGTCACAAGAAATAGGTTAGTCATTTTAATTCTATATGAATTTTCTTTTAAAATTCAATTATATGTAATTGCTTCAACTATGAATAAACTATGAGATCTGGCAAATCGTGTATTTTTGATATTAGGCTCTAATGGTTCTCTTCTTTTTTTTTTTTTTTTTTTTCGTACAAGCTATACCATTTAAATAGATATTATTTTAATGTCAATGTTATTTTCTAATATTTTTTCTTTTAAATTTATCGATTGACAAGAGACACATGTGCAAGGCACATATACTAAATTAGTATATTAAAAGTGTGAAGGTCTTAAAAATATTGTTTGAATTTTTATTCCTTCATTAAAAGGCTCTTCTTTAGACAAAATCGTCTTTTTATCCTTTTTTGTCAAATTATTATTTAATTAAATTAAGAATTCCTAAAATATATGATAAGAGGAAAATATATGGTAATAAATGTATGCAAAAAATTAGGAGTTGTATACATAATTAATAACTCTAAATTTTTAAATGCCCGACTAATTAAGGACTCTTAATTTTTAAAGATTAATTATTAAAAATAATAGTTAACCTGATCTTGAAAATTCAAAGAATTGACATCAAAACTCCCTACATTTAATCATATCAATTAACTGTAATTTTGTTAGTTACCATAACAACCTTTCCTAAAAATAAGAAATTAAGTTAGAAAGAAAAATAAAAGGTATTGTAAATAATACTAGAATCTGGGCGTGAACTCCTTAATAAGGCGAGAACTAATTAGCAGATGAAAGATTTTTTGGGAAAACTTTTTTTAGATATTAAATATTTATATTTGATCTGGTATTATTTTAATTCTTATTTTTAATAAATTTTTAGTTAAAAAATAAATAACTAAATAAAGCTAATATTGAGATATTTTATTTTATTTTTCTTTTAAAAATAATATAAAAATTAAAAAATATTTTTCTTTTTAAATTTTAGATAAATAAGTTAGTAGCTTTAGTACTATCTTAATTATATTTATTTTTGGCTATTTATAAGCTTTTATTGTATTTTCTTAAATATAAAAATCAATTAGTTATTATTATATTAGTATTATTAGTATTATTTTATTTATTATTTTTATTTTTATTTCTTATCATTATTTTCTATACAAAAAAAAATTCAAAATTTAAAATTTTTCTCCCCTTATTTGATCTTAACTGTTCCCCCTGAAATCCCTATATTTAAGAATTTCTCCACCCATAATTATATGTACATTCTATTCTAGATAGAAATCAGTAAAAAGAAACAGAGAGAAAAATACAACAAGGAAAAACTCTGAAGAAGAAAACAAAGAAAGAAGGAGTGATAAATCGAGTTTCGAGTTTTCGTTCGAGTTTGGTGACATTCTTGCTTCTATATTCGTCTAATTCATCAGGTTCTTATCCAATTATGTACTATTTTCCGTAAGTTTCATCATTATGAATCGAAGTATGAATAAAAATATTGAAATGATTTCCTGCATGATTTGGTATTTAGTATATGTAGTTGATTAATTATGTGAACTTTCATTGCTATCTGTTATGAAATTAAATTACTAAATTTTTATATATTTATACTCACAGAAAATTTTGTATTCACACATCACTTTTATTATACACAGTTATACTGTATTTTATAATATGATACACACACTGGAACATGAGTACACACAGAAATTAGAGGGGAACGAGTGAAAAAATGAGATTAATTACAGTGAACAGAGTGAAAAATTAACAGAAAAACATCAGGCAAGAATATATTAGAGTGAGAGAGGGAGAAAACTGGAGAGAAAAGAAAACCAAAAAAAATAAATATAATCTCTGTGTGTTCAAGTGTTCTGGCAGTTTCCTCACCAAAAAATATTACCGTACCGACCACTCGAGGCTCCCATCACCGGAATAATCGTCAAAAAATCCGACCAAACGACTCCATTGGAAACGCCGACGAACCAACCGCGGCTCCGGTCGAATGGTCACCGGAAAACCCATTCAACCGGCGACTCATACCCTTAAAAACAACCAAATCTGCCACCCCTCCCCTCCAAAAAACTCATAAAATCGGCTTAGACCCAAACCGTTAACCACCCCAAAACCGTCGGCGTTAGCTTCCTCTCTCCTTTCCTCCATAGCCGACCACTAAGAAACAACCCACCGGCGACGCCATCCTCTTCTCTTCTTTCCCACCGCGACTAGCCACCGCTGGAAAACCCCCTAAACCGGTGACTGAATGCCGAATTTGCAAAACCGCCAACATCCGCCCAACCAGTCACCACTAATCGCAAAAAAACACTGTCCAACGCTACCCCAATCACCGCCTTCCAGATCTTTGTCGCCCCTCTCTTCCTTCTCCCCTTTTCTATTTTGTCGTGCCTCGCCAGATTTGGTCACCGACGAGCGAGATTCTTTTTCTGGCGAATAATATCAGCGTCGTACACGCCGCCTTATCACCATCGCAATACCTGCTCATCTTCTTTTCCTTCTCCGGCGATGTCTAGTTTCAAGGCAATCTTAAATACATAAAAATGACCCTAAACTTGACACCAAATTATAACTTTGACCTTAAACTTTGACAGTGCACAAATATGATCTTTAACTATTCAAAACTGCACAAATATGACCTCCAATCCTACGTGGCAAAACGCGTGTTCAACACGCAAAACTGGGCGCGTCTAGCTTAAAATCTAAGGGCATAATACATAAATATTACCTTAAACTTTGACAGTGCACAAATATGACCTTTAACTATTCAAAACTGCATAAATATGACCTTTAAATGACTCTTTACTATTATTTTTTCATTATTTTGGGCTCAAAGATGAAAATGACATCTAATTTCTTTTGTCATTGCGGAAAAAGAGCAATATTAAAGATTTATTAATTAGGTGGGTCATCCTCATATGAAAAAATCGAGCAGGTATGTATATATATTGTAAAGCAGGGGACGAATTTAAGTTATATAATATATCTAAATATTATTTATTTAACTATTAAATTAAAGATGAAACTATACTAATAATAAAAAAATTATAGTTTTAATAAAACGTTATTAAATTAATGTTATTAAGGATAGTAGCAGTATATTAAATTAACGTTATAAAATTAACGTAATTAAAATGTTATTAAATTAACGTTATTAAAAATTTATTAAATTAACGAGGGGTGGACCTACGTGGTTGCCATGGGGTTCACCCGAACCCCCTCGGTAAAAAAATTACGTTGTATATATATAAGATAGAAAATGTATATTTATGTACGTGTATTAACGTTGAACCACATGAAACAAGACACTTAGATAGCCCAGTGGTGTTATTTGCTCTTCTTGGGCGCTTCCTTCAACCTACTGTGCGGGTTCGATCCCTACTAGTGACTGTTTTTTTTTTAATTAAAAAAAAGCTAAGTGTTGCTGCTATAGAAATAAATAAATAAATAATAATAATAATAATAATTTTTTAAAATTAAAAAAAAAGTTAGGTGCTGCTACTATAGAAATAAATAAAAAAATTAATAATAATAATAATAATAATAATAATAATAATAAAAACGACGTCGTTTTAACACAAAAAGCAAAACTTTAACAGTGCACAAATATGACCTTTAACTATTCAAAATTGCACAAATATGACCTCTCTCCAAGTCAGTCCTTTTAACGACGTGGCACCGTATGATTGGATTACCTTTCCACGTAGGCGCGAGTGAGACTCACGCATGGGGTTGCAAAATCGGAGGTCATATTTGTTCAGTTTTTGAATAGTTAAAGGTCCTATTTGTGCACTATCAAAGTTTAAGGTCAAAGTTATAATTTGGTGTCAAGTTTAGGGTCATTTTTATGTATTAACTCTTTTACTTTTAGCATTACTTTTTTATATGTATATAATTTTTGGGTTACAAATTGCAATTATATAGTAAAGGGAAAAATTATATTCTATGTAAACTACTTAAATTTAATTAAATAATGATCACTGTCAATTGTTTAAAATCCAACAAGATTAATTTTATTTCAAGTATCAAACTGCTGCATTATTATTATTATTATTATTATTATTATTATTATTATTAGTATTAGTATTTATTTGTCATTATTAATAAATTTAGATAATTGTTGTTGTTAAATTAATTAATTGCTTAGTTAAATTTTGCTCAAGGTTAAGTAGTACTCCAAGTAGGCACGTCTTTAGCGCTAGATAAATTTAGGCGTTTAAAATATTCATTTCAATTAGCAATGCAGCGTACGCATATTTTGAGACATTTAAAAATTCAAGAATGCAATAATGCACCTTAACAAATATTTTTCTAAAATTAACTTTTATCGATTTATTTAATAAGAGTTAATAAGCAAACTTTGGTGTGATATAAATAAGTGAATTCAGGCCTTAACACGATTTTCTCTAAATAGTTTGAGTTAAGTATAAGTCAATAAAAGCGACCGTGCTAGAATCACGGGACTCGAGGGGTGCCTCTCACCATCTCCTCGGTCAACAAAATTTCTTACTTGATCTTCTGTTTTTGCAGACCATAATAAAGAGTCATTTCCTTTGACTAGGGATTCAAAAAGGTGACTTGGAACACCATAACTCAATTCCAAGTGACAGCTCTGTAAATAAACTAATCCCTATTCAAAACTGTCACTTTGATTGGAAAAATCCTTCGACTCGATTCCTTCGGACGAAAAAGGGGTATGACATCTTTGGCGACTCTGCTGAGGAATAATAAGAATTCAAACTTTTGATATTGACTTTACTTGCTTTAATTATTTTTTATATTGTGTTGGTTGGCCTTATGTGCTACTTGTCGCTCATTTACTACTTTGATATTGTTGAACTATATTATAAACTGTCTTCTCTTGTGCGTCCCCTTTGAGTCTCTGAAATAGGATAGAAGGAATGCAGCGCATGCATTCCTCTTTCTTTTTGAGATGGCCGGAGTGTTAAGGCACCTGGCAAAGTATTATAGTCACACATATTACGTGGGGTTTGGATAGACAATGAAGGCGGAGTAGCACTACTACCAAACAAGTTGTCCCTCCCCGACTCGAGTGTCCGCTCGGGTAAGCCAGTTTAGACACCTATCCCTAATAAGTTAAACTTAGAAGAACTGAAACTCAGAATCTGGTTATCCCTATTAGGTTCCGCTTTATTTGCATCATGTGCATTTGACTTAGTGGGACTCGACATAGGGGTCGGGTCTGTCAAGGACAGGTGTCCCTCTTTTGACCAACATGTGCATCCTACGTGCTCTTTGACATTTATTTGAAAGGTCATTTGATTGTTGACCTGCTTTTAGGAAACTTAGCGAAATGTAAAAGAAGATTTTGTTCTCAAAATTAATAATTCCCTTTTCAAAGAAATTAAAAAACATACTTTTTTTTTTCAAGATCTTTATGAACTACGAAGGCCTGATTCTCATTCTTTAGTAAGATACGTAGGAAATCCTACCCAAAATACGACCCTATATTAAAAAAATATATATTTTTAAAAAAATAATAAAAATAATTATTTTCATGAGTATTATTATCTTTATCTTATTTTTCTTTCTACCCTCAAAATTAATTTTAATACAAATCCTAATAGCCTGAACCTTTAGGGGTCGTGAGCTGAGTTTTTATAAAGTAATAAAATATGTACAGTCCTAAACCTTTAGGGGTTGTGAGGCTGAAATTTTTATACAACTCCATACATAAAACAATTATTTTTCTTTCTTTATTTCTAAGTCGTTTTCTTTTTTATTTCTTTTTCTTATAAGTGTACTTAGGGATTATTTTCTTCCAAACACATGGTCAAAATTGTTTAGAGGTCTGTTGATGTAAAATCTTCGATAGAGTCGGTATAAATAAGTGTTCTCTTTTAAAAAAATAAAAATAAAATATTGTTATTTATGTTTTTCTAAATTTTTATTTTTAAATAAAATTATTTGCATCTAAGCCCAATTTAGTGGTCACATTAACGGGTCAAGTTAAAAAAGTCAAATTAATGAATTAAGTTCTGCCTAAGTCTACACATTTCCTAATATTGTCTCTCTATCCATAGGTATAACATGTCTCCTCCAGTTCGTGAAAAGTGTCAAAAGAGAAAGAAGGATGGGAGTGTACCACTTCAGGTTGTGGATTGCATCCCTTTGCAGCTTTGGTTGTGGTGGAACCAAATGGATACATTCGATTATGATGAGATACATAAGTATTTGGGATTTTTTACAAGTATCATGACAATAAACCCTAGTAGGGAGGTGGTTGATGCATTGCTGACTTTCTGGGACACGAGGAACAATGTATTTTGCTTTTTAGATTTTGATTTGACCCCGATTTTAGAGGAAATAGCGGCCTATGTTGGATATAGGGATATGCATCGAAAAAAACATATAGCTCCAAGACTCATCTCGATAAATAGGTTCTGTAAGCTCATGAACCTACGAAACTCAAAAGAAGAATTAATGAAAAATGGTTGGGTCTCCTTGTAGTTTTTGTATGACAGATATGGAAGGCAAAAGAGGTTTGAGAAGTACGGTAAACAACTCTATAACATGGGAAGTTTTGAGGCTTGGAAAGTTCATAGATGATCTGCATTCATGGTAGGCTTTTTAGGCACTATGGTCTTCCCGAGGAGACAGAGAAAAATTAATATTCGTTTAGCTGGAGTGGTACATATACTGATTAAGAAAAATTACACTATGGTACTAATGATCTTGGCCGATATTTACAATGCTCTGACCGGTTTTCAGAAAGGAAAGGGTTTTTCGAGGGATGTAATATCTTGTTACATATGTGGATTGTAGAGCATCTTTATCAACGTCCTACGGTGGCGATATTTGTTCCTGAAAGATTCAATCACATCAAGGATTACAAGGAAAGGATGGAGAAATATAAGTGCCCAGAAGGAATTAAAGATTGGGATAAGTTTTTTTGCTCTCTAACAACAGATAAAATCACTTGGAATCTCCTTTGGTTCCCTTAGAGGCAAGTCATTCATAGTTCTGTCATTCAGCCATTCTTGTTATTAATGGGTATTAGGGTTGTTCAACCTTATGTTCCATTGAGGGTCTTACGCTATCTAGGCAGACGTCAAGTAATTCCCATAACACAAAATTTGGTTGAGTTTGTATTTGAGGACAGACCAGAGATTCCACTTTCTGAGGGATTGGCCCAGCAGATTTGGGATGATTGTCGTATCATGGAATTTGAAACAATGGTCATAGATCATGAAAAGAGAGAAGTACATCCAGACTACCGTGAATGGTTTGAAAAATAGCCGAGTCCACCAGTCAGACCAGCAAGATTAGTTAAGGGACCCATAGATCAAGAAGCTGCAATCAGGATAAGGATTGAGAGAGCCATGCGAGAACATCATGAGGCCAACCAAGCTTTTAAAGCAGAATTAAAGTGTGCCAGGGCATGAATAGAAGAACAACAAAGGCAATTTGCTGAAGAGAAAGCTAAGTCAGCGGATATTGAGGTCGCACTTCGGGGACAAATCAGATTGGCTACAACTAGGTGTTCACATGTTGCAAAACTTTCCACATCTCACTGCTAGTAGTTGCAGGAAGTTGAAAAGAACACGCAAGAAGAATTTGCTAGAGATATATATCAGTAGATACATGAAAGAGTGATATTAAGAGAACAGCTGGAGGTTTCTTCTGCTCGTGAACAGCGTGCAAGAGAGATGATTGATTCTCGAGAATGTTAGGCCCAAGAATGGTATCAAGCAGTTAGTTCCCTTTGAGGAAAGGTTTGCCTTGTAGAACAGGATACCTCTAGAATGAGTTTAGACTACCAGCAGTTGAATTATGAAGAATTTTTGGCACAGTACCATCTTTTGCCCAACGTCTCACCACTTTATTGGAGGACATATACTTGGGTTTAGGAGGTCATATTAAGCCGAAGTCTCCTTGATTGAGCATGTTAAATTTACAAAAATCATTTGAAGACTTTGAGACATTGGGGTTTAGTTGTATGAGTGAGAAGTTGTTTACTTTGTCATAGTTTTTCAGTTTTAGTTTTAAAACTTCTTGTTCAGATGTTATGTCTTTTAGCTAATCGTATTTTTTTAAGCTTAGTTTTATTTGTCAGTTGTCTGTTAGTAAGTTTTATCTTAGGAGTTGGGTCATTTATTTTGTCATATTTGTATTTGAAAATTATGGAATGTAATGAAGTTGACCGTTTATTTCTAGATATATTATATAAATTTTACTTCACTTACTTTATTTATTTTCTTAAAAAAATCAATCATTTTTTGTTAAGTTTTTTCTCGAACTACGCAAGATCTGATTCATGTCCTGATGTAGGCAAACCTTCAAAGGGTTCGATCATAACTTTTTGAAAAGTGCACCTAGAAAAGCTGGGAGGAAACATAAGGCCTTCCATGATAGGTTGGAAAATGCATATAGAAGCATAACATACAACGTGGCATCATAATGTGTTTAATAAGTAACACTCATCCATTTGCTACTTGGTAACAGAAAAGATAAAATAGTTGGCGGTTGGTTTGTGGTTTAAACTGGCATCACATTCGTAAAACACCAGATACAATAAAAAAAGAAAGATGACCCACAAAGAGGGTGTAAGGTATGATAGTGAGGAGGAGCAAAATCAATTAATTTCGTCAGAATTAGCATCAATGGAAGAGATTAAGTTATTGAAACAACAGATAATACAGATGTATCAGGCTTGGTTGAATGGACAAGTCTCGCCTTCCTCAATCCATAGACTTTCGAAAACGAATGATCTAAATCCTACTCAATCTCAAACTAGCGATCCATTATACCTACCTGGATTCATCTCGTATACTAATGTGATTGGCATTTCTGGTACTTCTACCATGCGCCTACCAAATCCATCTGTCACAAATAACCCACTTTTCACTTCTGTAGCACCAGATACTATGGGCCCTCATTCGACAGTACAGAAGAATGTGGGGGAACCAAGTCATGATCTGTTGTATCCTTCTGAAACATTTTTCAAACCCTAAAATCCATATTATCATGCTCATCAACACGATTTTCCTATCGTGATTAAGAAGATTATTAAGAATGAGGAACAAGAGGAGATGGCTAGGCAAGTAAGAAGCTTGGAGCAGAGTATGAGAAATATGCAAGGATTAGAAAGACCAAAGAGTGTTTCATACAAGGATTTATGTATGTTTCCTGATGTCCATTTGCCGTTGGGGTTCAAAATGCCATAGTTTGACAAATACGAAGGTCATGGCGATCCTGTAGCTCACTTGGAAAAGTTTTGCAATCAATTAAGGGGAGCAGTAGAAAGAAGAATTGCTCATGGTTTACTTTGGAGAAAGTTTGGCAGGGGTGGCTTTTGAATTGTTTATTGACCAAGACATTTCCCGTTGGCACGTGTAGGATGACATAGCTCAGGATTTTGTTCAATAATTTTAATATAAAATCGAGATAGTGCTAGATCGTACTACACTTGCTAATATGAGAAAAAAGGCAACTGAAAGTTTTTGAGAATATGTTGTCAGATGAGAGAACAGGCTGCAAGAGTCAGACCATCGATAAAGAAGTCTGAAATGATTCATATCTTTTTACAGGCACAAGAACCTGATTATTTCCATCATTTGCTTTCTACTATTGGAAGCAGATTTGTTAAAGTCATTAAAGTTGAAGAGATGGTAGTGAATGGAATTAATTCCAGAAAGATTATCAGCCAGGCCGCTTTGAAAGCAACAACACAGGCAATTCAAAGTCGTTCAGAAAGTTTTGGTGAAAGGAAAAGAAAAGAGGATGTAGCTACTATCGTGCAAGGTCCACGACAAAATTGGAGAGGTACGCGCCACCCTTACACATAATCTCAATCCAAAATTTATGTCCAACATCCATATAACCATCCACGCTACTATGTTCCTTCACAAAATCCATCATATTCTATTCTATCTCCACAATATTCTACCTATAATGCACAACCATATGTTAGGGTCCCTTCTTACCCGTAATGGCGTGCACTGGCCATTAAGAATCATACACCAAACCCATAAGTTTAAAGAGGCCTCCTAGGTCTAATTTCCGACCTAGAGTGGATTACAAAAAGGATAACATGGGCAAAGATAATTTCACTCCTATTGGAATATCTTACGCTAGCTTGTTTCAGAGACTGAGAAAATTGAATGTTCTAAGCCTAATTGAGAGAGGGATCTTGAATGCTCCCCCGAAGAACTTGGATTATTCTAGAAGCTGTGGATACTGTTCTGATGCCCCAAGGCATGACACAGAGAAATGTTTGTACTTGAAAAGAGTAATTCAAGAGTTGATTGACGCACAACAAATCATGGTGCGAAGTTCAGATGCTCCAAATGTCAATCAAAATCCACTTCTAGATCATAATTATACTAACATGATCGAGGTGATACATAGTGGTAAAGATGCTGTGATTTCCTTCAAGCCCATCATTAAAACTAAAAATTAATTTGAAAAAATCAGCAAATGTGTGGATTTGATGAAAGAAAAACTTGCAGAAGTGGAGGAGGTGATAACAAAACCCGAATCATCAAATATTCCCTTAGTCATGGGGAAAGAGATTACAGTAAGTGTTGGGAATGGACAGGTAAAACCAAAGCTCATTATTCCTGGAAGACCCACTAAGCCTCTCTTAATCATAAAAGGAGCTCCAATAGCTTCTATTGTTATTAAACCAGTGTCACAATTTCCTATGGTTAATACCAAGGAGGTCCCTTGGAACTACGACCGCATTGTGATGATGCATAAGGGGAAGAAAGTGATTGAAGAGGTGGATAAAGTAGGAGGATTAACCCATTATGGAAGGTGTTATGCCCCATTAGAGTTAAGAAAGAATAAATAAGACAATAAAGAACGAACAACGATCAAGAAGCTAGTTACTGAGGAAGAGGCTGAAGAAATCTTGAAGAAGATGAAGCTACCAGAATATTTTGTTGTAGAACAATTGAGGAAGACACTAGCACATATTTCTCTATTATCTTTATTGATACACTCAGAAGATCACCGTAAGGCCATAATGAAGATTTTAAATGAGATGTATGTGTCTAGTGAGATTAAGGTAAATCAACTGGAAAAAGTTATTGGAAGGATTCTTAAGGTAAATAGGATCACTTTCTCGGACGATGAATTTACTGTAGAAGGTTCTGGACATAATCGAGGTCTCTACATTACGGTGAATTATGAGCATTTCTATGTTACTTGAGTGTTGATTGATGGGGAATCTGGGGCTAACATTTTTCCTATGTCAAATTTATAAAAGTTGAATATTAACCTATAAAGAATCCGACCTAATAATGTATGTGTCAAAGGTTTTGATGGACCAAAAACGGATGCCATTGGTGAAATAGAGATCATATTTACAATTGGACCTATGGATTTAGCTGTGGATTTTCAAGTGTTGAATATTAATGCCTCATATAGTATGTTATTGGGTAGGCCATGCGTTCATAGGTCTGAGCAACCGTATCTACATTTCACCAAATGGTCAAATTTGAACATAATAGGCAAGAAATAGTTGTTCATAGGGAAGGAGACTTGTCCATATATAAAGACTACTCTGTTTCCTCCATTGAAGTAGATACTGCAGATAAAGTGCTAATTCATCAAGCTTTTGAGGCAGTGGATGTTGAGCATATCCTCGAGGGGAATTTCATTCCATGATCACAACTTTCCTCAGCATCTGTTATGGTAGTGAATGAAATGTTAAAGTATGGCTTCGAACCAGGAAAAGATTTAGGGATGTTTTTGCAAGGTAGGTCTTATCCAGTAAACCTTCATGAGAGCCTCGGTACTTTTGGATTGGGATCCGATCCTACTGCTGAAGAAATAAAGAAGGCTAAAAAGCGCAAGAAAGATTCATGGTCAATTACTAAGCCGATACCTCCACTTCACTAGTCTTTCATCAAAGTCAGTGCTGTTGGATCCTCAATGCTACCTGCCACAGAGTCAGTGAATGATGATCATACAGATTTAATTGGCCTTTTCCACAATATGTTCATTGAAGATGATATGGTTGAAATTAGGGAAGGTGCCGGCAATGCAGATGTGTTGTTCATCGGCCCTGAAGTCCAGCTTAACAATTAGGAGGCTACTTCTCTCCCTACTTTGAAAGAGTCTTGGTAGCTTGTTTGTTTTTCTTTCTGTAATTTGAACTGTTCCAGGATTATAATTTAGATCTTTACCTTGGTATGTTAGGTTAAAACTCTTTATATCTTTGTTTTTACAAACAAAAAAACAACAACATACCCAGTATATTCCCACATAATGGATATCTTTGTTTTTTAATGAAACGTAATTTCCCTTTGTTTTATTTTTGTGTCTAATATTTACTTGTTTATTTTCTATAATTCAATTCTTTCTATATTGATTCTAATGATATGGTATGCATGAAGAATTGTCAACCAAATTTAAAAACCCAATCTAATTATGAAATAATGAATAAAGAAGTTGAATACGATGAAGAAGAAGAATTTGAGGATATAAGCAAAGATTTCAAAGAGTTTGAAAATAAGTCAAATCCCAATTTGGATGAAACTGAGGCGATCATGGAAATATTAGAGAGACTAAGATAAGTGTACATGCTCAACCACAACAAAATAAAGCTATAATTGAAGTTTTTCTTGAGTACAAATACATCTTTGTGTGGTCTAACGGTGATATGCCCGGTTTGAGCACTGATTTGGTAGTTCATAAGTTGCCTACTGATCCAACTTTCCCTCCTGTCAATCAAAAGTTAAGGAAGCTTAAAACCGATATGAGTGTAAAAATCAAAGAGGAAATCACGAAGCAACTTAAGGCTAAAGTCATTCGAGTGGCCCAATATCCTACTTGGTTGTCAAATATTGTTCCTGTTCCAAAGAAGGATGGCAAAGTTCGGATGTGTGTTGATTATCATGATCAAAATAAAGTAAGTCCAAAAGATGATTTTACACTTCCCAATATCCATATTTTGTTGGACAATTATGCCAAACATGATTTTGCATCTTTTGTAGATTGTTATGTGGGGTGCCACCAGATCATTATGGATCTAAAAGATGCGAAAAAAGACATCATTTATAACGTCATGGGGACTTATTATTATCGAGTTATGACATTTGGATTAAAGAATTCTAGGGCAACTTACATGAGGACAATGATCACAATGTTTCATGACATGATGTATAAAGAGATTGAAGTTTATATAGACGACATGATCATTAAATCAAGAGAGCAGTCTGACCTTGTCAAAGATCTGAGGAAATTCTTTGAAAGTCTTCAAAGGTACGATCTCAAATTTAACCCAGCAAAATGTGTATTTGGAGTCCCGTCGGGAACACTCTTGGGGTTTACAGTCAGTCGACGTGGAATTGAGTTAGATCCTTCAAAAATAAAATCTATTCAAGATTTGCCTCCAGCAAAGAAAAAAATGGAGGTGATGATCTTACTTGGAAGGGTGAATTATATCTGCAGATTTATTGCCCAACTTACAACAAACTGTGAGCCAATATTCAAGTTGTTGAAGAAGAATGCTAATGTTGAACGGACTGAAGAATGTCAAAAGGCATTTGACAAAATTAAGAGGTACTTGTCGAATCCGCCCATTTTGGTTCCTCCAGAGCTAGGCAGATCCTTGATATTATATATGGTTGTGTTAGACAATTCTTTTAGACGTGTATTGGGTCAACATGATGTCACAGGCAGAAAAGAATAGGTCATTTACTACCTTAGCAAAAAGTTTACCACTTATGGGGCTAAGTACACTCTACTTGAAAAGACCTATAGTGCGTTAACTTGGGTAGCACAAAAGCTGAAACATTACTTATCATCTTACACTAGTTACCTCATCTCTCGTATGGATCCCTTAAAGTATATTTTTTAGAAGCCTATACCCATAGGCAGACTCGAAAAATGGCAGATGCTACTCACAGAGTTTGATATTGTCTATGTGACTCGAACTGCAATGAAAGCTCAAGCCTTAGCGGATCATTTGGCTGAAAATCCTATCGATGAGGAATATGAGCCATTAAAGACTTACTTTCTGGATGAAGAGGTCTTATGTATTGATGAGGTTATTTTCGATGATTGCCATTCAGGTTGGAAGTTATTCTTTGAAGAAGCTATTAACGAAGAAGGAGTAGGGATTAAAGCAGTTCTTATTTTTGAATCAGGGCAATATTATCCTGTAACAGTCCAACTTCGATTCTACTGTACCAACAATATGGTAAAATATGAATCTTGAATTTTAGGTTTGAGACTAGTTATTGACATGGGAATTCAAGAACTATTGGTTTTAGGAGACTCAGATTTGTTAGTCCACCAAATCCAAGGAGATTGGGAGATTTGTGATTCAAAGCTCCTACCATATCGAGGTTTTTTGCAAAATCTTTAAAAACTATTTGAATCAGTAAAGTTCAAACATATTTCCAGAGCTCATAATGAAATTGTTGATGCTTTGGTGACCTTATCTTCGATGCTCCAACATCCTGACAAGACTCATATTGACCCCTTGCATATACAAATTTGTGACCAACATGCATATTGTAATATGGTTGAGGAAGAACTTGATGGGGAGCCGTGGTTTCATGACGTCAAAGAATATATTCAAACTGGAAAATATCCAATACATGTTGATGGTAATCAAAAGAGATCCATTCGATGAATGGCTCATGGGTTTTTCTTGAGTAGGGGAATCTTGTATAAGAGGACTTCAAATTTGGGACTTTTGAGAATTGTAGATGCTAAATAAGCTTCAAAAATCATGACTGAAGTACATTCTAGGATTTTTGGACCGCACATGAGCGGGTATATTTTGGAAAAGAAAATACTTCGAGCAGATTATTATTTTCTCATCATATAGAAAAATTCCATCTGTTTTGTTCGTAAATGTCACGAATGTCAGGTACATGAGGACTTGATACATTCCCCTCCATCTGAGTTACATACAATGACTGTTGCATGGCCTTTTGGGGCTTGGGGAATGGACATAATTGGACGAATTAAAATGAAGGCCTCGAATAGACATAAGTTCATCCTGATGGCCATTGATTATTTCACAAAGTGGGTGAAAGCAGCGACTTTCAAGTCAGTGACCAAGAAAGTGATGGTTGATTTTGTTCAGTCCAACGTCATTTATTGGTTCGACACTCCAAAGATAATGTCATGGATAATATTGCAAATCTCAACAGTCACTTGATGCAAGAAATATGCCAACAATTTAAGATTATGCATCGAAATTCAATTCCTTATTGCCTAAAGGCAAATGGGGCTGTAGAAGCTACCAACAAGAACCTAAAGAAAATGCTCCACAAGATAGTGCAAGGTTCCCAACATTGGCATGAAAAATTACCTTTTTCTCTATTGAGTTATCGTACTACAGTTCGGACCTCAATTGGAGCAACTCCTTACTCGTTGGTATATGGAACTGAAGTAGTAATACCTATAAAAATTGAAATTCTATCTCTTCGAGTAATTGTGGAAGCCGAAATTGATGATGACCAGTGGGTCAAAACTCAATTGGAGCAACTGAGTTTGATTGATGTGAAAAAGATTGGCGTCGGTATGTCATGTCCAACTATACCAAAAGAGAATGACTCGAGCCTATGACAGAAAGATGAGTCCCATACAATTTGAAGTTTGTCAGTAAGTACTAAGACACATCTTTCCCCATCAGATTGAAACCAAAGGCAAGTTTTCTCCTAATTGGCAAGGACCGTTCATGGTGAAGAATGTGTTACCTAATAGTGCATTATATTTGATTGATGTAGAAGGAAAAATAGATGGAATGTCAGTCAATACTGACACAGTTAAGAGATATTATGTTTGATATTCATGTACAATTATGTTATGTATGTTTTGTACTTGTATTTTAAAAGATTGAAATGATGAAGACATTTTGTTCTGCTATCCGAATAATATATCAATCTTTGCTCACCCCCTTTGAGATTTTATCTTTCTTTCGTACCCCTCTTTTGGAATCAATTAAAGTCAAAAGTTTCAACAACAATAACAAAAAAAGGAAAAAATGATGTTGATGATGAAAAAAAAGAAAAAAATAATAATAATAATCAAAATCAAGCAAAAGAATGACTTTCATGAACTACGTGTGACCTGATTCTTGCTATGACAAGATACATAGGCAGCCCTACTCTGGGGTTCGGTCCAACCAAAAGAATATTCAAGTTACCCAAAATGAAATAAAACTGGGGCAAAAGATTATTTCCAAAATCCAAGTTAGAACCAAAGAAAGACTTTCAGATCAATATTTGAGAATGTCAAGGCTAAACATGTTATGGGTGCATGATACTTCAGATTTTGGGTGTTATTTTTCTCTTAAAAAAATGATGATGAAAATAAGAGTCTTATTGGTGAAAACCCTTTTGGGCACCATAAGGCGATAGTGAGTTATGAGAATAATCAAATGAGAGAGTCTTATTGGTGAAAACCCCTATGGGCATCATAAGGCGACTGTGAGTCGAGAAAGAAATGAAAAAGAGATAGGCTCGTTGGCGAAAACCCTTTGAGGTATCACTAGTCGAAGGAGAATAGTAATATAGAAGATGCAAGTTCAAGATTGGCTCAATTTCAAGTTCAATAAATGGAAAAAAGTTGATAATGCTTGGTGTGATTAGATCAGGTTGTTTAAATCAGAATACATGTCATAATCATCGGAATCAGCTTCCACATTCACATAAGTTTTCCTTTTTGTTTTGAAAAAGGGATGCCTATTGTCTTCTCCTTTTCTTTTTGTTTTATTTTGATTTTTGATTTTTGTGTCCTTGTCGTCAAACAAAAAATTTATTGTCATCTTTTTTGTATTTCTGAGTCAAAGTCACGTCAAGTCAAGTGAGAAAGGAGTCCAAACTTGCTCTCAATTCCTTTAATGGTACAAAGCAAGACAAAAGGTCGACACACAAAAACAACCTTTCAAAGTAAATAAAGTTACTCAGAATAATTATGATCTAACAATTTTGGACTCGTGAAAAAATAAAAGGTGCATTGAAAGTTAAACCTAGAAACATCATACAAGAGAAATATATTTTCAGTTCAGAGTCTCAGTAGTTAGAATTTGGGGTCAGAAGTATGACAAGTCAACAAATATTTATCAAGGATGGGAAAAGGAGTTGAGCATGGCGAATGCAAGAGCAATCACTTCAATAGCCAAATGCCACAAACCAACCACCACATTCTTAAAACTCACAATTTTTCTTTGTTTGAAACAGAGAAGGGATATTCTTTTTCACATTAAAGTTTTCAGATGAAGGATGAAATTTCACACTTCTATCAACGCAAGAACCATGGTTACTGCATACAATGCTGCATCTCGATTAGGGTAAATTTTATTATTTTCGAGATGTACTTACTAAAGCTATTTCAGGATTTGATTTATCCTTCCACTATATATTTTTTAAAGAATTAAGATCTGATGCCGCACACAAATTTTTATTGTACAAATCGAAAAAAAATTATGTGTAAAGAATGAGAATTTATTCTTATGTTCAGGACCCTTCTGAAGAATGGAAATTTATTTTTATGCTCAAGACCCTCGTGAAGAAAGGAAATTTATTTTTATGCTTATAACCCTCCTGAAGAATGGGACAGGACCCTCCTGAAGAGTGGGACAGGATCCTCCTGAAGAATGGAAATTTATTTTATGCTCAGGACCCTCCTGAAGAATGAAAATTTATTTTTATGCTCAGGACCCTCCTGAAGAATGGGACAGGACCCTCCTGAAGAATGAGAATTTATTTTATAGACAGGACCCTCCTGAAGAATGGTAATTTATTTTATGCTCAGGACCCTTCTGAAGAATGGGAAAGGACCTTCCTGAAGAATGGAAATTTATTTTATGTTCAGGACCCTCCTGAAGAATGGGATAGAACCCTTCTGAAGAATGGGAATTTATTTTATGCTCAGGACCCTCCTGAAGAATGGCATGTTATTTTTCAATTTCACTATTTAATTTAAGTCCATGAACCCGCCAGAAGAACAGGGTGAAGAAATAATAAGTCAGGAGCCCACCTGAAGAACAGGGTGAAGAAATAACAAGCCAGGAGCCATCCTGAAGAATAAGGTAAACATTATCAGCTGCAAAACAGGAACCCGCCTGAAGAATAGGGTGAACATTATCAGTTGCGAGTCAGGAGCACGCCTGAAGAACAGGGTCAAGAAGTTGTAAGTCCATTAACCCACCTGAAGAATAGGTTGAAGATTTTCAAGTCCACGTCAAGATTCAAGAAAGATACATAGATAGGATCTTTTACTTGTATCTTCATTTTCTATTTTTATTATTCATTTTGATGTAAAAAGCAGAAATCGTTAACCAAAAACTAGATAGAATCTCACTCGACTTCTAACTCATTCTCTAACCATGTTACCTTTGAAATACTCGTGACCTGATTTCCTTATAACCCGGGATAGGTAGGAGGTCCAAAATCAGGAGTCGGTCGCATTTTTTCTTTTATTTTAATTTTATTTTATCCTTACCTTTCAAATAATCAGAGGATAAAAATTCATTTCTTGTCTACTTCTTTGTATGAAAACTCTTCAAGATTCCACACAGAAAGAAAAAGAAATGTAGACACGTGATTTTTGATCCTCCTCAAAGTTTAACTTATTTTTCAATATTAAATATTTATATTTGGTTTGATATTATTTTAATTCTTATTTTATTTTATTTTTAATAAATTTTAAATTAAAAAAATAAATAACTAAATAAAGTTAATTTTGAGATATTTTATTTTATTTTTATTCTAATTTTAAAAATAATACAAAAATTTAAAAATATTTTCCTTTTTAAATTTTCAATAAATAATTTAGTAGTTTTAGTACTATCTTAATTATATTTATTTTTGGCTATTTATAAAATTTTATTGTATTTTATTAAATATAAAAATCAATTAGTTATTATATTATTATTATTATTATTATTTTATTTATTTATTATTTATTATTTTTTTATTATTATTATTTTCTATAAAAAATAAAAAGAAAAGAAAAAATTCAAAATTGCCCTCCCATTATCTGATCCTAACTGTTCTCCCAAAAATCCCTATATTTAAGGATTTTTCCACCCTTAATTATACGTACATTCTATTCTAGACAGAAACCAGTAAAAACAAACAGAGAGAAAAATTAACAAAGAGAAAATACAGCAAGGAAAAACTCTGAAGAGGAAAACAAAGAAAACAAGGAGTGACAAATCGAGTTTCGAGTTTCCATTCGAGTTTGGGGACATTGTTCTTGCTTCTATATTCATTTAATTCATCAAGTTCTTATCCAATTATGTACTATTTTTCATAAGTTTCATCATTATGAACCGAAATATGAATGAAAATATTGAAATAGTTTCCTGTATTATTTGGTATTTAGTATATGTAGTTGATTAATTATGTGAACTTTCATTGTTACATGTTATGCAATTAAATTACTAAATTTTTATATATTTGTACGCAGAGAAAACTTTGTATTCACATATCACATTTACTATACACAATTATACTATATTTTGCAATATGATACACACACTGGAACATGGGTACACATAGAAATCAGAGGGGAACGAGTGAAAAAAGGAGAGTAATTACAGTGAAAGGAGTGGGAAATTAACAGAAAAACATCAGGTACAAATATATTAGAGCGAGAGAGGGAGAAAACTATAGATAAACGAAAACCAAAAAAAATATAATACTCTTTGTGTTCAAGTATTCTGGCAGTTTCCTCACCGGAAAACATTTCCATACCGACCACTGGAGGCTCCCATCGCTGAAATAATCATCAAAAAATCCGATCAAACGACTCCATTGGAAATGCTGGCGAACCAAATGCGGCTCTAGTCGAATGGTCACCGACAAACCCATTCAACCGCCGACTCATACCCTTAGAAACAACCAAATCTGTCGCCCCTTCCCATCGAAAAACTAATAAAATCGGCTTAGACCCAAACCGGTAACCACCCCAAAACCGTCGGTGCCGCTCCTCTCTCTTTTTTCCTCCGTCGCCGACCACCAAGAAATCACCCACTGGCGACACCATCCTCTTCTCTTCTTTCTCACCGCGACTAGCCACCGCTGGAAAACCCCTTAAATCGGCAACTGAATGCCAGATTTGAAAAAACGCCGACATCCACGCAACTAGTCACCACAAACCGCCGGAAAACACTGTTCGGCGTTACCTCAACCACCACCGAAAAACCCTCTTCCAGATCTGTGTCGCCCCTCTCTCCCTTCTCCCGCTATAATAGATCTATTTAAGTTACCCAAGTTATCCGCACCCCCCTACAATTGGTATCAGAGCCTACGTTATTTAAAGTTACGGAAGTAGTATATATTTGGATTATGTATTTGGATTTATGGATTTATTTGATTAATTTATTAATTATGATAAAATTAGATTTAGATATCCACCAAAATATTATAAATATTGTTTAGATGAATCCACAAAAATATAAAGAATTAAAACAAATAATATCTGAAAAACGTAAAGAATTAAAAATAAGGATAGAAAGACTACAGTATAACATAATTGTCGGAGTTAGTAAAAATTCAATAAATGCACAAAAAGAAGAAATGTCAAATTTAGAATCAACAATAGATAGTCTAGAATATATATATCAACATAACCTATATACGTTTAAATAAAATGAACAAAGAAGAATTTATAATAGATGAAAAAACATATGAAAATCA